>CM051235.1:495137237-495564737 GCA_027917425.1 Gastrophryne carolinensis
CTTTGTCACAAGTGGGAGTTCCCAGAGGTGGGTCTTTTTGCCTCACGTCACAATCACAAGCTTCCGGCATTTGTGTCTCTGTCTCAGGACCCTCTGGCCCTGGCAGTGGACGCCATGTCCCTTGCTTGGAGGGATCTGGGGTTCCTGTACCTGTTTCCCCCCCCTTCTCCATGGCAGGCAAGGTGGTGTGCCAGCAATTCTGATGGCCCCAAGGTGGCCAAGGCAGGTTTGGTTTGCAGACATCGTGCGGTTGGCGGTCGATCAGTACAGGTTGCCCCTGTTTCCGGATCTGGTCACTCAAGGTCAACTTTGTTACCCCAATTTCCAAACGCTGGCTTTGACGGCGTGGCTGCTGAGGTTTGTCTGATGCTGTGATTCAGACACTTGTCAGTGCTAGGAAGAGATCTTCCTCTAACATCTACTACAGGACTTGGCGGTCCTATATTGATTGGTGTGAGGCTAGGGCCTTGCCTTGCAGGGTGTTTTCGGTTCCGAGAATTTTGGAGTTTCTTCAACACGGTCTGGACCTGGGTTTCCAGCTTAGTACCTTGAAAGGGCAGGTCTCTGTCCCGGCGGTCTTCATTCAAAGGTCTTTTGCTCTTCATCCTTTTGGTTAAGACGTTTTTCCAGGGGGTCACTCATGCGCGGCCCCCTCGAAAGCCGTTGTTGCCTGTTTCGGACTTGAATTTGGTTTTGTCGGCCCTCCAGGGGCCTCCTTTTGAGCCCGTGCAGGATGTTGCACTTTCTATTCTCACACAAAAGGTTGCCTTTTTGGTGGCTATTTCCTCTGTTCGACGTGTTTCTGAGTTGGCGGCTCTGTCTATTCAGGCCCCCTACTTTGAAAGACACCAGGACAAGGTGGTCTTTCGCTTTAAGCCAGATTTCCTACCTAAGGTAGTCTCTGCCTTCCATCTCAATCAGGATGTGTTTCTCCCTTGCTTGTGTCCTAAGCCTAGCGATGACAAGGAGAGGGTTCTGCACTCTTTGGATGTTGTTCGTTGTGTGAAGTACTATTTGGTGGCTACTTCTCCCTTTCGTAAGACGGATGCCTTGTTTGTGGTGCCCTCTGGGCCCAGGAAAGGTTTGGCACCCGTCAAGTCTACCATTAGTAAATGGATACGTCAGGCCATTGTTGGGCCTATACTGCCAAGGGGAGGGTTCCCCCTTTTCAGATCACTGCTCATTCTACTCGTGCTGTTAGGGCTTCCTGGGCTTTTCAGCACCAGGCTTCTGTGGAACAAGTTTGTAAGGCTGCTACTTGGTCTTCTGTTCATACTTTTTCCAAGTTATATAGGGTTGATGTGCGGGCCTCAGCGGATGCTGTTTTTGGCTGCAAGGATCTGCAAGCTGCAGTGTTTTAAGTTTGTGCATTATTGACCTTTGGGGATCCCCACCCATGTTGGACACTGCTATTGGATGTCCCGAATGTTATTAATCTGGAAGCGGGGTGTGTGACATACTTGGAATAATACCATTTTGTGATTACTCACCTTTAAAATGGGTATTATAAGTCACACACCCCGCTTCATCCCGCCCTGTTTTGTATTCTGGATCCTCTATATGGTGAACCTTGTTTGGTTAATTAGTTTTTTATTGGCTCTTCCTGGTCCCCTTACTGTTTTCCTATACTGGGTAATGTGTGGGAGGTCCCAGGTATTTATGGACCGGGAGGGGCTCCTTTTTTTTTTTTTTTTCTAGTCATCTCTGCAGAAGTTTGCCCTCTACTGGACATAACCCGAATGTTATTAATCTGGAAGTGGGGTGTGTGACATACTTATTATACCCATTTTAAAGGGGAGTAATCACAAAATATTTTTCTCTGTATGCATAGAATTGCTAGATCTAGGAATGTCTTCTTATAATGTCTGTATTTCATAACATGTACCTCTGTATTGTTCATTTTAATTTCTGCAAATTTCATACTCCTTCGTGGCTACAAATTTTTCCACAAGATGCTAGACGGAGTGTTTTTTTTTTTTTTTTTTTTCTCTTCTGGACAAAAGGATGTGCAACCTCATTTGGGGGCAGTTTGGAAGGGCAATCACAAGTTCCTTTTTCACACTGTAAAATGGGAAAGCAGCAGTGCTTCCCTTTCAACCGGACCTTCTGCATGATTTAATGAAAAGCCCAAACCCTTAAATAACTATTCCCCAGCATCTAAAATATGTTTTACGTTTTTAGTCACTTAATTATTATTCTTTCCCCCACTGGGCTGCAACTCTGTTCAGGACTCTAGGATATGGGCGCCGCCATATTGACTCAGAAGCATCACACATACTGGGGAGAGTGGGAAAAAGTACAGGAGGTGGGTTATAGCTGTGCACAGACAGAGCAGAGCTGGGGTCAGGAAGAGGACAACAATCCCTGAATGCAGAGTGACACAGTCAGAAGACCCTTCCTGTTTGCAGGCTGTTTGATGCTCCATGAGCTGCCATCTTGGATGTTTAAAGGCTCATAACATGCAGTAGATGCAGGTAGGATGATTTTTAATGTGAGCAATCTATGTACAGGGTGGGGGATATAAGATAGGCTCTTATTCAGGGTGAAGGTCTGCTTTCAGGGAGCAATGCCTGAATGTTCTCCCCCCCGGGTTATAAGAGGTTCATATCTTTTCAGTAATGTCTTGTGTTTCCTCACTGAACTCTCTGTATGTGTCATAACAGATCTCCGCACAGAAGGGTTATTTCGCATTCCTGGGAACAGCAATCGACAGCAGATTCTTAAAGACTGTCTAAATAATGGGTTGGATTTGGATGTGGAATCTGGTGAATTTCACCCTAATGACGTAGCCACAATATTGAAAATGTTCCTGGGTGAGCTGCCGGAGCCACTCCTGACCCACAGACATTACAATGCTCATCTGAAGATTGCAGGTAATCTCCCCAAACCTGATGTAGCATGGCAACGTGCATGACAAATTCCATATTAAGGGTGGTTGTTGTTGAGGGTTTTTCCTGCTATAGTTGTGCTTCTGCTTCTAACGGTAACCAGCCCCCCCCCCCAAACTCAAATGCAGCACTTTATTAACCTATTCGCAACTGTCTGTGAGCTCTGCATTTAAGAGGTAATCAAGCATTCTATGACTGCCCAAAATAAGCTGCACACTGCAGTGCCACGTTCCTCCTCCTCATATGCGTTCGCTGGCACGCTCGACTGGAGCCTTGTCTTAGACTAGCCGTGTTCGAGTGCACTAATTGGACAGAAAGCTGCACATGTGCCATAGGACCCGAGAAAGATGAGTTTGTGTGAGAGACTTGTGGGGTATCGCACAGTGGGATGTCCGGGGGCCAAAGACCAAAACTCAGGATAGTCAAAAGTCTGTAGATGGTGGTGGGCAGAACAGGGATGCCGTACTGCTTGAGTGAGGATTAGGATTATATTCTAAGCAGTACGTCCTGCTCCATAAATAATACTTACACGTGGGTAATCCTCCGCCAGAGGGCGCTGTTCACTGCAGACATGCAAAAAAACAGGCACCTCCCGGCCCTTCATATACCCAGGGACCTCCCACAAATCCCCAGCATTGAAAAGCAGTGAGAAAAGAAGCCGGGAGAACCAACCACCAAACTGGTAAAAATAGCAATGATAACAATCACCATACAGGGGATCCAGAAAAATGTAAAACCAGGGTGGGGTGGAGCAGGACGTACTGTATGCGTATAATACCGATTCTACAGGTGAGTATTTCACAGAATTGTATTATTCTAAGCATACAGTACGTCCTGCTCCATAAATAATACTTACACGTGGGTAATCCTCCGCCAGAGGGCGCTGTTCACTGCAGACATGCAAAAAAACAGGCACCTCCCGGCCCTTCATATACCCAGGGACCTCCCACAAATCCCCAGCATTGAAAAGCAGTGAGAAAAGAAGCCGGGAGAACCAACCACCAAACTGGTAAAAATAGCAATGATAACAATCACCATACAGGGGATCCAGAAAAATGTAAAACCAGGGTGGGGTGGAGCAGGACGTACTGTATGCGTATAATACCGATTCTACAGGTGAGTATTTCACAGAATTGTATTATTCTAAGCATAAAGTACGTCCTGCTCCATAAATAATACTTACACGTGGGACATCCACTAGCAGTGTCCATAAAGCAGGGTGGGATCCCCATCAAAAAAGGCACAGCAGACAGTAAAGGCGCTGTCACCTGCAAACCTTGCTACCAAGAGCAACATGAGCAAAGGCTCTAACGTCAACCTCATAAAAACCTTTGAAAGGTATGAACAGAAAACAGGCAGCAGTCTAGCAAAAAACCTAATTAACAGAAAACTGGTGCCTCCCAGCCTGGGCTGCGCTGGTCGGGTGAAGGTAGGCAGCACCATGTGTGCTCATGGAGCTACGCTCCACCGCAGTCCCCCACCATAGGGTAGGCGGTTTAGGCTGATAGTGAGCCTCTAATAGATGCCCCTCCCGCATTGTTGCCCCGTGCCCCTCGTAGCGATGAACCCTGGGTGATGGGTCGCCTTCTCCCTCGTTTCCCCCTGTAGCTCGGGGGAAAAGAAAGTGGGGGTATGCGTGTGGCGGTCTCAGCGTAATGTTTTACCCTTTTTGTCTGCTGTTTTGTCTTTGAACTGGGTGTCAGAGCCGCGCTCCTTGATCCACATAACCCTTGTCGGGTTGCGCGCGTGTGTATTTTCCCTTACTGAAGTATGAAGTTTTGGCGGTTCCCTTAGCTAAACTCTAACTGCGTGTCTTATCCACTGCTTGTCATGTACGTTACCGCTGGTTGGAGCTTCGCGCTCTTTGGGGGAGGCGGGAACTTTGCTTGACGGCCAGATCGGGCCCGCCCCTCGAGGTTCGGTTGGCGCCATTTTGATGGTCTTCGCACGTGCGTGGTTGCGATCCTCCTCCTCCCTTGGTCATGTAAGTGCCCTCCTGGGCGGTTTTGTTCCTATGATCTTTCGTTCAGCTGCGCATGGCTCTGACACCCCCCTTATTCTCTTTGTCTTTCAGACGCCAAGATTTCGTTGGCTTCTCCCGGCCTGACATATATTATAGCGGGTTCACATAAAAAAATAAAATTAAAAAAAATAATAAAATTCTCCCACATTCCTAACGGGTCTTGGGGCATCCAGGTTTGCCTATTGCATAAATCCCTGCGGGCATATTGCTCAGATAATCACCATATGGAGGCATCTCAGAATTATGTACCCGGGGTCCCTCGGGGACAAGACCGGCTGTGTACAGCGTGTTGACAGCCTCATGCTGATGCTGACAGAGCACGGGTCTGCGGACCGTGTGCTGAACAGGTACTGGCCCTGCAATCTGGTTTACCAGTGGCTGCACTTCGCTTCAATACACCTGTCTCCCCGGACCTAAATCTCACTCCTGATGAGTCGCACTCGAGCGGGGATGACCAGCAAGTCGTGCCGCGCAGGCTGCCTACGGCTGAGCAGGCGATAGCTAGTTTGGCGGAGCGCTTGGGCCCTGGAAAGAAACGGTCCCTGCCGCCTCCTGGTTCTCTGGTTCCTACTGAAACTGAAGAGTCTGCTGCTATGCAGGACCTTGCTCCTTCTGATGAAGGTGAGCTATTCTCCGATTTGGGCTCATCGGAGGAGATGCCTTGGAGCCGTGATGATTCTGGCCCCGGTTCTTGGGGCCTGTGTGACACTGATGAACTACTTATAAAGATCTTTGAGGTTTTGTCAATCTCTCCTCCTGGAGAGACTCCCAAGCCTAAGAGGGAGAGTTTCCACACAGCGACACCGCGCTTGGAATTTCGGGAACAGGAGCATTTCCAGGCTCTTATATCGAAAGAATGGGAATCGCCTTGTAAACTTAAAGGGGTTCCAGGGGTCTGGGATTGGAAGTACCCTTTTCCCCCTGATGTGGTTAACTTCTGGTCAGCACCTCCCGTGGTGGATGCACCGATTATAGGGGTTACTAACCCCCCCTTCATGACAGCTCCTAATTACCGTACCCTTGGGGATGCTGAGGACCGGCGCATTGACAGACTGGCTTCCCACGCCTTTTCGTGTACAGGGACGGCTCTGCGCCCGGCCTGTGCCGCGGCCATCACTGCGGTGGCCGCCAGGACCCTCATTAGAAAGCTACTTGATCACCAACCTGAGGATCTCCCCTGGGAGGTCTTTAATGCCCTCTCCGATTGTGATGTGTTTGTGAGGTTTATCCTCTCAGCACTGGACGACACCATTAAGATGTGTGCTAGAACCTCTGCCCTTGTGGTAGCTATTCGCCGCCTGGTCTGGCTGCGACAGTGGGGTGCGGACGATGATACAAAAAAGGCTCTCACTGGGGCCCGTTTGGACCTTTTTGGGAAAAAGGGCAAGTCTCGGCCTCCTCGGGGCAGGGATACCCCTCCCCTTCCCTACCCTGAACCAGAGGTGTGCTTCCAACTTTTCGGCGTAGATTACCACTCCAGGGTGGGCAGGCAACGCCCTGGGCCCTCTGGCAGGACTAAGTCCAAATCTGCCAAGACCTCCCAAGCATGAAGGGTCGCCCTTCTGGGCGAGGGGACTGCCGCAGCACCTGGCTCCTATCTGGGAGCGTCTCACCTCCTTCTGGTGGATCCAGGAGGTAGTTCCCCTGGATACAGGATAGAGTTTGCTGGGCGGTCCCTTTCCGAGGTTGTCAGGGTGCTTCTAGTCCCTGTTTTCTCTTCGGGAGTTGGTGCAGGCCGTACTCTGCCTGCAGGGTCTGGGCTCGCTTGCAGGTTGCCCTTAACAGGCTGGGGCGATGGCCTCTACGTTAACCTTTCCTCTCTCCCTCAAAAGGACGAGGCAGTCTGGGCCATGCTGGCCTATTGTAGGCTTGGCAATTCTACACTCACAGGTTGTCCCTGCATGATATCTCTGTTTTGGGCCACAGGTGCCCTGTGCAAGGGGGGCCTCTTGCCACCTGTGGAGATCTAAGATCCTTTTAGTTTCCCCTGTGTTTTCTGGACACCGAGGTCAGTGTTGAAGGACCAACTCTACGGATTGGGGCCTTGTTTTTGGCCTCTCTTCTGCTCCCAGGCTGCTCGCCAAGGCGCGGATGGGGGTGATGTCTCTGACATGCCCGTGGGGCGTCCGCACTAGGACCTACCGGATCGTCCTTCTTTACTTCCCAACCTCTACGTCAGGCCGAGTGGGTTAGTCGGACGGTGGTGTCCTCTGGGAGTTATTTGGATGGGTGCTCAGTCACCTCAATCCCTCTTTGTCCCCTATTCGCTATCTCCATTCCTTGGATTCGGTTCAGGCTTTAACCTTCTTCCTTAGCAATAAAATAAGTGGACTCCTGGTTACATGGGCTCTGTCCCTCTTTGCTGACACCTTACTTTCACCAGGCAGGATTGCAGCTGGTGGGCCCGTTGGTAGCGGATCAGATGATTTGCCTTATATTCAGAGCCCTTGAGCTCTTCGGCACAGTAGGTTATTAATCCTGGATGGGGTTCCAGCACCCCTGGAGCTAGGTCTGTGCTCATTCCCCCTTGGTACGGTGGTTCCTCTTGAGCTGGCTAACTTCAAGGAACCTGTCAGGGGGCACCCCCTCCTTTTCTTGCATCTTCTTGTAGGTGGTCACCTTGGGTACCAAGTCTCGCAGGTTGACGGGGGGGGGGATTTTCTTCTAAAATCCCCCGCGGTTCCTAGGTAGGGGCCTTTAGAGGGCCCATTTTCCTACTGATTTTGTTAAAACAGTGAGCCTTCAGTTGGCTCTATCTTACTGGACTACTCCTCTTCAGGACCTGTCTGGAACTTGGAGCAGGATGATTCTCCTGGAAGGTTTCTGATCCTGATCTAGGTGGAGGTCAACGTTCCCTGCATCTCAGTGGTATTTGCTCCAATGGATGTCCTTCAGTGGCAGGTTGTGCTATCCTGGTGTCCCTCTGAGAGCCAACTAGGGTGGCTCTGTTGGGCCCCGTTAATATCACAGGAGCTCTACCCTTGTTTTTTTACTGCCCCAGAATATTCTGACTCTGGTCATGGGGGCTTAGTAATTTTATGTCTGGACATTCTATTTTATATGTTTTTTCTTTGTTCGCCCTGCTAGGCGGGGTTCTGCGCAAGACTGCGCCGATAAGGGGGGACCCGTGATACTGTTGGCCCCTGGGTGGCCTAGTGGACTGTGGTTCGCAGATGTTTCTGCTGAGGACAGCGGACCTGTACGCTCTCTCAGGAGTGCGGTTCTGCCCTTTTTCTGGCTCCTTCTTATGTCGTCCCAATCTACAGGCTCTAGTCTGATGGCTTGACAGTTGATTCATTCTCCCTTTTTGGAGACGGGTTTATCTTCTGGGTGACTTTGTCTATGGGGGGCTAGGAGCAAGCTTCTTCTTCTTCCTCCGTCTATTATAGGGTATGGCGTACCCATATTGATTGGCGTGAGTCTAGGTCTCTTCCCCTGTTGGACGTTCTCTGTTCCCAGGGTTCTAGAGTTATTACAGCATGGGTAGGAGTTGGCTCCCCATCTCGGTACTCTGAAGGTTCAGGTTCTGCCCTGTCCGCCTTTCCGTAGAAGTCTTGTTCAGTCTTCCTTGTTAAGCGTTCTTTTGGGGATTGCTCAGTTGCATCTCCCAAGTAGTTCTATGGTCCCTGTTGGGATTAATTTTTATTCTGTTTGCCTTGCAGGTTGTTCCCTTTGGACCTATTACGGATGCTGTCTGAACTGTTCTTACTTCAAGTTGCCCTTCCGGGGGCTGTTGCTTCAGTCAGACGTGTGCCTGAGAAGGTGGCTCTGTTTAGTTAGCCCTCGTTCATTATATATTCACCATGATGTGGTGGTATTCCGCCTTACGCCGGACCTTATGCCCAAGGTGGTGTCTTATGCTCATTTATTCAAGTCCTTTTGTCTGCCTCTGGGCCTTATTCTTAGTAATGCTGAAGTAAGGGGGTCTACATTCCCTCAACAGGTGTTGAAGTTTTCCTGGTTTGTCTCTTGTCCCTTAGGGGGACTGATACCCCTTGGGGTTTGCGGGCGCCTCCATACGTATGCGCCTGATCTCATCTACTTCCAGGGGTTATGCGCCCTTTGGACTGGTCTTGCTTGGACGGATTGTCCTTTCTGGTCCCAGGTAAGGGTGTTGGCTTCTTGCTGATCCTTGTTAGTATAGTGGTCAGTATCCCCGCCTGTCGTGCGGGAGCCCAGTTTTCAATTTCCCCGATGGGGGGGGGGGGGGGGGCTCTGAGTTTTACCGAGGCTACTGTTGCATTTGGACTGGTCAGGATTTTACTCTGGCCTATTCCTTTAAGGGGAAGAATCTTCTCTTTTTATTCTGTTTCTACTTGTGCTTGGGTACCTTGGGCCTTTCAGCACCAGTTTTCTGTTAATTAGGTTTTTGCTAGACTGCTGCCTGTTTTCTGTTCATACCTTTCAAAGGTTTTTATGAGGTTGACGTTAGAGCCTTTGCTCATGTTGCTCTTGGTAGCAAGGTTTGCAGGTGACAGCGCCTTTACTGTCTGCTGTGCCTTTTTTGATGGGGATCCCACCCTGCTTTATGGACACTGCTATTGGATGTCCCACGTGTAAGTATTTATGGAGCAGGACGTACTGTATGCTTAGAATAATACAATTCTGTGAAATACTCACCTGTAGAATCGGTATTATACGCATACAGTACGTCCTGCTCCACCCCACCTTGGTTTTACATTTTTCTGGATCCCCTGTATGGTGATTGTTATCATTGCTATTTTTACCAGTTTGGTGGTTGGTTCTCCCGGCTTCTTTTCTCACTGCTTTTCAATGCTGGGGATTTGTGGGAGGTCCCTGGGTATATGAAGGGCCGGGAGGTGCTTGTTTTTTGCATGTCTGCAGTGAACAGCGCCCTCTGGCGGAGGCTTACCCACGTGTAAGTATTATTTATGGAGCAGGACGTACTGTATGCGTATAATACCAATTCTACAGGTGAGTATTTCACAGAATTGTATTTTTAAGTGGACGCCGGGGAATTTAAGGTTGCAGGGCATCCTGATTTGTGGGGGGGGGGGGGGGGCATTTTTTTTTTTTTTAAGCAGACCGAAACTTTATGCCCTTGCCCTGTATTCTTAGTATACAGTACGTCCTGCTCCATATATAATACTTACACTTGGGTTATCCTCCGCCAGAGGGCGCTGCACTGCAGAGACATGGAAAAACACTCTCCTCCCGGCCCTTCAAATACCCAGGGACCTCCCACAAATCCCCAGATTTCTCTGCAGTGCTGACTGCAAAGACATGATGCATCACTCTCTCGCAGGTGAGCGGGGCAATTACAGCCTGCGGCCCTGTTGGACTATTCCCACCCGTCCTCCCTGTGATGTGCCTCCCAGCCTGGGCTGCGCTGGTCGGGTGAAGGTAGGCAGCGCCATGCGTGCTTAACGGAGCCATGCTCCACCGCAGTCCCCCCACCAAAGGGTAGGCGGTTTAGGGCTGATGGTGAGCCTCTAGGGGATGCTCCTCCCGCACTATTGCCCCATGCCCCGTGTAGCGGTGGGCCCTGTACAAAGGGTCGCCATCCTCCCTCATTCCCCCCGTAGCCCGGGGGAAAAGAAAGGTGTGTGTGTGTGGTGGTCTTAGTGTATGTTTTACACGTTATGGCCTTAGTCTTGCCCGGACTAGTATTCCTGGGGTCAGAGCCATGCTGTTTGTTCTTTACTGTGTAATTGTCGCCGCCGCGTGCACTTCTTCCTTTACTGGATGTGCTGCGCCGGGCGGCGACGTCGCCTCAAACGCTGCGGCGTCTTCATTAGCAAATCATCTTTTCTAAAGTGTACCATTCACTTCGCTCCTCATAACAGTTTGTATCTCAGAGCTTCGCGCTCTTCGGGGGGGGGGGGGGGCGGGGACCTAGGTTGGCGCGCTCCGCGTCACTGGCCGCTCTGGCCCGCCCTTCGAGGTTCGCTTTGGCGCCATTTTGATGCTGGTCGCAAGCACGCGTGGTAGCGGTCCTCCTCCTCCCTTGGTCTGTAAGTGTCCTCGCGGGCGATTTACATGATCCTTGTTTACTGGTCATGGTTCTGACACCCTTTATTCCCATTATGTCTTTCAGACTGGTGAACACCATTGGCTTCTCGCGGCCCGGTGTAAAATTATAGCGGGCCTTGTAATATTCTCCCACTTCCATAGCGGGTCTTTGGGGCATCCAGGGTTACTTATTGTGTAAATCCCTACTGGCATATTGTGCCTTGATTAATCACCATATGGAGGCATCTCAGAATTATGTGACCGGGGTCCCTCTGGGACAAGACCGGCGGTGTATAGCATGTGAACAACCCCATGCTGATGCTGGCAGGGCACGGGTCTGCGTACCCTGTGCCGAGCAAGCCCTGGCCCTGCAATCTGGTCGGCCAGTGCCTACACCTAGCTTCAATTCACCTATCTCCCCAGGCTTAAATCTCTCTCCTGCTGAGTCGCCTACAAGTGGGGAATTGCAACCTGCCGGCCCTTCCAGACTGCCTATGGCTGAACAGATTATTGCTAGGTTGTCGGAGCGAATGGGCCCTGATAGAAAGCGGCACCTGTCGCCCCATGTTTCTGTATGCTTTATGAGAACTGAGGGGTTTGCTACTCCGTGTGACTATACCCCTTCTGATGAAGGGGAGTTGTTCTCTGACTCAGGCTCTTCTGATGAGAGGCCGAGGAGTCACAACGATTCTGGCCCGGAATACTGGGGCAAGTGTGATACTGACGACCTGTTGCTTAAGGTTTTTAAGGCACTGTCTATCTCTCCCCCCGGTCAGGTTCCCAAGCCTAGAGGGGAGCGTTTCCATACTGCGACTGCACGTTTGGAATTTTTAGAGCAGGCTCATTTCCATGCCTTTGTGCTCAAAGAATGGGAATGCCCCAGTAAACTTCCAGGGGACTGGGATAGGAAATACCCTTTTCCCCCTGAGGTGGTTAATTGTTGGTCATCACCCCCCGTGGTGGATGCGCCGATCATAGGGTTCCCTAACCCCCCCTTTATTACAACCCCTGCCTATAGTACCCTTCGGGATGCTGAGGACCGGCGCATTGAGCTCCTGGCCTCCCATGCCTTTTCTTGTGCCGGGACGGCGCTGTGGCCAGTCTGTGCCGCAGCCATTACTGCGGTGGCCGCTAGAACCCTCATCAAAAAATTGCTCGATCATCGCCCCGAGGATCTCCCCTGGGAGGTGTTTAATGCACTCTCCAATTGTGATGTATTTGTGAAGTTTATTCTATTAGCGCTAGACGACGCAATTAGAATGTGTGCAAGAACTTCCGCCCTTGCGGTGGCTATTCGTCGCTTGCTCTGGCTGCGACATTGGGGTGCTGATGATGCTACAAAAAGACTCTTACTGGGCTCCCCTTCAGAGGGCAACGCCTATTTGGGGCCCGTCTAGACCAGTTCGGTAAAAAGGGCAAATCACCCCTTCGCAGACGGCCGTCTCGTCCCCCTCGAGGCAGGAGCACCCCTCCTCCCCCCTACCTTAGTGTTAAACAGGAACCAGGGGTGTCTTTCTGGATTTTTGGGGCAGACTCCTGCCCCACGAGCAGCAGACAACGCTCTGGCCCCTCCGGCGGGGCTAAGCCCAAATCTTCCACCAAACCCCCTCAAGCATGATGGGGCGCCCCATGCTAGGCCTGCAAGGTCTGAGGGTCTCTTGCAGATTGCCCGTAATAAGGCATCTGGGCAGACATCGCGTGGACGTCCCTTGGTCTCATCAGAGACATCACCATCGACAGCACTTGAGTGAACACTCTGGGAGTCACTCCCCTGTCTCTGCGTCAGGATAGTTTGGTTACCCGGCTGGGGGACATTGGGAGTCATTTGGATGGGTGTTCAATCACCTCGAGTCCTCCCTGTTCCCTAAAATGGTAACTCCATTAATAGGAATGATTCTGGATCAGGTTCAAACCAGATTCTCCCCCTCTCAGCAATCAGGTGGGCATTCTGGTCTCATGGGCTCAATCCCTCACTACTGTCCCGGTTTCCTAACACCAGGCAAGGATGCGACTGGTGGGCCGTTAACTTTCTCGGCTGGAGCCCGAGTAGCTAAAGAGGTCTCTTATGCTCAGTTCCCCTTGAGCCTGTCTGTGACTTCTATTGGTAACATAGGACAGGGATCCAGCACCCCTGGAGCAGGGCCTTCCCACCTGTTTGACGGTTTTCTCTTGAAAGTGGTTGAACGCGAGGGACCTTTCTGGAAAACGGCCACCATGGATGCCAACCTTTCAGGTTGGTGGGGCCCTTAGAGGGTCCTTATGCCTACTGAAGTCTAAACAGTGAGCGTTTTTCAGTTGACTCTTCTCGCTTGACCGCTCCCCTTCTGGAATTGCCAGGCTGGGGGTGCTCGGTCCGTCTGACGACAGACGTACTACATTAACCATTGGAAGGGGCCTGGAGCTGACGGACCTTCCAGGGAGTGTCTATGTTCCCATCTGGGCGGAGACTATGCTCCCTGCATGTTAAGTGATAATTAGCTCCGGCGAAGCCCCTCTGCGACAGGATGTGCTAATCCCCGTGTCGCTATGGAGTCCAACCAGTCGTGGATCTGTTGGGTTCCGTCACCTTCACAGGCTATCGGCCTTTGTTTCCCTGTCCCAGGATCCTATGTCAGTGGTCCGGATGCCTTTAGTACCGTCTTGACAGGACGTTTGGTTCTGTATGTCCTTCTCCATTCCCTCTGCTAGACAGGGTTATGCGGAAGATTACTCTGGTAAGGGGACCAGTGATTCTGGTGGCCCCCAGTTGACCTAGTATAGTGTGGTTGCGGACATGGTACTGTGGTCAGTAGTTCTGCACCTTGCCAGGAGTGCCAGTTGATCACTCAGGGACCCTTTACATCACTATAATTCATGGTCCCTGGCCTAGTCGATCTGACTGCTGAAGCATACATCTTGATGGAGACAAGTTTTAGCTGTCTCGGTGTTGTGACTATGGGAAGGCTAGGAGTGAGCCTCTCCCTCGTAGTCTTCTATTGTTGTAGGGTATGGCATACCCACATTTATTGGGACGAGTCTAGTTCTCTTACTTGTTGGACGTTCTCGGTTTTCAGTTTGGCTTTCAGCATGAATTGGAGTTGGTTCCCCAGCTCAGTTCTCTGATGGGTCAGGCTCTGCCCTGTCCACCTTGCCTTAGCAGTCTCTGGTTCAGTCTTCCTTGGTTAAGACTTCTTCAGGGAGTGCTCATGTGCGTCCTCCATGTACTCCTATGGTCCCTGTTGGGATTGAAATTGAATTCATTCCATCTGCTTGCAGGATTGTCCCTTGGTCCTATTCAGGACGCTGTCTGGATGTCCTTACCCTCAAGGTTGTCCTTCTGGTGACTGTTACCTTGGTCAGGCGTGTGTTAGCGGGCGGTTCGGTCTACCTAGCCCTCATTCCTTGAGATACACCAGGATAAGGTGGAGTTCCGCCTGAAGCCGGACTCTCTACATCTGTAGGTGTCTTATGTTCAATTATCCGAGATATTGTTTTCCACGGCTATCCCCCTTCCTAACGACGCTGAGGAAGTGGTTCTGCATTCCTTATACAGGTGTTGGCAGTTTTTTCCTTAGGAGTCACTGTGTCCTTTAAGGGAACTGAGGTTCCTTGGGGCTTGTGGTCATTACATCCTGAATGTGCCTGATCTCGTCTGCTCCCGGGAGTTGGGCGGTTTGGTCTTGGTTGTTACCTTAATGGATGTTACTCCTGGTACCTTGTTTTCGGCCTTTGGCTTCTGCCAAATTTATTAGCGATCGGATTGTCAGGCTGTTATTCAGGCAAGGGGAAGAATCTCCCTTGTTGCTTTGATTCCTTTTCTACACGTGCTTGATGCCTCTTGGGCTTTTGAATTGGTTGGTTAGGCCACTAACATTGGCCTTCTGCTCATACCTCTTGCAAGGTTTTTACAATGTTGATGTTAGGGCCTCAGCTCATGCTGTCTTGGCTGTATGGTTCTGCAGGTGACTGTGCTTTAAACTGTCTGCTGTTGTTGTTTTTGTTGGGGATCCCACCCTACTTTATGGACACTGCTTTTGGATGTCCCAAGTGTAAGTATTATATCTGGAGCAGGACGTACTGTATACTAAGAATAATACAATTCTGTGAAATACTCACCTGTAGAATTGATATTATTTGTATACAGTACGTCCTGCTCCAGATATAATACTTACACTTGGGTTATCCTCCGCCAGAGACATGGAAAAACAGGCTCCCCCCGTCCCTTCAAATACCCAGGGACCTCCCACAAATCCCCAGCATTGAAAAGCAGTGAACAAGAAGCCTGGAGAATTTAAAACCACCCAGAACTGGTAATGATAACAATGCTGGGGATTTGTGGGAGGTCCCTGGGTATTTGAAGGGCGGGGAGGAGGCTGCTTTTCCATGTCTCTGCAGTGCAGCGCCATCTGGCGGAGGATAACCCAAGTGTAAGTATTATATCTGGAGCAGGACGTACTGTATACAAATAATATCAATTCTACAGGTGAGTATTTCACAGAATTGTATTTTTAGTCTGCTTTAAACGGCATCGTGATCTGGAAAGCAGGCAATGTGGGCTTTCGGCACCAGGCAACCTTGATTGGATGAACATGCTGCTGGGTTCATGGCAATGTTTTTTTTTTTCCTTGCAGCGGAGGTCTGCATATGCACCGCAGGAGCTACTTAAGTGATCCAAAATTGGTATGCCCCTGGGGAGGGCTTTCACCTGGTCCTAGAATCTTTTAGACTCTAAAGATAGAATAAGAGGGATGTAGCCCGCTTTAAAGTGGGGCAACTTCTTTAAATGAATTTTGGATCTCTTTTAGGGATTCCTTTTCTCTTACTTGTCTTAATAGTATATTTCAGTACCTCCTAGATGTATAGAAACATCAGTAATGCAATGTGGTTTGCAAGCAGGAGTGGTGTGGGTAAGGGAGCAAAACAAATACCCCAAAATAGTGAAGAGTGGGGGGGGGGGGGGGGTAGTGAAGTTAGAAATCTATTTCTTTCCATTGGGAAGGATGGGTGAGGGTAGGGCTATCAGGACCTGCTTGCTGAGGGGCCCAGCTACTGGCATTGATGGCAGACCTCACCTGCTCTCACTTTAAGAGAATCTTGACTCTCCCTGCCAAATGCAGCGCAGTGCTAATTCGCCTCTGTTCTGTTTCTAGGGGCAAGTATCAAACCACCTAACGCCCATAAAAAAAAGAGGTCTGCTGAAATCATGCAGCTGAAATTGAGGGTTTATGGGGCCCAACAAGTTTTAATGGTGACCCTGGTTGGGGGAGGGGGTAGAGTGGCTAGTGAACGCAAATCATTACTGACCGTGTACAAACCATTCTGGCTAGAAGACTGAAACCTTGAAATATGGACAAACATGTCACACCCCTTGCCCTGAACACGCAACAGGAGCCAGACCCCTTCCATGGATTTTACATGCAGCATGCATCATCCGAGCAAATTTCCAAAAGCTAAAAGGTGGCCAGTAGGTAGAGATTTATTAAAAGGACACTCCAGACACAGCCAATAAGGTCACAAGGAGCTAACCTGAAGCCTGTCCATGTTGCTGCAGTGTGCTGTAGATGGTCTTCAGATTGCCTTTGCCTAAACTGTCTGTTTAAAGCAAGCTTCCGGTTGTGGCCCAACTACTGCAGTAGGTAGCTCAATAGTTACCAAAGATCCTTCCCCACTACAAGAAAGCTGGATTGTACTATGTGGAATGGGTCGTGTGTGTGTATATCAGGATTACCAATAGAGGGGCTTCACATGTACTTTAGGTCTGGTTTAGGTTTTACTATCACCTGTAGATTATTCTGCTGTCTGACCATGTGCTTTATAATCTAATTCTTTCCAGGCTTAATGCTTTTTGATGACAAGGGTAACCGGACAGGGATGCCTGATAAAGAGCAACAGATTGAGGCCCTGCAGCTTCTATTCCTGCTCCTTCCTTCTCCCAACCGCAATCTCCTCAAGCTGCTCTTGGATCTCCTGTACCAGACGGCGAAGAAACAGGACCGTAACAAGATGTCTGCCCACAACCTGGCTCTGATGTTTGCCCCACATATCATCTGGCCTAAAAATGTATGTTACAGCGACCCATCATGCTTACACTTTTCTTTTGGGGGGGGCACCAGCCATGCTCTTGTTGCTATAATGGACTTCTCGGATCGGTTAAGCAGTAGAATTCATGGTCAATCCAAGAGGTCCATCACTCGTCATAATGCAACTAGGGTGCGGCTGGGTAGGATCAGATGTAATACTAATAAGGATAATAAATTGTCAGGTTCCAGGGATCAATCGTACAGCTCCACCATAGGTTGCTTAGGTTCAGTTTTTCCAAACCACTGGCCATCTACTCCACCACAGCTCTTAAGCAGAACAAAACCAACCAGCGGCCAGCTTGAAATCTAAGATTCCCGGGCCGGCCTCTGGCTTTCGCCTGGGGCATCCTTAAATGGATGTTTAATCCCAGAGTGCTGCCTTTCCTCTGTCCAACGGTGCATGCATGGGCTCTCGTCCAATTGGTCGTTTCAAATTCCCTGCAACCCCAGCAGTATGCATGCGCTATTGCCCCAGCCATTGATTGGACAAGAGCCAACGTGTGTGCACACAGAGAGGAGTTTCACTGGGCATTCTGGGGGGGGTGGTTCACACAGCAGGGCATCCCAATTTGGGATGCCTGTCGGAAGAGCACAAAACCAGAGAGTCAAATTCCTGGGTTATGTTCCGCTTTTATGCCACAGTTTATTCCTGTCATGTGGGGGGTGCCCCTGCCTGTAGGGAGAGTTTTAGATAGAGTTTCATTGCTAATAATGCTGCAAGAAGGCGCATGGCTTAGGCACGTCACCCACATCTCCAGTCCAAAAAACTAGTAATACATAGTGTTAACATATAGTGGAAATGTACTGAATGATCTCTGGAACTTTCCAATTCTTTTCCATACGAATATAACTTCTGGTCCCACCCAGCCACACCATAGTTAATTTATTATCCGAGAATGGATCATGTCCCTACATGTGCAGGACCTGCCAGGCTCTTCAGAGTCTAGTTAATTTATTTATTTAAATATTATTATACCTAACGTTAAAGAGCCCTTCAACATTGTAAACCGCAGTATATGTTGCTCTGCACGCAACTCTGTTTCCTTTCCCCCTGTGGAGAGACTTGGATATAGGTAGTGGAAGCAGGAGGAGACCTGGATGTCCAGAGAATCCCCTGTATAAAAAGGATATATGACAACAGCAGCAGGAAGGTGTGTACAGCAATAGCTGGTGAGGACAATGACTGACAAACGCATAAGCCTTCATGAACAGCCCATTCACTGTCGCCATTTTTACTCCCACTTCTGACATCAGGAAGGTGTAAGTGAGTGATTTCCATAGTTGAAATGCAGCTGATGCTAAGTATTACCATCCAGGCTAGCTATTTTCTCCTATGGCAGGGGTCCTAGGTATAGGAAAATTTGCTTATCAGTCCTCATTTAGGCGCTCCTCCCTTTGCGGTCTAGGGGGGCTAGAGGGTCTTCCTCTTCTAGTAATGGGCAAATTTATAGGTTCGACCCTGTTTGTCACCCTTCAGCCTAGACTAAAAACGCAATGACGCCTCCTCATAGGGGCTCGGCTAAGATCTTTTCACATCTGGTGGGAAACCCTACTAGATTGTCCTTTATTTCCAGAGGCATAAGTGAGGGTTTTCATATAGAATTCACTCAAACCCCTCTTACAAGAGGCATGGCGGAGAATCTTGCTATCGGAGACAGCCTAGTCTCTGTGTTGACCAGGGGGGTGATTGTGTTGGCCCCCACCAGCTGCAAGGGGCAGGATTCTATTTTGGTCAGGAAGGCATCAGGATGATTCAGATTTATTCTAAATTTATAAAAGCTGAAGCCATCTTTTTGGTCAGGAGTCTGCTGCCTCCTGGGTCCTTCATGGTGTCAATCGACCTGAAAGATGCTTATTGACTGAGGAGTCCTCTGAGGGAGGACGTTGCATTAGCAGTGGATGCCCTGGCTCATCCCTTGATATTCTAAGCATACAGCACGTCCTGCTCCATCTATAATACTTACACATGGGTAATCCTCCCATGCGCCAGAGGGCGCTGTTCACTGCAGACATGCAAAAACAGGCTCCTCCCGGCCCTTCACATACCCAGGGACCTCCCACAAATCCCTAGATTTCTCTGCAGTGCTGACTGCGAAGACATGAAGTATCAACTCTCTCGCAGGTGAGCAGTCCTGCGGGACTATTTCCACCCGTCCTTTTCGATACAGATCTGCCTCCCAGCCTGGGCTGCGCTGGTCGAGTGAAGGTAGGCAGCACCTTGTGTGCTCACGGAGCTACGCTCCACCGCAATCCCCACCATAGGGTAGGCGGTTTAGGCCGATGGTGAGCCTCCATTAGATGCCCCTCCCGCATTGTTGCCCGTGCCCCTCATAGTGTTAATCCCTGGATGCAGGTCCGCTTCTCCCTCGCTTCCTCCCGTAGCTCGGGGGGAAAAGAAAGGGGGGGGGGGGGGGTATGTGTGGCAGTCCTAGTGTAACGTAACACGTTTAAGGCTGTTGATCTTTCATTGGAACTTGGGTGTCAGTGCCGCGCTCCTTGCTCCACATAAGCCTTATGGTTGCGCGCATGTTTGTCCTTTTATTACATGAGTGTGCTGCCCGGGCGGCAGCATCATTCTCTAGTGATGAGAGCAATCTCCTTAATTACATTATGTATGTGTGTACTATCCACTACTGTCATTCACGTTGCGATGGTTAGAGCTTCGCGCTCTTTGGGGGAGGCGGGGACTCGGCATGACGCGCCCCGCGTCACAGCCAGATCAGGCCTGCCCCTCGAGGTTTGCTTGGCGCCATTTTGACAGTCTTCGCGCGCGTGGTTGCGATCGGCCTCCTCGTTTGGTCATGTAAGTGCCTCCGGGGCGGTATTTGTTCCTATGATTTTTATTCGGCTGCGCATGGCACTGACACCCCCCTCTTATCCCATTATGTCTTTCAGACGCCAGGATTTCGGTGGCTTCTCCCGGCCTGACATATATTATAGCGGGTCCACATAACAAATTCTCCCACTTTCCTAGCGGGTCTTGGGGCATCCAGGGTTGCCTATTGCGTAAATCCCTGCGGGCATACTGCTCCATATGGAGGCATCTCAGAATTATGTACCCGGGGTCCCTCGGGGACATGACCGGCTGTGTACAGTGTGTGGTCAGCACCATGCTGATGCTGACAGAGCACGGGTCTGCGGACCGTGTGCTGAACAGGCACTGACCCTGCAATCAGGTTTGCCAGTGGCTGCACCTCCCTTCAATACACCTGTCTCCCCGGACCTAAATCTCACTCCTGATGAGTCTCACTCGAGCGGGGATGACCAGCAAGTCGTGCCGCGCAGGCTGCCTACGGCTGAGCAGGTGCTGTCTAGTTTGGTGGAGCCCTTGGGCCCTGGAAAGAAGTGGTCCCCGAGGCCTCCTGGTTCTCCGGTTCCTAGCGATACTGATGACTCTGCTGCTATGCAGGACCTTGGTCCTTCTGAGGAAGGTGAGCTATTCTCCGATTCGGGCTCCTCGGATGAGATGCCCGGGAGCCGTGATGATCCTGGGCCCGGTTCTTGGGGCCTGTGTGACACAGATGAACTACTTATTAAGATCTTTGAGGTTTTGTCTATCTCCCCTCCTGGAGAGGCTTCCAAGCCTAAGAAGGAGAGTTTCCACACAGCGCCGTCGCGTTTGGAATTCCTGGAACAGGAGCATTTCCAGAATCTTATATCCCAAGAATTGGAATCCCCTTGTAAACTTAAAGGGGTCCCAGGGGTCTGGGATTGGAAGTACCCTTTCCCTCCTGATGTGGTTAACTTTTGGTCAGCACCTCTTGTGGTGGATGCACCGATTTATAGGGGTTACTAACCCCCCCTTCATGACGGCTCCTTATTACCGTACCCTTCGGGATGCTGAGGACCGGCGCATTGACAGACTGGCTTCCCACGCCTTTTCGTGTGCAGGGACGGCTCTGCGCCCGTCTCTGTGCCGCGGCCATCACTGCGGTGGCCGCCAGGACTCTCATTAGAAAAGTACTTGACCACCGACCTGAGGACCTCCCCTGGGGGGTGTTTAATGTGCTCTCAGACTGTGATGTGTTTGTGAGGTTCATCCTCTCAGCGCTGGATGACACCATTAAGATGTGTGCTAGAACCTTTGCCCATGTGGTAGCTATTCGCCGCCTGGTCTGGCTGCGACAGTGGGGTGCTGACGATGCTACGAAAAAGGCTCTCACTGGCCTTCCCTTCAGAGGACGGCGTCTATTTGGGGCCCGTTGGGACCTTTTTGGAAAAAAGGGTAAGGCACCCCTACGCAGAAGGCCGTCCCGGCCTCCTCGGGGCAGGGACACCCCTCCCCCTCCCTACGTTAGTGTCAAACCCGAACCTGAGGTGTGCTTCCAACTGTTTGGTGTGGATTTCCACCACGGGGTGGGCAGGCAACGCCCTGGGCCCTCTGGCAGGACTAAGTCCAAATCTGCCAAGACTTCCCAAGCATGAGGGGACTGCTACAGTAGCTGACTCCTATCTAGGAATGTATCTTCTCCTTCTGGTGGTTCCAGGAGGTAGTTCCCCTGGACACAGGA
Source organism: Gastrophryne carolinensis (assembly GCA_027917425.1). Taxonomy (NCBI): domain Eukaryota; kingdom Metazoa; phylum Chordata; class Amphibia; order Anura; family Microhylidae; genus Gastrophryne; species Gastrophryne carolinensis. Next base: position 495,158,692 of record CM051235.1, read on the forward strand.
TAGCATTTGCTGGGCGGTCCCTCTCAGAGGTTGTCAGGGTCCTTCTAGCCCCTGTTTTCCCCTCAGGAATTGGTGCAGGCCGTACTAGGGCTACAGAGTTTGGGCTTACTTACAGGTTGCCCTTAACAGAATGGGGCTATGGCCTCTATATTAACCTTCCTCCTTCCCTCAACAGTATGAGGCAGTCTGGGCCATGCTGGCCTATGGTAGGCCTGGCGATTCTACTCTCACAGGTAGTCCCTATATCTCTGTCTTGGGACACAGGCGCCCTGTGCAAGGGGGGCTTCCGGCCTCCTGTGGAGTTCTAGATCTTATTAGTTCCCCCTGTGTCTTCTGGACACCAAGACCGTTACTAGTCAGTGTTGCAGCACCAACACTGTGGATTGAGGCATTGTTTTTGGCCTCTCTTTCACTCCCAGGCTACTCGCCATGGCGCGAATGGGGGTGATGTCTCGGAAATACCTGGGGGGCGTCCGCATTAGGACCTACCGGATCGTCTTTCCTTACTTCCCAATCTCTACGTCGGGCCGAATGGATTAGTCGGCCGGCGGTGTCTCCTGGGAGTTACTGGATGGGTGCTCAGTCATCTCAATCCCTCATGGTCCCTTATCCGCTATCTCTATTCCTTGGATTCGGTTCAGGCTTGAGCCTTCTCCCTTAGCAACAAGTGGACTCCTGGTCACGGGGGCTCTCCCCCTTTGCTGACATCTTACTTTCACCAGGCAGGATGGCAGCTGGTGAGCCCGTTGGTGGCGTATCAGATGATATCCCTTGTATACCGAGCCCTTGGGCTCTTCGGCACAGTAGGTTATTGATCCTACATGGGGTTCCAGCACCCCTGGAGCTAGGTCTGTGCTCATTCCCCCTTGCTATGGTGGTTCCTCTTGAGCTGCTTATATTCAAGGACCCTGTCGGGACACCCCCTTCCTTGCTTGCATCTTCCTGTGAATGGTCACCTTGAGTACCAAGTCTCGCAGGTTGGCAGGTTGGTGGGGGGGGGGGGGGGAATTCTTCCAAAACCCCCTGTGGTTCCTGGGTAAGGCCCCTTAGAGGGTCCATCCTACCTACTGGCTTTGTTAAAACAATGAGCCTTCAGTTGACTCTATATTGCTGGACTTCTCCTCTTTAGGACCTATTTGGGGACTCTTGGCCTGTTGGAAGACAATGGCCTGTTTTATTATTAGTCTGGAGCTTGAAGCAGGATGATTCCGCTGGAAGGTTCCTGATCTGAGTGGGGGTCTACGTCTCCCGCTCCTCAGTGGTATTCGCTCCAATGGATGTCTTTCAGTGGCAGGTTATGCTATCCTGGTGTTCCTCTGAGAGCCAACTAGGGTGGCTCTGTTGGGTCTCGCTTATATCACAGGGGCTCTGCCCTTGTGTTCACTGCCCCAGAATATTCTGACTCTGGTCATGGGGGCTTAGAAAAATTATGCATAGACTTTCTATTTTATATGCCTTCTCTTCATTCACCCTACTATGTGGGGTACTGCGCACGGTTGTGCTGATAAAGAGACCCGTGAGATTGATGGCCCCTGGGTGGCCTAGTGAACTGTGGTTCGCAGATGCTTCTGCTGAGGTCAGCTGACCTGTACGCTCTCTCAGGAGTGCGGTTCTGCCCTTGTTAGGCCCCTTCTTTTGTCGTCCCAATCTACAGACTCTAGTCTGGGGCTTGACAGCTGATTCATTCACTCCTTGGAGACGGGCTTATCTTCTGGGTGACTTGGTATATGGGGGGCTAGGAGCAAGCTTCCTTGGTTTCCTCTTCCTCCGTCTCTTGTGGGTTATGGTTACCCATATTGATTGGCATGAGTCTTGGTCTCTTCCCTGTTGGACGTTCTCGGTTCCCAGGGTTCTAGAGTCATTACAGCATATGTTGGGGTTGGCTCCGCATCTAGGTACTCTGAAGGTTCAGGTTCTGTCCTGTCTGCCTTCCTGTAGAAGTCTGGTTCTGTCTTCCTTGTTAGGAGTTCTCTTGGGGATTGCTCAGGGGCATCTCCCAAGTAGTTCTATGGTCCCTGTTGGAATCAATTTCATTCTGTTTGCCCTGCGGATTGTTCCCTTGGGACGTATTCTGGATGCTGTCTGAGCTGTTTTGTAGTTCAAGTCGCTTTTCCGGGGGCTCTTTCTTCAGTCAGACGTGTGCCTGAGAAGGTGGCTCTGATTACTTAGCCTTCGCTCGTGAATATATATATATATATATATATATATATATATATATATATATATATATACATATATATACCATGACGTGGTGGTATTCCGCCTTACGCCGGACCCCTTTGTCCAAGTGGTATTTTATGATCATTATTTAAGTCCTTTTAGTCTGCCTATGGGCCTTATTCTTAATAATGCTGAAGTAAGGGGTCTACATTCCCTCAACAGGTGTTGAACTTTCCTGGTTGTTCTTGTCCCTTAGGGGGACTGATGCCCTTTTGGGGTCTGCGGGCGCCTCCTTATGTATGCGCCTGATCTCGTTTGCTTCCAGGGCCAATGCGCCCTTTGGACTGATCTTACTTGGCCGGTTGCCTTCCTGGTCCTGAGTAAAGGTTTCGGCTTCTTGCTGATCCTTGTTAAGGAAGGGGTCAGTATCCCTGCCTGTGACGGGAGACCAGTTTTCATTTCCCCGTTGGGGAGAGTTCTAAGTTTTACCGAGGCTTCTGTTGCCTGTGGGCTGGTTGGGCTGTTACACTGGCCTATTCCTTTAAGGGGGACGGATCTCCCTCTCTCGTTTTATTCCGTTATATTGGTGTTTGTGTACCTTTTGGCCCTTCAGCACCAGGTTTTCTGTTGAATAAGTTGCTAGACCGTTGCTTGTCTCTGTTCATACCTTTTTCAAAGGTTTTGTTATGAGATTGACGTTAGAGCCTTTGCTCATTTCGTACTTGGTAGCAAAGTTTTGCAGGTGACAGCGCTTCTACTGTCTGCTGTGCCTTTTTTGTTGGGGATCCCACCCTACTTTATGGACACTGCTATTGGATGTCCCATGTGTAAGTATTATAGATGGAGCAGGACGTGCTGTATGCTTAGAATAATACAATTCTGTGAAATACTCGCCTGTAGAATTGGTATTATATGCATACAGCACGTCCTGCTCCACCCCACCCTGGTTTTACATTTTTCTGGATCCCCTGTATGGTGATTAACATTACTATTGTTACCAGTTGGTGGTTGGTTTCTCCCGGCTTCTTTTCTCACTGCATTTCAATGCTGGGGATTTGTGGGAGGTCCCTGGGTATGTGAAGGGCCGGGAGGAGCCTGTTTTTGCATGTCTGCAGTGAACAGCTCCCTCTGGCGGAGGATTACCCTTGTGTAAGTATTATAGATGGAGCAGGACGTGCTGTATGCGTATAATACCAATTCTACAGGTGAGTATTTCACAGAATTGTATTTTTTCATATAGCTTATGCCTTCCCTTCTTTAAGATTACTGCCGCAAGTGTTTCGGAAGATGTCTGAGAAGAGATCATTGTTATCTTTATAGCTCTGTTTTTGGCCTAGAAGATCTTGGTTCTCAGAAATGAGAAGGATAGTAAAGAAGGGGCCATGGCATCTACCAAATATTCCAAATTTGATTTCAGGGTACTATTCTGTATCCAGAGCTACCAAGACTTCAACTAACTGCATGGATCTTGAAGGGACCATCTTAGAGAAGGGCTGTTCAGCCAGAGCTATTTAAACTCTATTGGACTGTCATAAATTGACCACCAGATGCATCTATGCAAAGGTGTGGAAATGTTTTTCTTTATTTTGTGAAGCGAACAAGCGGAAGAAAGAAGATATGCCCACAGTCCTCGAATTTCTGCAGGAAGGGTTTGAGAAGGGACTAGCAGTAAGTACGTTAAAGACTCATTTTCTATTATTCCAAGTATACAGCACGTCCTGTTCCAGAATATTTCTTACACATGGGTAATACATACACAAGATGGCGCTGTACTGCAGAAAACAACTTGTGGCTCCTCCCGGACCCATATAAGTCAGGGACCTCCCACAAATTCCCCAGTTCTTATCTGCGGTCTGGACTGCGATGATAGAAGATGGCTCTCTAAGTTGCGCAGGCGAGAGGGCTTATCAGCCTGCGGACCTGCAGGACTATTCCCACTCGTTCGAACTACGCTGCCTCCCAGCCGCGGCTGACAGGTTCGAGTAAAGGTAGGTCAGCACCAGGGTAGGTGCTGAGGAGCGCTGCTCCTACCGCAGTTCCTGCTCTGACAGGGTAGGTGGTTTAGGCTTATGGTGAGCCTTTTGGGATGCCCCCCGCACTATGGGTTTGCCAGGCTCCCTGTGCCCTTTAACCCTTTTCCCCTAGGTGTCCACCCTCCCTCCTCACATTTTTCACTTGGGCTGCTGTTACTCCCTTGCCTCGTTCTCCCTCGGGGAGATCTCGGGGGGGGGGGGGGGTGTATTTACTTATGGGGATGCTTTTTATGTCTTTCAGGCGGGTTAAAACTTCAGCTCTGTGGTTTCTCCCGGCCCTCTCCTCTCGCTATCTCCCACTTCCCTAGCGGATTCTTGGGGCATCCCGGGTAGCTCTTTTTGCGTTAACCCTTACTGGCCTGTTGTGCCACTCAAATCACCATATGGAGGTTTCTGGGGATAATGTGCTTGGGGTTCCTTCGGGACAAGCCCGGCTTTGTGTTGCGTGTGGGGTATCCCCCTATAAGTGATGTCAGGGTGTGTGTACCCTGCGCCCAGCAGGTGCTCGCGCTGCAGTCTGGGTTGTCTGTTACTGGGCCTGGTGCGGCGCCCCCTCTGGCTTCGCCTACCCCCCCACGCTTACATCTGGCCCCCAGCGAGGGGCATACTAGCGGGGAGTCTCGACCTGATTTGGCTGCACGGGTGGCCAGCATTGAGAAACATATTGCTGGGTCTGCCCCACGTAAGGCTTCTGCTAAGAAGCGGCATTTATCTACCGCGGTCTCCCTCTTCCCTGTTGAGGCTGAGGAATTTTTTGAAATTTATGGTTAAACCAGGCTTGGAGTTCCCAGAGCAGACTCTCTTTAATAATCTGGTGCTCAAAGAATGGGAACGGCCTAGCAAGCTCCCTGGGGTGCCCAAGAGTTGGGATAAGAGGTATCCCTTTCCTGCTGAGGTGATAAAGCGTTGGTCATGTCCTTCTGATGTGGACACGCCCGTTCTGGAGCTGTCAAATACATCTGTTATGCATTCTCCTAACACTACTACCCTGAGGGATGGTGAGGACCGGCGCATGGACCAGCTGGCTTGTCATGCTTTTGCCTGTGTGGGAACCGCGCTGCGCCCGGTTTGTGCCTCTGCTATTACAGCTATTGCTATTAAAGGGCTGCTTAAGAGTCTCTTAGATGGGGCATCTGATGACGCGGGAGGAGAAGAGTATAGATCTCTCCTGCTTTGCTATGAATTTGTTGCATATGTTGTGTCTGCCATGGAGGATGCCATTAAAATGTGTGGGAGGACTTCTGCCCTTTTTGGTGGCTATACGACGCTCTGTTTTGGCTGCGTCAGTGGGTAGCTGATAATGCTGCTAAGAAGGCTCTCACTGGTTTCCCTTTAAGGGGCTGCGCCTCTTTGGTGAACGCCTGGACTTATTTGCCAGGGGCGGTAGGTTACCTCAACGTAGGAGGCTGTCCTGCTCCTTTCGGGGGACGGGTGCCTTTCTCCCTTCCTTCCGTGGTTTCAGGACTGGTCGAGGAGTCTCCTTTGCTGGGGCTCGCGGAGATCATTGGGACGGGGCAGAGGACGTGGCCGCCCCGGCCCCCCCAAGCCCCCTCAGGCATGAAGGGGCGCTCTCACCCATCCGGGTGGGGGGGCGGCTTTGGCTCTTTGCCTCAGGATTCTGGAATTCCTGCAACGTGGTTTGGATTTGGGTCTTCAACTTAGTACCCTCAAAGGTCATGTTTCAGCTTTGACCATTTTCTTCCAAAGATCCTTTACCAACCATCGTCTGGTTAAGACCTTTTTTCAGGGGGTTACCCACGTGCGTCCTCCACGTAAGCCTATGTTACCAGTCTGGGATTTGAACTTGGTCTTATCTGCCTTGCAGGGGTCTCCCTTTGAGCCCTTGTGTGAGGCCCCTTTGTCCATTTTGACGCTTAAGGTAGTCTTTTTGGTGGCCATCACTTCTGTTAGGCGTGTTTCTGAGTTGGCGGCTCTTTCCATCAAACATCCTTACTTTGAGAGACACCAGGACAAAGTGGTGTTTCGTTTTAAGCCAGATTTTCTGCCTAAGGTTGTGTCTGCTTTTCATCTCATCAGGACATTGTTTTGCCTTCTCTGTGTCCTAATCCTAGTAACCCTAAGGAGCGGGTCTTACATTCTCTGGATGTGGTCAGGACCTTGAAGTTCTATTTGGTGGCTACTGAATCCTTCAGGAAGACTGATGCTCTTTTTGTTCTCCCTTCTGGGCCTAAGAGGGGTCTGGCTCCGGCTAAGTCCACTAGCAGCAAGTGGATCCGTCGGGCTGTGGTTCAGGCTTATTCTGCTAAGGGGAAGGAACCTCCCTTCCGCATTACTGCTCATTCTACTCGTGCTATTGGTGCCTCTTGGGCTTTTCAGCACCAAGCTTCTGTTGAACAGGTTTGCAAGGCCGCTACTTGGTCTTCTAAGTTTTACAAGGTTGATGTTAGGGCCTCAGCTGATGCTGCTTTTGGTCACAAAGTTCTACAGGCGGCAGTGGTCTAATCTGCCCGCTGTTAATTTTGGGGATCCCACCCTACCTTACAGACACTGCTATTGGATGTCCCATGTGTAAGGAATATTCTGGAACAGGACGTGCTGTATACTTGGAATAATACAATTCTGTGATTACTCACCTGTAGAATTGGTATTATTAGTATACAGCACGCCCTGTTCCATTCCACCCTTGTTATCTTTTTTTCTAGTTACCTCTGTATGGTGATTGTTCAAATGTTCCTTTTGGATTTTTGTTATTCTTGTTCTCCCGGCTTCTTGTGTAACTGCTTGTCAATACTGGGGAATTTGTGGGAGATCCCTGACTTATATGGGGCCGGGAGAAGCCACAAGTTGTCTTCTGCAGTCCAGCGCCATCTTGTGGATGTATTACCCATGTGTAAGGAATATTCTGGAACAGGACGTGCTGTATACTTAGAATACCAATGAATGAACCTTACTGCGCAATTCTTTCAGATAAGGCCATATTGAGATCCACTTTTTTTTTTTGTGCCAAAGATTGCTATGTCACTCAATAGAGACATAGTGCTCCCAACATTGCCGGCTATGGCAGGAACAGAAGAAGAAAAGATCTAGAGATTGGCAAATAGTGGAACAGATTTGAAAAATTTTAAGCAGCAAGATAAGAGGCCTAGCTGCCTCTGAATCCACAATTGGCAAATAAAACTGACTATTGTGCAGGCTTACTCCAGCGGAGTCACTCCTCCACAAGTTGCAGCACATTCAGCGAGAGCTATGTCCACTGCTTGGACAGAGGATGGGTGTCTCTAGAGAAGAGATCTGTAAAGCAGCAATGTGGTTTTCACTCCACACCTTCCTTAAGCACTATAGGCTAGATCTTCTTTCTGAAAAACATCAGGCCTTTGTTAGTAGGGGCTTACTAGCAGCTTCCCACCCCTAAGGTATAGTTACTTGCTAATCCTCTTTGAGTCATCATACAAAGAGGGGAAATCCCTGTTAGACTTACTGGTAATGGTTTTTCTACCTCCCATTTTCCTACGGTTTATCTTATGTTACTTGATTAAGACTGAGGTGGGGAGGGAGGGGTGGGGCTTTACCCTCTGTTCAGTTTGTTTCCTCCCAAGGGGTGGAGCCGTTTTCTCCATGAAGAAAGAAAAACCATTACCAGTAAGTGTAACAGGGTTTTTCAGTCAGGAACCTAATGATGTCAGGGGATCTCATGGTAAGAATCGACCTTAAAGATGCCTATCTACATGTTCGCATCTGTCAGTCCCGCTGTAGATTCCTGAGGTTTGTGATTCTCTCAGACTCAGAAATCTGTTCTTTCCAATACAGGGAACAACCATTTGGAATTTCCACAGTGCCCAGGATACTTACTAAGATCCTAGCCGAAGCAATGTGCCATCTAAGGTCCAGCAGGATTACCATTATCCCCTACCTCGATGATTTTTTATTGACAGCCAGTTCAGAAGTTCATTCGGGAGGATGTGGTCTAGAGGGTTTTCTTCAGAGTCTGGGCTGGATTGTCAACAAAGAGAAATCCTGATTCACGCCATTAGACTTGCAGATTTCTGGGAACATCTTTGGCAGTTCTCGCAAATGATCTTTCTGCCTCCAGAGAAGCAGGAAAAGCTGTGGACTGCCTTGCGCTTGCTGATAACCACAGAGGAGATTTCTCTGAGAAGTCATGACCTCCACCATTCCTTCAGTTGCTTGGGCACAGCTGCATTCCAGGCAGTTGCAGACTTTCTTACTGCAGGTTTTGCACCGTCCCCCAGACTCCCTAGACAACAGTGTAACTATTCCGGCAGGGATCCTCCCATCCTCTGGCAGCTACGGGATTCTGACGGTAGGGTGAACGCCGGGGTCTGGTGGCGTTCGGCAGAGCTTGGCTCTGGGCCACAGACCCTATAGTAAAGGGTTGCCGGCCACAGGCTTATGGTGAGCCTGAGGGGGAACCACTTTATACTGTTTTCACTATATCCAGTCCATGTCGTCCCAGAAATGACAGTTGGGTAGTCTGCCACCAGGTGGCGCAGTTACTGCAAGATCCAGAGCTGTAACTCCTCCCGGCCCCCTATAAAATGAGCTGTCTCAATAGAATTCCCAGAGTTGTTCTTGCAGTAAGCTGCTGCTAGGATCGTCGTTGGATACTCTCTCTCTGGATACGGCAGCTGAGCGGTCATTTTAAGCCTGTCTGCTGCTGCATTACCTCTTCCTGTGGACCCACTATGCCTCCCAGCCTTGGCTGACGGGACAGGTGAAGGTAGGGAGAATGCCGGGGGTCAGGCGTTGACAGAGCTAGGCTCTGGGCCGCAGACCCTCCCTAAAGGGTAGCCGGCCATAGACGATGGTGAGCCTATTGGGGGGGGAGGGGCACCTAATGTCCGGGTTATACCCTTATCTGTACCCACAGCTTTATTATTTGTGTTTGTGGCTTGCCACCTTCTCTGCTTTTCACTGGCATACTTACCTCCCTCGCTTCCTCGGCTCCTTCTCCTCTCCCCTCCATCTTCGCCAGTCTGACCGTCTGGGGAGGTTTTTGGCAAAAGCTGAAGTTCCAGAGCCAGTGGGGGCCACAGGAGGCCCACTTGCCCATCAATCTCCTGGAGCTGAGAGTGATCCGGTTGATGGTGCTTCACTTGACTCCCTATTTAAGGGGTCTTGCGATCCAGTTCCAATCGGACGACGGTCGTCTACGTCAATCACCAGAGCGGGACTCGGAGCAAATGAGCCCTCCAGGAGGTGACCCAGATCCTGACTTGGGCAAAGGAGAATGTTCCCTGCATCTCGGTGGTTTAAATCCCCAGGGTAGAGAACCGGGGGGGGGGGGGGGGGGCTCTTGTCTGGGGGTATGGTCTCTCAGCAACAAGATCTTTCATGGTGGATGTGGTCAGAGCCATTAAGTACTACCTGGTTGCGATTGAATCTTCCAGGAAATCGGACTCGTTTATTCTAAGCATACAGTGCGTCCTGCTCCAATATAATACTTACACGTGAGTAATCCTCCGCCAGAGGGCGCTGTTCACGTCAGACATGCAAAAACAGGCTCCTCCCGGCCCCTCATATACCCAGGGACCTCCCACAAATCCCCAGATTTCTCTGCAGTGCTGACTGCGAAGACATGAAGTATCAACTCTCTCACAGGTGAGCGGGGCTATTACAGCCTGCAGCCCTGCGGGACTATTCCCACCCGTCCTCTTCGATAAAGATGTGCCTCCCAGCCTGGGCTGCGCTGGTCGGGTGAAGGTAGGCAGTACCTTGTGTGCTCACGGAGCTACGCTCCACCACAATCCCCCACCATAGGGTAGGCGGTTTAGGCCGACGGTGAGCCTCCATTAGATGCCCCTCCCGCATTGTTGCCCGTGCCCCTCATAGCGATAATCCCTGGGTGCAGGTCCGCTTCTCCCTCGCTTCCTCCCGTAGCTCGGGGGAAAAGAAAGGGGGGGGGGGTTTATGTGTGGCAGTCCCAGTGTAATGTAACACATTTAAGGCCGTTTGTCCTTTCATTACATTAGTGTGCAGCCCAGGCGGCAGCATCATTCTCTAGTGTGAGAGCTATCTCCTTAATTACATTACGTATGTGTGTACTATCAACTACTGTCATTCACATTGTGCTGGTTAGAGCTTCGCGCTCTTTGGGGGGGGCGGGGACTCGGCATGATGCGCCCAGCGTCGCAGCCAGATCAGGCCCGTCCCTCGAGGTTCGCTTGGCGCCATTTTGACGGTTTTCGCGTGGTTGTGTTCCGCTTCCTCCCTTGGTCATGTAAGTGCCCTCCCGGGCGGTTTTTGTTCCTATGATTTTTTATTCGGCTGCGCATGGCACTGACACCCCCCTCCTATCCCATTATGTCTTTCAGACGCCAGGATTTCGGTGGCTTCTTCCGGCCTGACATATATTATAGCGGGTCCTCATAACAAATTCTCCCACATTCCTAGCGGATCTTGGGGCATCCAGGGTTGCCTATTGCGTAAATCCCTGCGGGCATACTGTTCAGATAATCACCATATGGAGGCATCTCAGAATTATGTACCCGGGGTCCCTCGGGAACATGACCAGCTGTGTACAGTGTGTGGTCAGCCCCATGCTGATGCTGACAGAGCACGGGTCTGCGGACCGTGTGCTGAACAGGCACTGACCCTGCAATCAGGTTTGCCAGTGGCTGCACCTCCCTTCAATACACCTGTCTCCCCGGACCTAAATCTCACCCCTGATGAGTCTCACTCGAGCTGGGAGGACCAGCAAGTCATGCCGCGCAGGCTGCCTACGACTGAGCAGCTGCTATCTAGTTTGGCGGAGCGCTTGGGCCCTGGAAAGAAGCGCTCCCTGACGCCTCCTGGCTCTCCGGTTCCTAACGAAACCGATGAATCTGCTGCTATGCAGGACCTGGATCCTTCTGATGAAGGTGAGCTATTCTCCGATTCGGGCTCCTCGGATGTGATGCCCTGGAGCCGTGATGATTCTGGCCCCGGTTCTTGGGGCCTGTGTGACACTGATGAACTACTTATAAAGATCTTTGAGGTTTTGTCAATCTCTCCTCCCGGAGAGAAGACTAAGAGGGAGAGTTTCCACACAGCGACACCGCGCTTGGAATTTCTGGAACAGGAGCATTTCCAGGCTCTTATATCCAAAGAATGGGATTCGCCTTGTAAACTTAAAGGGGTTCCAGGGGTCTGGGATTGGAAGTACCCTTTTCCCCCTGATGTGGTTAACTTTTGGTCAGCACCTCCCGTGGTGGATGCACCAGTTATAGGGGTTGCTAACCCCCCCTTCATGACTGCCCCTCATTATCGTACCCTTCGGGATGCTGAGGACCGGCACATTGACAGACTGGCTTCCCACGCCTTTTCGTGTACAGGGACGGCTCTGCGCCCGGTCTGTGCCGCGACCATCACTGCGGTGGCCGCCAGGACTCTCATTAGAAAACTACTTGATCACCGACCTGAGGACCTCCCCTGGGAGGTATTAATGCGCTCTGACTGTGATGTGTTTGTAAGGTTTATCCTCTCAGCGCTGGATGACACCATTAAGATGTGTGCTAGAACCTCTGCCCTTGTGGTAGCTATCCACCGCCTGGTCTGGCTGCGACAGTGGGGTGGGCTCTCACTGGCCTTCCTTTCAGAGGATGGCGTTTATTTGGGGCCCGTTTGGACCTTTTTGGAAAAAAGGGTAAGGCACCCCTATGCAGAAGGCTGTCTCGGCCTCCTCGGGGCAGGGACACCCCTTCCCCTCCCTACGTTAGTGTCAAACACGAATCTGAGGTGTGCTTCCAACTTTTCTGAGTGGATTTCCACCACGGGGTGGGCAGGCAACGCCCTGGGCCCTCTGGCAGGGCTAAGTCCAAATCTGCTAAGACTTCCCAAGCATGAAGGGACGCCCTCACCCTTCTGGGCTAGGGGACTGCAACAGCACCTGGCTCCTATCTGGGAGCGTATGTTCTCCTTCTGGTGGATCCAGGAGGTAGTTCCCCTGGACACAGGATAGAATTTGCTGGGCGGTCCCTCTCGGAGGTTGTCAGGGTGCTTCGAGCCCCTGTTTTCCCCTCAGGAGTTGTTGCAGGCCGTACTCGGCCTGCAGGGTCTGGGCTTACTGGCAGGTTGCCCTTAACAGAATGGGGCGATGGCCTCTATGTTAACCTTTCTCTTTCCCTCAAAATGATGAGGCAATCTGGGCCATGCTGGCCTATGGTAGGCTTGGCAATTCTACACTCACAGGTAGTCCCTGTATGATATCTCTGTCTTGGAACACAGGCGCCCTGTGTAAGGGGGGCTTCTGGCCTCCTGTGGCGTTCTAGATCCTGTTAGTTCCCCCTCTGTCTTCTGGACACCAAGACCGTTACTAGTCAGTGTTGCAGGACCAACCCTGCGGATTGGGGCCTTGTTTTTGGCCTCTCTTCCGCCCCCAGGCTACTCGCCATGGCGCGGATGGGGATGATGCCTCGGACATGCCTGTGGGGCGTCCGCACTAAGACCTACCGGGTCGTCTTTCCTTACACCCCAATCTCTACGTCAGGCCGAGTGGGTTAGTCGGCCAGCGGTGTCCCCTGGGAGTTACTGGATGGGTGCTCAGTCACCTCAATCCCTCACGGTCCCTTATCCGCTATCTCCATTCCTTGGATTCAGTTCAGGCTTGAGCCTTCTTCCTTGGCAACAAGGGGGCTCTGTCCTCCTTTGCTGACATCTTACTTTCACCAGGCAGGATTGCAGCTGGTGGGCCCGTTGGTGGCGTATCAGATGATGTCCCTTATATGCAGAGCCTTTGGGCTCTTCGGCACAGTAGGTTCTTGACCCTAGATGGGGTTCCAGCACCCCGGGAGCTAGGTCTGTGCTCATTCCCCTTCGATACGGTGGTTCCTCTTGAGCTGGTTATATTCAAGGACCCTGTCAGGGGGCACCCCCTTCTTTACTTGCATCTTCCTGTGGTTCCTAGGTAGGGTCCTGTAGCGATAACCCTTATCGCCGGAGGGCTTCACCGCCCGAGACGTCCTTTTCCCAATGGTAAGAGGTGCTGCTGAAATTCCAGAGTCGTCCGTGAGGAAACAGGAACAGCCCTTACAAGGGCTAGTGAATTGTAATATAGCGTTTCCCCCAATAAGAGACAGAACTTCAGTATTGAGGGTGAAGGTGAAGTGTACTTTATTAGTGCCACACTGGGCCTTATATGCAATGCTCCATGCAATGACAACCACACTGACCAATAGCAGCAGGGCACACAATCCCTCAACTCTGCCGGTGACGCAATCAGTAGAACAATAGCAGGCCGTAATACAATCAATCAGGACAATGCCATTGACTGTGACGTAATCAACAATACACAATGGCAGTCAAAATACAATGACATTGCCTGTAACAGTATCAAAATACAATGACCTAATTAAGAAAAGGCCAGTGAATGACCCGGTGGGCAACTGAATAGTGATGACATCCAAAAGACAGAGCGTCTGTCACAATGCCCCCTTTTTGTGGAACACCCGGCAGACCCGGATTGACCCTGTTCGGGTTAACGTGGGGCTGTCCGGACTCTTGTTATGGGCAGAGTTCTGTTTGCCGGGATAATCCATCTGCATTACCGTTTTGTCTACCGGGCCTGTATACACACACACACATACAGTTGTACTCACAGGGTGCTGGTCTTGTCTTTTCCCCCCAATAAGAGACAGAACTCAGTATTGAGGGTGAAGATGATACACACACACACACACACACACACGCGCACACAGTTGTACTCACAGGGTGCTGGTCTTGTACACACACATGTACTCACAGGGTGCTGGTCTTGTACACACATACAGTTGTACTCACAGGGTGCTGGTCTTGTACACACACATGTACTCACAGGGTGCTGGTCTTGTACACACACACATGTACTCACAGGGTGCTGGTCTTGTACACACATACAGTTTTACTCACAGTGTGCTGGTCTTGTACACACACATGTACTCACAGGGTGCTGGTCTTGTACACACACATGTACTCACAGGGTGCTGGTCTTGTACACACACATGTACTCACAGGGTGCTGGTCTTGTACACACATACTCTTAGCTCTGGTTGCAAGGCATTGAGAAAATGTTCTAATAAAAACTGTAGGCTTCCGGGGTGACAGCGTTCCGGGCTAACAAAGCCTCCTTTACCAGATGGTAGTGTGGTAAGTCCGCATCAGGGATGGCCCGGAAAGCATCGGAAGCTTTCCCAGATTTTCCCTGATAATATGGTGACCCATTCCTCCGTGGGTACCCGGTGTAAAGCGCACTGCCGTTCAAAATCTGCCAAAAATCCATCACTCATCGTCACTTTCCTGGAAGGACTTAAATGCTGCAAATGGAATCTTTCTCCCCCCCAGTGTAACTGAGGCTGAGAGGCTGCTGGGTTGCGAGTCGCCGATCTTCCCTTCGCTTACTGGCCTCTGCCTCCGCTGCGGCGAAGACTCGGTCGATCAGTTCTTGTAATGGATTCGGCCATAGACCGACAATCTGTTCTGAACCGCTTGAACGAGAGCAGCGTCTTCATCGATCTCTATATTGGTTTCGGTCCTCACTGCTGCACGATCCATTTCGATCAGCTCGGCTATCAGTTCCTGACGTGGGCGGTTGCTAGCCGACCTTCCCCGGCTCTCGAGTAGATCCTTCAGGGTCAGCCTTTTCAACTTGTCCTACTGACTCTCCATCAGGGTAGCACTCTCTCTGGGTACAAAGGACCATCCGACCGCTTGCCACCAATTGTAGCGATAACCCTTATCGCCGGAGGGCTTCACCGCCCGAGACGTCCTTTTCCCAATGGTAAGAGGTGCTGCTGGAATTCCAGAGTCGTCCGTGAGGAAACAGGAACAGCCCTTACAAGGGCTAGTGAATTGTAATATAGCGTTTCCCCCAATAAGAGACAGAACTTCAGTATTGAGGGTGAAGGTGAAGTGTACTTTATTAGTGCCACACTGGGCCTTATATGCAATGCTCCATGCAATGACAACCACACTGACCAATAGCAGCAGGGCACACAATCCCTCAACTCTGCCGGTGACGCAATCAGTAGAATAGCAGGCCGTAATACAATCAATCAGGACAATGCCATTGACTGTGACGTAATCAACAATACACAATGGCAGTCAAAATACAATGACATTGCCTGTAACAGTATCAAAATACAATGACCTAATTAAGAAAAGGCCAGTGAATGACCCGGTGGGCAACTGAATAGTGATGACATCCAAAAGACAGAGCGTATGTCACAGGTCCCTTAGAGGGTCCATCTTACCTAATGGCTTTGTTAAAACAATGAGCCTTCAGTTGACTCTATAACTGCTGGACTTCTCCTCTTTAGGACCTGTCTATTTGGGGACTCTTGGCCTGTTGGAAGACAATGGCCTGTTTTATTATTGGTCTGGAGCTTGAAGCAGGATGATTCTCCTGGAAGGTTCCTGATCTGGGTGGGGGTCTACGCCCCCTGCTCCTCAGTGGTGTTCACTCCAATGGATGTCTTTCAGTGGCAGGTTGTGCTATCCTGTTGTCCCTCTGAGAGCCAACTAGGGTGGCTCTGTTGGGTCTCGCTTATATCACAGGGGCTCTGCCCTTGTTTTTACTGCCCCAGAATATTCGGACTCTGGTCATGAGGGCTTAGTAAATTTATGTCTAGACTTTCTAGCCTACATCCACACCACCCTGAATGCGCCCGATCTCGTCTGATCTCGGAGGGTTGGGCCTGGTCAGTACTTGGATGGAGACCGCCTGGGAATACCAGGTGCTGTAGGCTTTAACTTCATTCACCCTGCTATGTGGGGTTCTGCGCACGGTCATGCTGATAGAGACCCGTGAGATTGATGGCCACTGGGTGGCCTAGTGAACTGTGGTTCGCAGATGCCTCTGCTGAGGTCAGCGGACCTGTATGCTCTCTTAGGAGTGCGGTTCTGCCCTTGTCAGGCTGTCGTCCCAATCTACAGACTCTAGTCTGGGGCTTGCCAGCTGATTCATTCACCCCTTGGAGACGGGCTTATCTTCTGGGTGACTTGGTATATGGGGGGCTAGGAGCAAGCTTCTTTGGCTTCCTCTTCCTCCGTCTATTGGGGGTTATGGTGTACCCCTATTGATTGGCATGAGTCTTGGTCTCTCCCCTGTTGGACGTTCTTGGTTCCCAGGGTTCTAGAGTTGTTACAGCATAGGTTGGGGTTGGCTCCCCATCTAGGTACTCTGAAGGTTCAGGTTCTGTCCTGTCTGCCTTCCTGTAGAAGTCTGGTTCTGTCTTCCTTGTTAGGAGTTCTCTTGGGGATTGCTCAGGGGCATCTCCCAAGTAGATCTATGGTCCCTGTTGGGATCAATTTTTATTCTGTTTGCCCTGCGGATTGTTCCCTTGGGACTTATCCTGGATGCTGTCTGAGCTGTTTTGTAGTTCAAGTAGCCCCTCCGGGGGCTGTTGCTTCAGTCAGACGCGTGCCTGAGAAGGTGGTTCTGATTACTTAGCCCTCGTTCATTATATATATAATAAATATATATATATATATATATATATATATATATATATATATATATGATGTGGTGGTATTCCGCCTTACGCCGTACCCTTTTGTCCAAGGTGGTGTTTTATGATCATTATTTAAGTCCTTTTAATCTGCCAATGGGCCTTATTCTTAATAATGCTGAAGTAAGGGGTCTACATCCCCTCAACAGGTGTTGAAATTTTCCTGGTTGTTTCTTGTCCCTTAGGGGGACTGATGCCCTTTGGGGTCTGCGGGCGCCTCCATATGTATGCGCCTGATCTCGTTTGCTTCCAGGGCCTATTCGCCCTTTGGACTGATCTTACTTGGATGGTTTGCCTTCCTGGTCCTGAGTAAAGGTATTCTTGGTGTGCCACACACCCCGCTTCACTTCTTAAATATTCATCCATTATTGGGTTAATCCACCGCCAGGTGACGTAGTGCAGAGAGGAAGTCTTGTAACGAGCCCCCTTCCGGCCTATATATACCTGGTACCTCCCTTCAATCACCAGTATTTTTCTCTCTGCTTGCTGACAAGTCAGAAGATGGAAGTCTCCTGCTTACAGGTAGGCCGGGATATTCTTACCCTGCCACCCCCCTTTTTGGTCTATTTCTTCCCGGTGTGAGTTTGTATACCTTTATGGTGGAATGGAAGCCTCCCAGCCTAGGCTGCTCACCGGGCAAATGGTAGATGGCACTTTAAGTGCCTAGGAGCTTATCTCCTACCGCTCGACCTCATGCGTGGGGCAATGCGGCTATCCGGCATGGTGATCCGGAAATGGGATGCCCCTGTCCCGAGGGTCCCCTTAGTCTCTTACACTCCCGTTGCGGTCCCTTCACTATGGGGGGGGGGTATAGAGGGTTGTGTATTATGTATAGTGTTTCACTGTATTGCTGTCATTTACATATGTGTGTTCACTTTGTGCATAAGAACAGACTGCGCAGCATGGTGCGCTTAGTCTGTTATTCTGGAGCTCTTCGGGCAGATCCTCTTTTAATAGTGGCCAGTGTTTTGGTCAGCTTTAGGGGGCGGGTGCGGCGGACCGCGCTCAGCAGGTTGGCTTGCCGCCTCAGTCTGCGGCCCCTCCCGCCTCCCCCCTTCCCCGCTGTCTCCGTGCGGCAGCTTGTGTGGCTGCGCTTATGCTTCTCCTTCCCCCTCCTCCGCCGCCTGGCTGTGCGTAAACCAGCGCAGCTGGTGGCAATCCCTTATTGAATGGGCGCTGACCGGGTTGTAGGGGGCGGCTCCCTGTGACGCGAGGGGGCGTGGCGCCGGTGGTAGCGTCGCTCGACGGCCCCAGCCTCACTTCCTTCCTGTCTCTGTTAAAAGAGGTCACGTGGGGGCGGGCGCGCGCTGCAGCACATGTGTTTGTTTATCTTGCTGCTGCTGCTACATTGTCCCTCCGGTCCTGCGTTTGGCCTGTCAGGTAAGCGGCCCCGCTTTTGTGGGGCCGAGAGTGGGATTTTTTTGTCCTTATTCTCTTATTATGGGGGCAAGCTTTTAAGGAGGCACTCTTATAATTTATTATTGTTATAATTATGATTGTGCATAAGACATGCTGGATGTGTTACACTCATATGGGGATCTGATGGTTTGTTTCTTTCCTTTCAGATCCTGGGATCCCTGATTATAGCGGCCCTCCGGCTCTATGTTGCCTGGCTAGTCTTTCTTTTTAGAGAAAAGAAAAAGGGGATATTTTTTATATAAAATTTACACATATAATATATATATATACATATATATTTAGATTATTAAGGGGGACCTTTCTTAAAAAAAAAAAAAAAAAGTAATAATATAACAAAAACCCTCCCTTCCGGGACATTTTCTATAAGGGGGCATCCCGGGTTGGCTTATGCCTTAAAAATCCAAGTAATTGCGATACCATAAATCACCAATATGGAGGCTTCCGTTATTGCCGGAAACGACTCGTCAGAGCCGTCCAGAGGGTGTGTAAGATGTGGGGCTGCGCTCCCGGCTGATGTCTTTATTTGCATTCCTTGTGCAAAGCAGAGCATTGCGCGTCAGTCTGTTGATCCGGCTGCTGGCCCGTCGCAACTTCCATCATCTCCTGCCTCTGCCTCCCTGTTCCGGACCCTGCATGACACTGTCAAAAGTGGGGATTCGCAATCCGAGGTGGCGGCAAGGTTGGCCAGCCTCCGGAAAGTATTGCCCGTTAAAGCAGGGTTGAAGGCCCCTGCACAACGGAAGTGCCTGACTCCGGTACCTTCGGCTCTACAGGACGAGTTATGTGAGCCTGTGGAATGGTCCGATGGCTTCCCGGACGAGGAAGAATTCCTCTTGGAGTCAGATGAGCCTGCAGATCAGCTTGAGGCTGATGCGATTGGTCGGCGGTGGTTGCCCTTGACACCCCTTCTATTCTGGCTCAAATGTTTGAGATTTTGAATTTAGATCCACCTGAGGCTGTCACCCTGCCAAGGGGCCAGTTGTTTAAAGAGCCTCAGCCGCGTTTGGTTTTTCCTAGACAGCACCACTTTGAGAGGGTGGTCCTTAAGGAATGGGAACATCCCACGCGGTTATCTGGAATCCCTTCCAGTTGGGAAAAGCGTTATCCCTTTCCGCCAGAATTGGTGAAGCTTTGGTCCGTCCCTCCTGACGTCGATACCCCTGTGCTAGGGCTCTCTAGCACGGCTATGGTACAGTCTGCTGAGACCACTGTCCCTAAAGATGGGGAGGATCGTCTGATTGACCAGTATGCTCGCCATGGTTTTGTTTATGCTGGGTCAACGATGCGCCCGGTGTGAGCTTCAGCCCTTCTTCTATTGGCGGTCAGATCTGTAATCCAGGGGCTATACGAGGATCTCAATCCCGCTTGTAAAGAGTTCACTGCGCTTAAGCAGTGTGAATCTTTTGTGTCCTATGTTCTATACGCTCAGGACGATGCGCTGGCTATGAGTAGCAAGACAGCGGCAATGCTGGTGGCCATTCGTCGGTCTGTATGGCTGCGAGAGTGGTCGGCGGATTCGGCTTCTAAAAAGGTGCTCACAGCTCTCCCCTTTTTGGGGCTGCGTCTGTTTGGGGAGAGAATTGATTCTGTCGCGAAAGGTGGTAGGATGCCACAACGCAGGAGGCCTCGACGCCCCTTTAGGGGGGCAGGTTCTGGTAGGCCTTCCTTTCAAGGATACAGAGCGGGTAGGGGGGCTTCCTTTCCCTCTTCCAGTCGTACAGGTTGGACTCGGGGGAGGGGCCGTGGCCGTCCCGCCCAGTCTTGGGGCTCCAAGCCCAAACCTGCCGGTAAGCCCGCTCAGCAATGAGGGGCTGCCCTCACCCGTGCGGGTGGGGGGACGATTACGACACTTCTCCCAGGTTTGGAGCCGGGAAGTTCCGGACAGATGGATCCAGGAGATAGTGTCGTCCGGTTACAAGCTGGAATTCGAGTCTCGCCCTCCTTCACTGTTCTTTCGGTCTCGGTTGCCCATCGATCCTTTGGCCGCACAGGGGCTCCTGGTGTCAGTAAAGAATCTGCTAGAGATGGCGGTCATCCGGCCGGTACCGCGCTTAGAGATGGGCCTCGGTTTCTACTCCAATCTGTTCGCAGTCCCCAAGAAAGATGGGTCAGTTCGCCCCGTTTTGGACCTGAAGTTACTCAACAGGTTCATCCGGTTTCGGAAGTTTCGCATGGAAACCTTGCGTACTGCCGTCGGCTCTCTTCGGCAAGGGGACTTCATGACGTCCATAGACATCAAGGATGCTTACCTTCATGTTCCCATCTGCCACGCTCATCAACGTTTTCTTCGATTCGTCATGAAGGATCAGCATTATCAATTCGTGGCACTTCCGTTTGGCCTTTCCTCAGCTCCAAGAGTGTTCACCAAGGTGCTGGCAGGGGTCATGGCCATTTTCAGATCTCGGGGCATTCGTGTCGTACCTTATTTGGACGACCTTCTCATCATGGCTCCGTCCCTCAATCAATCGGAGACAGACACCAGCATGGTGGTCTCCACGCTGGAAAGCTTTGGTTGGGTGATCAACTTCCCCAAGTCCTCCCTCGCTCCGGCCAGGGTAGTGTCCTTCCTGGGGATGCAGTTGGACTCTCATCAGCACAGAGTGTTTCTTCCCCAGTCCAAAATTCATCTGATTCAGGAGTTGGCTTGTGTCCTACTCTCCATCCGTCTGGGGATGAGGCTGGTAGGGTTGATGGTTGCCTCCTTCGAGGCAGTTCCTTTTGCTCAATTCTAGGTACTAAAGAGATGTGGGTATGCACCGTCCTACTCATAAAAATGTAACATGAAAAGGTGCTGGGAAGCCCGTATGGTCAAACAACTGTAATATGCCCAAATAGTGAGAGGAGCCTGGGTAACTCCTCTCAAATGACCACCATATAACAGGCCGCACTCAAAGTAATAAAAGTAAATGCATTTTTATTTATTACTAAATTACAATCATAAAAATTTAGATATTTAGATCAATACATAACACTATTGACATAATTAAAAAACATATAGACAAACACAAGGGGGGACCTATCTACAAATGGAGACTATGTACATGAATATATTGAATATTAATATTAAATGGCGTGTCGCAAATGCCTCTGAAAAGTAAGTATATATAATATTTCTACTTGTATGCGCTGGTGAATACAAAAGCCATGAGCTATATCACATGGTAAAGTGCATAGTGCCTAATGTGCATAATATGTGCAATTATATGTGTGTAAAAAAGTATCTATATACAAAAGTATCTAAAAAATATATAAACAATGTGACCCTATAAACCTGCAACACAAATAAACCAAAAACAGACCTTAAAGTACAAGGAAGTGCTGAAATAACAACAAAAGTAACAAATAATTTAAGGTGCTGTAGTGAGAAACAATACAGCGCGCGCACGCTAACACAATGAATAAGAATGATGATATAATACAAAGCTGGCACACCAAAAGATCAAAAATGTAATAAAGTAACAAAGTTTACGTCACCGGTCTCCAGGGGTCCCCCGCAGCAGCCGCCACCGACGCGTTGCGTACCCTATAGACACTTCGCCAGGGTGAGGTGGCTGCTGGGGATCCCCCTCCCTAAATACTCAAGATGAAACAACGTGCTCCAATGGCGACGAACGGCCGCCACCGCCCACACGTGCGCCCCGCCCAGCCGACAATACAGGCCGTAAGGGCAGCACGCCAGACGGCACGTAACCGCGTCACCACCGGCCGTCAGGTCAGTGTGCGGCCGCGCGGCCGGCGGGACGCACTCCCCTGCAGAAGGAGGCTCCCGCCAACCACCCGCCCGGCGGCGCGCACAACGCGCAGCCGCACACCGCCCACCCAGCAGCTGCTGAAATGTCAGGTGCAGGAACGTGGGAGGTAAGTATTCAGGGAGGAGGGGAAACGAAAGAAAATCAAATATATGGCCAGTAACAAAGACATAAGACATAACAATGACAATATGGGCTGCAGTTCTATATGGATAAATATATCTTGAGCAGCAAGCCATAAGTCAGTGCATATAGCGTTGCAAGAAAAATATTGATTTGTTAATCTATTAATAAGACAATCAGAATGGATGAGTGTATGCAAATAAAACAATTTACAACTACATATATTAATGGAATAATCGTTTGCATGATAAAGGTCCATTTGAGTTATAGCATGATGAATGGATAGATATAAGCACCATATGGGACCACCCCTGATCATTCGGGAGGGGACATGTCTAACATGTCCATATGTTATAAACATGTAGACCCCCCCCCTATGGTATCAACCCCATAAATTGATGCTGGACACGGGATGTATTGAAAATCCCAATAAGCAGAAAGAGGGATAAATCCGCCAATACTATACAAAATCACTATATATTGGCCACCCACAGCAAGGATATAATTAAGAGTTAAAAATGAACGGGATGAAAGCATTACACCAATAGTTGGCACTGAAAGTGCCATATACGTAATATGGAAAAAGACTATGTTCCAGTTTAGATGATTTAAATCAAATATCATGTATACAACATGAAACAAAATGATTACAAATTGGCTACGATCCAATAAGTATACTGTCGTATCCATCATATTCACATGGGCGATTATCCCGCTTCTGATCTATTTTTTGATAGTAGCATAAATCAGAATTCTTTGACTTTTGCATTCCAAATGTAATACACGTCCAAGGCCCTATATCATCAGTTTGCCAGCATCACGTCCATGTGTGGAAGTGTCCCCTATAAAGAAAAATGAAAAGGAATGAAAGTATATGGGATAAGGGGAAACAATGATCAGTATGTATCTGAAAATACTGTAACTTATGTTCTGTAATAAACCATATGCCCTGGCAACCACCACAGGCGCCAGTCCATTAGTGCATGCAAGCATACTGGATAATGTAGACAGGACAGCAGTGGGGCAACCCATGGGCAAAAGCCTCAGTTATTTAGCCACAATCTCGGCCCAGAAATGAGGTGAAACCAAAATCCTCATTAATGCCCTGTGGGGCCCGCGTCCGCAGGTTGTATATCCATTCGGTTTCTTTTTGTTCCAGTCTCCTTTTAATGTTGCCACCTCTGATCCCCAGTTGTACCTGATCTATAAAGAAGACCTTCATGCCCGCTGTGCTACCTTTGTGGGCATGCAGAAAGTGGGCTGCCACCGGAGTCAGTGTCCTCCCACATTCTTCATCACGTGCTGCCAGTCTAATATATGTAGTTGTAAATTGTTTTATTTGCATACACTCATCCATTCTGATTGTCTTATTAATAGATTAACAAATCAATATTTTTCTTGCAACGCTATATTATATGTATGCACTGACTTATGGCTTGCTGCTCAAGATATATTTATCCATATAGAACTGCAGCCCATATTGTCATTGTTATGTCTTATGTCTTTGTTACTGGCCATATATTTGATTTTCTTTCGTTTCCCCTTCTCCCTGAATACTTACCTCCCACGTTCCTGCACCTGACATTTCAGCAGCTGCTGGGTGGGCGGTGTGCGGCTGCGCGTTGTGCGCGCCGCCGGGCGGGTGGTTGGCGGGAGCCTCCTTCTGCAGGGGAGTGCGTCCCGCCGGCCGCGCGCCCGACGGTGGGTCTCGCGCGGCCGCACACTGACCTGACGGCCGGTGGTGACGCGGTTACGTGCCGTCTGGCGTGCTGCCCTTACGGCCTGTATTGTCGGCTGGGCGGGGCGCACGTGTGGGCGGCGGCGGCCGTTCGTCGCCATTGGAGCACGTTGTTTCATCTTGAGTATTTAGGGAGGGGGATCCCCAGCAGCCACCTCACCCTGGCGAAGTGTCTATAGGGCACGCAACGCGTCGGTGGCGGCTGCTGCGGGGGACCCCTGGAGACCGGTGACGTAAACTTTACTTTATTACATTTTTGATCTTTTGGTGTGCCAGCTTTGTATTATATCATCATTCTTATTCATTGTGTTAGCGTGCGCGCGCTGTATTGTTTCTCACTACAGCACCTTAAATTATTTGTTACTTTTGTTGTTATTTCAGCACTTCCTTGTACTTTAAGGTCTGTTTTTGGTTTATTTGTGTTGCAGGTTTATAGGGTCACATTGTTTATATATTTTTTAGATACTTTTGTATATAGATACTTTTTTACACACATATAATTGCACATATTATGCACATTAGGCACTATGCACTTTACCATGTGATATAGCTCATGGCTTTTGTATTCACCAGCGCATACAAGTAGAAATATTATATATACTTACTTTTCAGAGGCATTTGCGACACGCCATTTAATATTAATATTCAATATATTCATGTACATAGTCTCCATTTGTAGATAGGTCCCCCCTTGTGTTTGTCTATATGTTTTTTAATTATGTCAATAGTGTTGTTATGTATTGATCTAAATATCTAAATTTTTATGATTGTAATTTAGTAATAAATAAAAATGCATTTACTTTTATTACTTTGAGTGCGGCCTGTTATATGGTGGTCATTTGAGAGGAGTTACCCAGGCTCCTCTCACTATTTGGGCCTTTTGCTCAATTCCACACGAGGACGCTTCAGCTTTATCTGTTGGCGTCTTGGGACCGACGGCCTCGGTCGCTGGATCAGCCCTTCCAGTTGTCCTCCCGGGTCCGGCAGTCCCTCCAGTGGTGGTTGGTCTCGACCAATCTAGTGAAGGGCAGGTCTTTCCTGACCCCCCTTTGGGAAATTGTCACCACGGACGCCAGTCTGGCGGGTGCGGCGGATTCTGGAAGGAGCTGCAGTTCCAGGGGCAATGGGGAACTCAGGAGGCCCACTTACCCATCAATATTCTGGAACTGAGAGCCATCCGTCAGGTGCTTGCTCTCCTGACTCAGCACGTCCTGGGCCTTCCGGTCCAGGTGCGTTCAGACAATCGAACAGCGGTTGCTTACATCAATCATCAGGGAGGGATTCGCAGCCTGGGTGCTCTCAGGGAGGTGTCCCTGATCCTGACCTGGGCAGAGGCCCATGTTCCTTGTCTCTCGGCGGTGTACATTCCAGGAGTGGAGAACCAGGAAGCGGATCGGTTGAGCAGGGGCTCTCCCCGTCTGGGAGAATGGGCTCTCCATCCTCGGGTGTTTCGCTCACTGTGTCTCCGATGGGGGACACCGGAGGTGGACCGGTTTGCCTCTCGTCACAATCGCAGGCTCCCGAACTTCGTGTCGCTCTCCCAGGATCCTCTGGCTCTGGCAGTGGACGCCATGTCCCTGAGCTGGGGGGATCTGGGATTTCTATACCTGTTTCCTCCGATACCCATGCTAGGCAGGGTGCTTCGGAAGTTCGCTCTGGAAAGGGTGTCCGCCGTTCTCGTGGCCCCAAGGTGGCCAAGGCGAGTGTGGTTCGCAGACATCTTTCGGCTGGCAGTGGACCAAGTCGTTCTGCCTCTTCGGCCCGATCTGCTCACTCAGGGTCGATTGTGTTACCCCAATTTACCAGTGCTAGGTTTGACGGCCTGGCTGCTGAGACTTCCATCCTGCAGGAGGAGGGGCTTTTTGATTCAGTCGTTAAGACTCTGATCAGTGCTCGGAAGAGGTCTTCTTCTATCACCTACTATAGGACTTGGAAAGCCTATATCGCTTGGTGCAAGATAAGATTATTTCCTTGTAGGGTCTTTTCAGTCTCCAGGATTCTGGAGTTTTTACAATCAGGGCTGGACTCTGGTCTTCAGCTTAGTACGTTGAAAGGGCAAGTTTCTGCCTTATCTATCTTTTTTCAGAAGCGTGTTGCGCTTAAGCCTTTGGTTAAAACCTTTTTCCAGGGGGTTACGCATGTGCGGCCTCCCAGGAAACCATTACTCCCGGTTTGGGATTTGAATTTGGTTCTTTCTGCTCTTCAGGCTCCTCCTTTTGAGCCTTTGCAAGATATTGCTTTGTCTACCCTGACTCAGCAGAAGATTGTCTTCTTGGTAGCTATCACTTCGGTCCGGCGTGTCTCATAGTTGGCGGCCTTAACTATCCAGGCGCCTTACTTTGAGAGGCATCAGGATAAAGTGGTCTTTCGGTTCAAGCCAGACTTTCTTCCCAAGGTTGTTTCTGCTTTTCATTTGAACCAAGACATTGTTCTTCCCTCCTTATGTCCTAATCCTAAGAATGACAAAGAGAGGGTGTTGCATTGCTTTGATGTAGTACGCTGTGTTAAGTACTACTTGATTATCACGTCTCCTTTTCGTAGGACGGATTCCTTTTTTGTTGTACCCCATGGGCCTAAGAAGGGTTTGGCACCAGCCAAATCTGCCATTAGCAAGTGGATACGTCAGGCCGTTACCGCGGCCTATTCTGCTAAGGGGAAAGTTCCCCCTTTTCGTATCACTGCTCATTCTACTCGCGCCATTGGGGCGTCTTGGGCTTTTCAGCACCAAGCTTCTGTTGAACAGGTTTGTAAGGCCTCCACTTGGTCTTCTGTTCACACTTTTTCAAGTTTTACAAAGTTGATGTGCGGGCCTCAGCGGATGCTGTTTTTGGCCGCAAAGTTCTGCAGACTGCAGTCATTTAAGTTATGCTTCACCTGGCCTTGAGATGCCCTTCCCTTGTGGACACTGCTTTTGGATGTCCCAATAATGGATGAATATTTAAGAAGTGAGGCGGGGTGTGTGGCACACCAAGAATAATACCATTTTGTGAGTACTCACCTGAAAAATGGATATTGTTGGTGTGCCACACACCCCGCTTCACTCCCACCCTTTTTTTCGGTAGTTCCGAAGCCTTTATATGGTGAAGCTTTTTATTTGTATCAAATTTGATTTTGAGGTTACCGGTGGAATACTGGTACCTTGTCTTTCTGCTTTTTAATATACTGGTGATTGAAGGGAGGTACCAGGTATATATAGGCCGGGAAGGGGGCTCGTTACAAGACTTCCTCTCTGCACTACGTCACCTGGCGGTGGATTAACCCAATAATGGATGAATATTTAAGAAGTGAAGCGGGGTGTGTGGCACACCAACAATATCCATTTTTCAGGTGAGTACTCACAAAATGGTATTTTCGGCTTCTTGCTGATCCTTGTTAGTGAAGGGGTCTGTATCCCCGCCTGTCTTGCGGGAGACCAGTTTTCATTTCCCCGTTGGGGAGAGTTCTAAGTTTTACGAGCTTTCCGTTGCCTTTGGGCTGGTCTGGCCGTTACACTGGCCTATTCCTTTAAGGGGGAAGAATCTCCCTCTCTCTTTTTTTTCCGTTCTATTGGTGTTTAGGTACCTTTTGCCCTTCAGCACCAGGTTTTCTGTTGAATAAGTTGCTGACCGCTGCTAGTTTCTGTTCAATACCTTTTCAAAGGTTTTGTTATGGGATTGATGTTAGAGCCTTTGCTCATTTCGTACTTGGTAGCAAAGTTTTGCAGGTGACAGCGCTTCTACTGTCTGCTGTGCCTTTTTTGTTGGGGATCCCACCCTACTTTATGGACACTGCTATTGGATGTCCCACGTGTAAGTATTATATTGGAGCAGGACGTACTGTATGCTTAGAATAATAGAATTCTGTGAAATACTCACCTGTAGAATTGGTATTATACGCATACAGTATGTTCTGCTCCACCCCACCCTGGTTTTACATTTTCTGGATCCCCTGTATGGTGATTTTTATCATTACTATTGTTACCAGTTGGTTTCTCCCGGCTTCTTTTCTCACTGCTTTTCAATACTGGGGATTTGTGGGAGGTCCCTGGGTATATGAAGGGCTGGGAGGAGCCTGTTTTTGCATGTCTGCAGTGAACAGCGCCTGACGGAGGATTACCCACGTGTAAGTATTATATTGGAGAAGGACGTACTGTATGCGTATAATACCAATTCTACAGGTGAGTATTTCACAGAATTGTATTTTTGTTCTCACTGAAGGTTCCAGAAATGGTTTACCTCCGGCCAAGTCCACTCTCAGTAAGTGGATTAGACAGGCAGTGGTGCAAGCATATTCTGCCAAGGGGAAGGAACCCCCTTTTCGTATTACAGCTCATTCTACTAGAGCTATTGGTGCTTCCTGGGCTTTTCAGCACCAGGCCTCTGTTGAACAAGTTTGTACGGCCGCTACTTGGTCTTCTGTTCATACCTTTACAAAGTTTTACAAGGTTAACTTCAGTCCAGGTCCCACCCCATCCTTTGTTTGATTATCTCTTGTTTGCCTTTTATGGTTATTACTTTTTTTTTTTTTTTTGGACACGTTGTCCTTAGTCTTTTGTTGGAGAGAGTACATGCTGAAGCTATGTGGTTTAACATGGTTTCTTGGCCTACCTGCCTGTCTCTTTATTACTGCTTTTTGATCGCTGGGAATTTTATTGACAGCTCACTTTATAGGGGGCCGGGAGGAGTTACAGCTCTGGATCTTGCAGTAACTTCGCCACCTGGTGGCGGACTACCCAACTGTCATCATTTCTGGGACGACCTGGACCGGATATATTCAAAAACAATTCTACAGGGGAGTTTCACAGAATTGTATTTTTTGATTACCCTCCCTGCCCACAAGCTTTATTGGTTTTGTTGTGTGTGTGTGTGTGTTTTACTTGTGTTTTTCATCACCTGGCTCCTCGCTGGATCAGCATGGCCATCTTGAGGAGCACTCTGCATGCTCACCTCCCTCGCTCTCTCGCCGTCGCTTGGCCGCGGGTCGCCGCATCACCGCTGGTGCGGCGCTGTCTGTGACGGGGGGGAGATACTCGCCGCCGGTGAGGCGCTCACAGCCCGAGCAGCGCTGGAAGGGGGCGGGTGCGTCTTCCCCCGTGCCGCTGAGGGGGTGGAGCCTGACGCCGTCGTGCGTCAACGTCATCACGTCCGGACGGCGCTGCACCCCCCTCGAGGATCCTTCCAGAGCTGGCCTGTGTACTGCTGCTGCTGGACGCAGCAGAGCTTGGTTTTCCTGCTGCTGCTGGGGGATCACGCTCATCATCAGAGGCTGCGCTGTCCCTTCTTTTTTTTTTTTTTTTTTTAAATTGACCGGGGGCCATAAGTTGCTTAAACCTGTCTGTTTCTCTAAAGAGAAACCAGGGTGTCAAAGTCTGTAAAAACTGCGCCGTGCTCTCATGCACAGAGGCAGTGGGATCCTCCATTTCCATTATATGGTTGATCTCCCCGACCCAGTCCACCACTGAGGGAACCGCCTCGGATCTCCACAACTTGGGTATCAACACCTTTGCTGCATTTATGAGATGCCTCAAGAGCGACTTCTTATAGGACTTCAGGGGTGTGTCCGCCAGGTGCAGGAGGAGCAGAGAGGGATCCCAGGCCACTCATTGCCCCACAATTTCCTCAGATCCCAGCTACCGACTGCCAAAAGAGCACAATCTTAGGGCATTCCCAGAAGATGTGAAAGAAGCTACCAACTGCTCTCCGGCACCTCCAGCACTCGGTGGAATGGGTCGGAGAAAAACCATGTAGCCACTCCGGGGTGTAGTACCACCTCGAGAGGCACTTATAGTTAGCCTCCTGGATCCTGGAGGAGATGGAAGTTTTGTGCGTAGCCAGGAAAATATATTTCCACTGCTCCTCCGTCAGATGTCTGTCCATGTCCCTCTACCAGTCCGTGCAGAAGCGGGGCACCCGGTCATTTTCACCATCCCCCAAAAGAACATACAGTTGAGAGACCACCCTCGTAGGGGGTTCCTTTGCCCTTGCTAATTGCTCAAAGGGGGTCCTGAGCATTGCCTGTCTAGGCCCCAAGCTCAGATGGAAGCTTTGAAATGTGAACAAAAGCCACGGATCAAGCAAGGGCGTGTTCCATTTCCCCCTCAAATCTTCCAGTCGTGCCCACCCACTGGGTAGGATGAGATCCAACCCTCTCGGGACACCCTTTTCCACAAAGCTCTTGTGAAGACAAAGGAGAATGCCTATGGGGAGGGATGGATTGTGCACCAACGGCACCAAGAGGGTTGGCCACAGGGATATCTCCTGCCTGTCCCTGAGCTTATCAAAGAGTCTAAGGGTAGTGGAAATCGGCGGGTGATCTCTACAGAGGGCATTCCCTGACTTGGCGGTCCAAGCTATGTCCTTCAGTGGGGTATGAAGCCAGGTCGCCTCCAGGTTCACTCATTTCTTCCTTGCGCCCTGGTGATGCCAATCTAAAATACGTTGAAGGTGAACCGCGTGCCAATATCGTAGAAGGTCTGGACAAGCAAGCCCACCCAATTGTTTTGACCTAAAGAGGAGCTGCAGCTTCAACCTTGATTTACGCCCCTGCCAAATGAATTTTAGGAACGAGTTTAGGGATTTAAGGTACGCTCTAGGGATTTGAATCGGGAGGGTCTGGAGCAAGTATAGTATCTTTGGCAAGACCGTCATCTTAAGAATACTGATTCTGCCTAACCACGAGAAGGTGGGGAGGTCCCAAAGTGCCTTTAAGTTTAGTTAAGAGAGGGCCAAAGTTTGCTGCGTAGATCCCATCCACCGTTTTCGTGATCCTAGTATCTAAGTAGATAATGGCTGAAGGGGGCAGTCCCAGGGTTTGGCAGTCCCTTCAGTGGTGGCTGGAACCAAGCAATCTGATGAGGGGCAGATCCTTTCTGGCCCCTTGTTGGGAGACGGTTACCACGGATGCCAGCCTGTCGGGCTGGGGAGGTTTCTGGACGGATTTTCAGTTCCAAGGGCTGTGGGGTCCTCGGGAGGCTCACACCCCCATCTATGTCTTGGAGCTCAGAGCCATTTGATTGGTTCTGTCATGCTTGACGCATCTCTTACAGGGCTTACCGGTTCAGGTTCGATCAGACAACTAACTGCGGTCGCTTACATCAATCACCAAGGAGGGACTCGCAGCAGGAGTGCCCTCAGGGAAGTTTCTCTGATTCTTGCATGGGCGGAGAGCAATGTTCCATGCATCTCAGCGGTATTCATTCCGGTAGTGGAAAGCACGGAGGCGGACACCCTGAGCAGGGGATCCTCTCGCCGAGGGGAATGATCTTTCAACCACAAGGTATTCCGGTCCCTCTGTCGCAAGTGGGGGACTCCGGAGGTGGTTCTCTTTGCCTCTCGTCACAATCACAAGCTCCCAACGTTTGGGTCTCTGTCTCAGGTTCCTCTGGCCCTGCCAGTGGACGCCATGTCTCTTGCCTGGAGGGATCTGGGGTTCCTGTACCGGTTTCCCCCCTCCATGGGGGGCAAGGTGGTGCGCAAGCTGGCTCAAGAGGGTGCGCCAGCAATTCTGGTGGCTCCAGGGTGGCCAAGACAGGTTTGGTTCGTACCACAATTTACAAACGCTGGCTTTGACGGCGTGGCTGCTGAAACCTCCTCCATCTTAATAGAAGAAGGTTTGTCTTCTACAGGACTTGGAGGTCCTATATTGATTGGTGTGAGGCTAGGGCCTTGCATTGCAAGGTGTTTTCGATCCCTAGGATTTGGGATTTTCTTCAACACGGTCTGGGCCTGGGGCTCCAGCTTAAGTACCTTGAAAGGGGAGGTCTCTGCCCTGGTGGTCTTCTTTTAAGGTCCTTTGTTCTTCCTCCTTTGGTTAAAGCCTTTTTTCCAGGGGGTCACTCATGTGCGGCCCCCTCGAAAGCCTTGTGCCTGTTTGGGATTTGAATTTTGCATTTTCTATGCTTACACAAAAGATTGCCTTTTTGGTGGCTATTACCTCTGTTCGATGTGTTTCTGGGTTGGTGGCCCTGTCTATTCAGGCCTCTTATTTTGAGAGACACCAGGACAAGGTGGTCTTCCGCTTTAAGCCGGATTTCCTACCTAAAGTGGTCTCTGTTTTCCGTATCATTCAGGATGTGGTTCTCTCTTTCTTGTGTCCTAAGCCTAGCAATGACAAGGAGAGGGCCCTGCACTCTTTGGATGATTGTTGTGTGAAGTACTATTTGTTGGCTACTTCTCTCTTCTGTAAGACGGACGCCTTGTTTGTGGTGCCCTCTGGGCCCAAGAAGGGTTTGACGCTGTCAAGTCTACCATTAGTAAATGGATATGTCTGGTCATTGTTGGAGCCTATATTGTCAAGGGGAGGTTTCCCCCTTTCAGTTTACTGCTCTTTCTACTCGTACTGTTGGGGCTTCCTGGGCTTTTTAGTACCAGGCTTCTGTTGATCAAGTTTGTACGGCTGCTACTTGGTCTTCTGTTCATACTTTTTTCCAAGTTTTATAAGGTTGATGTGCGGCCCTTAGCGGATGCTGTTTTTGGCTGCAAAGTTCTACAAGCGGCAGTGGTTTCATTTGTGCACTTTTGCCTGTTGGGATCCCCACCCTTTTTTGGACACTGCTATTGGATGTCCCACATGTAATGAATATTTCCGAAGCAGGATGTGAGACATACTTAGAATAATACCATTTTGTGATTACTCACCTGTAAAATGGGTATTATAAGTATGTCTCACACCCTGCTTCGCCCCACCCTGTGTTTTATCTTGGATCCTCTGTATGGTGATACTTTTTTCTCATAGATTTTATTTGCTCTTCCTGGTCCCCTTACTGCTTTCTTATACTGGGGAATGTGTGGGAGGTCCCAGGTATTTATGGGCCGGGAGGGGTTTCTTTTTTTCTATTCATCTCAGAAGTTCGCCCTCTACTGGACATAACCCACGTGTAATGAATATTTCCGAAGCAGGGTGTGAGACATACTTATAAATACCCATTTTACAGGTGAGTAATCACAAAATGGTATTTTTTAAGGCATGTGAGCTTGACCTTGCTTACTATGGTAATTTTAAGAATGCAACTATGATAATATCATGTGAATAATAAAATCTTAAACATTTATTAGGTTCATTGATAGATTAAAAACCGAACAGGTAGCATCATCATTTTTGAAAAAACACCAGATAGATACATTTTGATGTTAACCTTAATTATGTGCCACATTAATTAGTGGCAATCATATATGTATAATAATCCATCAGACAGCTTTTCCATTTATAAACTGTAGACAAGGTTGAGCAGACTAGTTTCGCCTGTATGGCTTCCTAATGATGAGGTATTAGAGACCCATGTAGCATATACTTGGAGAATAATCTGATTTTATCTCACTTTGATCTTTTGTTTGGTTTTCCAGCTCACAGCCAATGACCTTCAAGAACATATAATAAAACTGAATAATGGAGTAACATTTATGATAAAACATTCGCAGAAACTTTTTAAGGTAAAAGTATGATCTATTTGTTTTAAGTATTACTATTTATGTGAATAACACTCTAGCACCCTCATTATGGTGTTTGTTTTGTAGTGTTTATCATGTATTGTTTTTTTTAATGCAATTTGTAAACGTTAATTATGAAAGTCAGTAATGAGGCATGTGTTAATCTCTAAATGGGGATTGGCTGCCAGGTTAATGACACTAATTACCCATTAAAATCACATCCGCTGTTTTGAATAAACTTGCCTCTACAGGTCAGTGAGCCTCAATTTGTATTTCTGTTTTAGGTTGCCATGTCAACATGTGCTATACAGGTTCCACAGACAATATGCTTCGTTCTGGCGCAATGTCTTTTGTACAGCCCTATGTCTTCTGCCACTAAAAGCACAGATGTCACTAGAACACTTACTGGTATATCTCTGGCCCTGTACTTTGTGCTGACTTTTCCTTTTCTCTCTCGGGCTTAGGCATTCTCATTTGAAAAAGACATGATATGAACAGGTCCAATTGGGAAAAACTCTGCAAGACCGGAGAAAAATCACACTAGCAGTGTGTCTCACCCACAAGTCCAATGGGCCTACTGTTTCTAAAGAGAAGCAAAAGCTGCCAGACAGGAAGCTGCGTTTAGTTTCCACTATCAGTGTTTCCCAGACCGAACCGATCTGTCCTGTCCTTCAACTTATTACGTTCTATGCAGTCTGTATGCCTTGTCCTTGTCTGCGCTCTAGTCAGTCTGTTGGGCTTGTCTCCATCCTCCTTATTCTAAGTATACAGTACGTCCTGCTCCAGATATAATACTTATACTTGGGTTATCCTCCGCCAGAGGGCGCTGTGCACTGCAGACATGCAAAAACAGGCTCCTCCCGGCCCTTCATATACCCAGGGACCTCCCACAAATCCCCAGATTTCTCTGCAGTGCTGACTGCGAAGACATGAAGTATCACTCTCTCGCAGGTGAGCGGGGCTATTACAGCCTGCAGCTCTGTTGGACTATTCCCACCCGTCCTCCTTGTGATGCGCCTCCCAGCCTGGGCTGCGCTGGTCGGGTGAAGGTAGGCAGCACCATGGGTGCTTAACGGAGCCATGCTCCACCGCAGTCCCCCACCAAAGAGTAGGCGGTTTAGGCTGATGGTGAGCCTCATAGTGGATATCCCTCCCGCATTATTGCCCCATGCCCCGTGTAGAGGTGGACCCTGTTTAAAGGGTCGCCGTCCTCCCTCGTTTCCCCCCGTATTCAGGGGAAAAGAAGGGGGGGTGTGTGTGTGTCTGTTGGCGGTCTCAGTGTACGGTATTGTCACGCTTATGGCCGTGCTTTTGCCTCTGACCGGCAACTAGTTGTCAGAGCCGCGCTGCTTGCCCCTTCTATTCTGGCCACCGCCGTTGTTTTTGGCCGTTCTCAATTTATTATGCTATAGTGTACAGCACGTCCTGCTTTATTATCCTGCATCTTGGGCAGGAAACTAGTTTTTGTGAACCTCTACGGGCATCAGAATGGTGGCGGCGTATTTAGACTTGAGTATCCACTAGCAGATGCCTTTACTGGCATATTCTATGCTTGGCTTCTCAAGCCTTTAACGGCTGCTTCAGAGCTTCGCGCTTTTTGGAGGAGGAGGGGACCTGGCGTGGTGCGCTCCGCGTCACGCCCAGTTTAGACCTGCCCTCCGAGGTTCGGAGCTATTTTGTTGATCTGCGCGCACGTGTTGGCGGTCCTTCTCCTCCCCTGGTCAGTAAGTGCCCTCGCGGGCGATTTTCATCATTAGTAATTTTTTTCTGCTGCGCATGGCCCTGACATCTTTTTCCCCTTCTGTCTTTCAGATGTCAAAGACTCCGGTGGCTTCTCCCGGCCTAACATAACTCGTAGCGGGCTTACAAAATATTCTCCCACATTCCTAGAGGGCCTTTGGGACATCCAGGGTTGCCTATTGCATAAATCCCTACTGACTTATATTGCATTGATAATCACCATATGGAGGCATCTCAGAATTTTGTGTCCGGGGTCCCTCCGGGACAAGACCGGCGGTGTATAACTTGTGGCTATCCCCGCTTTGGTGCTGATAGGGCACCGATCTGTGCACCGTGTGCTGAGCAAGTACTGGTCCTGCAATCAGGATCACCAGGGGCTGCTCCTCTCCCCTAACACTCCTATTCCCCCAGGCTTAAATCTCGCTTCTGCTGAGTCGCATGCTAGTGGGGAGTTGCAGCCGGCTGCGTCTTCCAGACTGCCTTCGGCTGACCAGATTATTACGGGGTCGACAAAGCACTCGGACCCTGGTAAGAAGCGGTCCTCGACGCCCCCTGTTTCTGCCTCTGCTAAAGGATCGGAGGAGTTCACTACTCCGCGTGCCTGCACCCCTTCTGATGAAAGAGGGCTGTTCTCTGACTCGGGCTCATCTGATGAGGAGCCAAGGAGTCATGACGATTCTGACCATAAAGATTGGAACCAGTTTGACACCATTGGTTTGTTGATTAGGATCTTTAAGGCCCTGTCTATCTCTCTCCCTAACGAGGCTCCCAAGCCGAGAGGGGAGCGTTTCCATACAGCGACACTGCGCTTGGAATTGCTAGAGCAGGCTCACTTCCATGCTCACTCGAGGAATGGGAACACCCCGGTAAGCTTCCAGGGGACTGGGATTGGAAATACCCTTTTCCCCCCCAGATGGTTGATAGTTGGACATCCTAACCCCCTCTTTATTGCAGCTCCTGCTTACAGGACCCTTCGGGATGCCGAGAACCGGCGCATGGATAAGCTGGCTTCACACGCCTTTTCTTGTGCAGGAACGGCGCTGCGCCCGGTCTGTGCCGCGGCCATCACTGCAGTGGCCGCCAGAACCCTCATCGGACAGATGCTTGAGCATCACGCTGATGATCTCTCCTGGGAGGTGATTAATGCACTCTCCAGTTGTGATGTATTTGTAAGATTTATTCTATTAGCTATGGATGACACCATTAGAATGTGTGCGAGGACCTCCGCCCTTGTGGTGGCTATGCGTCGCCTGGTCTGGCTGCGAGAGTGGGGTGCTGACTATGCTGCTAAAAAGACTCTTACCAGGTTCCCCTTTTAGAGGGCAATGCCTGTTTGGGGCCCGTCTGGACCTGTTTGGAAAAAAGGGCAAATCACCCCGGCGCAGGCGCCCGTCTCGGCCCCCTCGGGACAGGGACACCCCCTCCCCCTCCATACCATAGCGTCAAACAAGAACCAGGGGTATCCTCCAGGAGTCTTAGTGCAGACCCCTGCCCCTCGAGCAACAGACAACGCTCTGGGCCCTCCGGCGGGGCTAAACCTAAATCTTCCACCAAATCCCCTCAAGCATGATGGGGCGCCCTCGCCCACCTGGGTGAGGGGATGACTGCAACACCTTGCTCCTATCAGGAGGCATTTTGCCTCTTTCTGGTAGATACAGGAGGTAGTTTCATCCGAATACAGGATAAAGTTTGCTGCGCGGCCTCCCCCATGATTGTCAGGGTACTCCTGGTCCCTACCTCTGTTGGGATGCTGGTGCGGGCCATACACGGCCTGCGGGGTCCGGAGGTCACTTGCAGTTTGCCCTTATCAGGCAGAGGCAGGTGCCGCTACACCAACCCCTTCACATTCTCCCAAAAGGATGAGTCAGTCTGCCCTTCTGAATTCACAGGTTGTCGGCAATTGTACTATTTCAGGCAGTTTCTGCATGAAAAATCTGGGATAGGCCTCCGGCGCCTTGCGCCTAGTGGCCCTTGCCTTCCGGGGAGATCAAGGATGCTTACGCTCACTTCCCCGTGTCTTCTAGACACCGAGGCTCTTCAGGTTTGTGTTGGATGGCCAACACTGCTAACCCGTGGCCTTGTTATCTGGCCTCTCTTCTGCCTCCACAGTGCTCACCAAGGTACTAATGGAGGCTATGTCTCTGAGACCAAGGGGCGCCCGCGTGAGACCTGCCAGGTGGTCCTTCTCGCTCCCCCAATCTCTGTCAGGTCGAGTTAGCTAATCTGCTGGTGGCGTCCCTTGGGAGTCATTTGGATGGGTGTTCATTCACCTCAGGTCCCCCTTGTACTCTTGATTGGTATCTCCATTCCTAGGGATGAATCTAGATTTGGTTCAGGCGAGAATCTTCCTTCCTCAACAATAAGGTGGACAATCTGGTTGCGTGGGTCTAGTCCCTACTTGCTGTTCCAGTTCCTTCACCAGGCAGGAATGCAGCTGGTGGGCCCGTTTGGTGGTTATACTACTCTACCTGGGGTTTTTCTGCAACTTCTATTCCTAATACTGGACTGGGACCCAGCATCCCTGGAGCGGGATCATGTGTGCCTTCCCCCTTGGTTAGGAGTCCCTCTTGGAGTGGATTTACTCTAGGAACCTGTCTGGGGACAGTTCCCTCCTTGCCCTTCCTAGAGACGATCACCGTGGATGCCAACCTATCAGGTTGATGGGGAGGTTTTTCTTCTGTAACCCCATGCGGGTGTGGGGGAGGTGGGGCCTTTTAGGAGGTCCTTGTATCTATTAGTATTGAAACAGTGAGTTTTCAGGCTGACTCTCTCGCTTGACTTCTCCTTTTCCCGGCCTGCCTGTTGGGCGGCGCTCGGTCTGTCTGACGACTGTGGCCTACCTTAATCATCTGTGTGGGGCCTGGAGCAGGATGTTTCCCCAGGAAGGTATATGTTCCTGATCTGGGTGGAGGATAATGTTGCCTGCATATCATTGGTATTCGCTCCTGTGGAGGTCCCTCTGTGACAGGATGTGCTAATTCTTGGATCACTATGAAGTTCAACCAGTATGGCTCTGTTTTGGTGCACCGTCACTTTTTCAAGCTCTTGCCACTCGTTTCCCTGTTCCTGGCTCCTCTGGCTGTGGTCATGAGGATTTAGTAATTTTATGACGGGACATTCTGGCCTGTATGTCTTGTCTCCCTTCCCCCTACTAGGCGGGTTTTCTGTGCAGAATCGCTCGTGTAGGGGGACCATTGATACTGTGGCCCCTGGGTGGCCTAGTGGAGTGTGGATTCACAGACGTGATACCTTAGGGTAGTAGTTCTGTACTTTCTGCTAGGGGTGTCGCCCTGTTTCGCTCAGGGCCTCCTTTACGTCACTCCAATTCTACAGTCTCTGGCCTAGCCGGCCTGACTGCTGGTTCTTCCGGCCTTATGGAGACAACCTCTCTCCTCTGTGTTCGTAACTATTGGAAGTCTGAGAGCAGGGCTCTTCTTCTTCTTCTTCCATTCTTATGAGGTATGGCGTACCCATATGGATTGGTGTTAGTCTAGATCTCTTCCCTGTTGGGCATTCTCTGTTCCCAGGGCTGTAGAGTTATTACAGCACGGCTTGGAGTTGGCTCCCCAACTCGGTACTCTGAAGAGTCAGGTTCTACCCTGTCCGCCTTCCGGCTGAAGGCTTTCGCTTATTTCCCTCGGCTAAGCTTTCTTTCGGGGGTCGCTCATTGTGTGCCCCACTTAATTCCATGGTCCCTGTTGGGATTTGAATTTTTTATGCCGTTTGCCTTGTGGGACGTTCCTTTTGGACCGATTCAGGATGCTGTCGGACTGTCCTTTACCTTCAACGTTGTCCCTTGGGTCTGCTGGCTCAGTCAGACGTGTGTCTGAGTGGGGGGTTCTGTTTTGCTAGCCCTCGTTCCTTGATATGCACCAGGATAAGGTGGTGCTCCGCCTTACGCCGGACCTTCTACCTATGGTGGTGGCTTAGGCTCATGTATTTAAGACATTCCCTTTCTTCTGTGCCTTATTCCTAGTAACTCTGAGACAAGGGGATTTATTTTCCCTCATCAGGTGTTAAATTTTTTTTCCTGGATTGTTCTGGTCCCTTAGGAGGACTGATGCCCCTTGGGGTTTGTGGGCACCTACCTCTGTATGTGCCTGATCTCGTCCGCTTCCAGGGGTTAAGCGGCCCTTGGCCTAGCCTTTACTTGGATGGTTTTTCCTTCTGGTCCGAGGGAAGATTTGGCTTCTTCCTGGACTATTGTTAGCGTTTGATCTTGTCAGGCTGTTACTCAGGCCTATTCCTTTGAAGTGATTAGTTCTCTCACTTTCTTCTGATTCTTCTGGTGACTCGGTATCCTTTGCCTTTCACCACCAGGTTTTTGTTGTACAAGTTTGCTAAAACCGCTACTTGGTTTTTGGTTCATACCCTTTCAAGGGTTTTTATGATGTTGGTGTTGGAGCCTTTGCTCATGTCGCCTTCGGTGGCAAGGTTGCAGGTGACAGTGTCTCGACTGTCTGCTGTGCCTTCTTTGTTGGGGATCCCACCCTACTTTATGGACACTGCTATTGGATGTCCCAAGTGTAAGTTTTATATCTGGAGCAGGACGTACTGTATACTTAGAATAATACAATTCTGTGAAGTACTCACCTGTAGAATTGGAATTATACGTATACAGTACGTCCTGCTCCACCCCACCCTGGTTTTTTGCATTATTCTGGATTCCCTGTATGGTGATTGTTATTGTTATCATTACCAGTTATTTTTTGGTGGTTGGATTCTCCCGGCTTCTGGTTCACTGCTTTTCAATGTTGGGGATTTGTGGGAGGTCCCTGGGTATATGAAGGGCCGGGAGGAGCCTGTTTTTGCATGTCTGCAGTGCACAGCGCCCTCTGGCGGAGGATAACCCAAGTGTAAGTATTATATCTGGAGCAGGACGTACTGTATATGTATAATACCAATTCTACAGGTGAGTACTTCACAGAATTGTATTTTTACCCTGGGGGAGGCCATACTTTTGAGTAATAAACAGATCTTTAAATAGATCAAGCTATTTGAGGAGACTTTTTGGGAGATTAGCACTAGAATTATAGATCAGGCATAGTGCAATGGTGCTTCAGTAATCACATGCTTGCTGGCAGCTTGTTGGTGAAGCGAGTGCGATGCATCAATCTTTGCTCCACATGAGCATATGCCCCATTGCTCCCTCCACTTCACTCTACTTCATGATTACAGTTGACCTAAGCCACCTATGTATACAAACCAATGATTCAATTACCTTCTGGCATGTCCAGGTGAACATTAGCAAACTGCAAATAGGCAACATAGAAGGAGACCATGCGGTCCAGAAGGAGACCATGCGGTCCAGAAGGAGACCATGCGGTCCAGAAGGAGACCATGCGGTCCAGAAGGAGACCATGCGGTCCAGAAGGAGACCATGCGGTCCAGAAGGAGACCATGCGGTCCAGAAGGAGACCATGCGGTCCAGAAGGAGACCATGCGGTCCAGAAGGAGACCATGCGGTCCAGAAGGAGACCATGCGGTCCAGAAGGAGACCATGCGGTCCAGAAGGAGACCATGCGGTCCAGAAGGAGACCATGCGGTCCAGAAGGAGACCATGCGGTCCAGAAGGAGACCATGCGGTCCAGAAGGAGACCATGCGGTCCATCTAGTCTCCCCTTATGTGTATACTGTATGTTCTCTTTATCTTAGGATAGATGTGTACTTTATCCCAGGCATGTTTAAATTCACTGACTGACGATTTTTCAACTACCTCCGCTGGAAGTTTGTTACAAGCATCTACTACTCTTTCTGTAAAATAATATTTTCTAACATTGCTCCTGATCTCCCCCCCCCCCCCCCCCCCGACTAGCTTCAGGTTGTGCCCCCTTGTTCTATCATTAAGTTTCTCTTTAAAAACACTTCCCTCCTGAACCTTATTCAATCGTTTTACATATTTAAAGGTCTCAATCATGTCCCCTCTCTCCCTTTTTTTCCTCTAGACTGTACAAATTAAGTTCTTTAAGTCCTCCTACCATTTTTATTGCCTGCCTTTGGACACGTTCTATTTGAATAATGTCTTTTTGCAGGTAAGGTCTCCAGAACTGCACACAGTATTCTAGATGTGGCCTCACCAGGGCTCTATGCAGCGGCATCACAGCCTCCCTCTTCCTACTGTAGATGCCTCGAGCTATGCAGCCATGCATCCTGCTTGCTTTTCCCACAAGCTGGTTACACTGTCCACTCATCTTGCAGCTATCAGTAATCAGTACCCCTAAATCTCTTTCCTCCTAGGTCCTGGCTAACACTGTACTGCTCATACGGTACTCAGAGCAGGGATTCCTTCTACCTAAGTGTATGATTTTACATTTAGAGACATTAAACTCTAGTTTCCACAGTTTTGACCATCTATCAGTAAAGCTAAATTATTTTCCATGTTGCAGACACCTCCAGGAGTGTCCGCCCTATTACTAAAATTTGTATTTTCAGCAAACAGGCAAACCTTTCCTACCAGGCTTTCTCCTGTGTCACTTACAAACATATTAAAAAGAATGGGGCCCAGGAAAGAGCCTTGTGGCACACCACTTTGTAACTCGCCTTTGTTCAGATTGCACGCCATTAACAACTCTGATACCGATCATTCAGCCAACTGGAAATCCACTGAACTATCCAGGGATTGAGTCCTACCTTCAATAACTTATCTATGAACTCTTTATGTGGTACAGTGTCAAAGGCTTTTCCAGATAGGCGATATCCACCGCACCACCTTCATCTAACACTTTAGTGACAATTGGGTTGATTCAAAGAAACATGTAACAGCTTGGATTTGGCTCACGATCATCCTATTTTTCACGTCCGCTCGTGCGTTCGTATGAACTTGCGAGTGATTCAATAAGCAAATACGTTTCTATCCTAAAATATACGTCCGTTCGCATGGCAGTTCGGGAATCAGACCTATGTCAGTTTCCATCCTGAATTTTCCGTTTCATTTCTCAGGTTGCAACATTGGTTTTGCCCTTTTTCCTTTTTTGTCTGGACGTAAATCCTTCTGATCTTGCGGCTCCGCACTACAAACTTACCTCATTAAAGTGCATTCTAAATATTTGGTCTTTTATTTTTCTTTATTTCATTCATTTTGTAGTAACCAACCATTACTGAATGCATTTGCATAAGTAAATCTTACTTTGTTTAATTTTTAGTTAACTTGCATTTTTTACTTGTGGATTTAATTTTAATATTTTTGCTTCAAATGGTACAACTTTAAATTTTTTGTGTGGTTACCGACACCCTCTACATACAGATTGCTCACAAATATTAAAAAACACCCAGCAACTTCTGCATGTTATGAGCCTAGAAACAGCCAAGATGGCGGCTCAGGTATTATCGGGCAGCCTGCAAACATAAAGGGCCTTGTGACTGTGTTGCTCTGCATTCTTTGATTTCTGACCTTTCCATGC
This sequence comes from Gastrophryne carolinensis, assembly GCA_027917425.1. Taxonomy (NCBI): domain Eukaryota; kingdom Metazoa; phylum Chordata; class Amphibia; order Anura; family Microhylidae; genus Gastrophryne; species Gastrophryne carolinensis. The sequence goes on from CM051235.1 coordinate 495,200,898, forward strand.
CCCCAGCTCTGCTGTGTCTGTGCAAAATACAGCAGTAACCCACATCCTGCACTTTATCCCGCTCTCCTATCCTCAGTAAGTGTGATGCATCTGACCAAAGATGTGCTTAAATAATTAAACAAAGCAAAGGTAAACAACTACACCAATAAATGCAATCTAAAAATATTATTCTAGTACCTCAATTTTAAAATAAATAACAAAGGACATAAGTTTCTTTAATTAACGCAAATATATTGCAAAATAAAGGTTTACATGCAAAGGACTAATTAAGGTCCACATTAAAATGCTTTTATAAGGCATACATGAATCAGGTATGCATTGCCATACAATTTATGGCCTCGGCCATGCTGATACATGCAGTTCATTGGAGCTCAAGACGCGCAGACTCCTCCACATAGCCAAAAAACCTGTTCACGAACAGCAATCCGGCTGCTAAAAGGTGTCGGCTGTGGCTTTCTTTTAAAACGCGTTTAGAGGTTTCTCTGAATCACACCTAAACACATCCAATTAACCTAAGTTTTACGTTTTGATCCTAAGTTTTACGTTTTGATCCTAAGTTTTACGTTTTGATCCTAAGTTTTACGTTTTGATCCTAAAATTTAGGAACGGACTTCCGCTGATCGTAAGAGCATATACGCATTCGTACGTAGGCTCGTGCGAGTCGGAAATGGCCAAAAAAACAGGAAAAAATGACTAACACCCACCCAAACTTACGATTCTCGATACGAAATCAATTAACTTTTGCTCTTTGAATCGAGGGGATTGTCAAAGAAATCTAGAAGATTGGTCTGATATGATCTGCCCTCAGTAAAGCCGTGCTGTTTTGGGTCCAACAGGTCATTCATTTTTAGATGGGAAATTATCTGTTTTTCCATTAATTTGACCACCATAGATGTTAACTGGCCTGTAATTACTGGCTTCTCCTCTACTCCTTCTTATGGATTGGTACAACATTGCCCATTCTCCAATCATCTGGAACCTCACCAGTTGAAAGGGAATGGTTAAGTAAATCAGTCAGAGGGGCTGCAATCACAAATCTAAGTTCCCTTAGCACCCTGGGGTTGAATTCCATCTGGACCCATTGGCTTACTTACCTTTTTAGATGTGCCAGCTCGGCTAAGACATCAGCCTCCAAAAACTCTAGAGCTGTGCCCTCCCAGCTGGATGCTATGCTATGGCCATGCCTACTATCTGAAAATACTGAACACAAGTAGCTATTCAGATGGTCAGCCACAGCCTTATATAATTATATTCTTAGTATACAGTACGTTCTGCTCCAGATAAGATTCTTAACTCTTGGGTATTACTCCACCAGATGGCGCTGGACTGCAGAGACCGTGAGATTGGCTCCTCCCGGCCCCTCAAATACCCGGGACCTCACACAAATTTTGATTTTCTCTGCAGTCTGGACTGCAAAGGGTAAGAAAATGGCTCTCTTCTCGCAGGTGAGCGGGGCTATTAGCCTGCAGCCCTGTAGGACTATTCCCACCCGTTCCATTATTAATGTGCCTCCCAGCCTTGGCTGCGCTGGTCTGGGTGATGGTAGGCAGCACCGCTGTCAGGTGCTTAGGAGCACTGCTCCACTGCAATCCCCCACCAAAGGGTATGGTGGATTATACGCTCTCTCAGCAGGAGGGGATCATATTTTGCACAGAGGTGAATCTATTTCATTCAGTAGCTGTGTGGTATATGTACTGACTTTATTTGCACTTGTCCCTTTGCACATTGGCACATTATAATTAGTCTTGATAGGTTATGTTTAATAGGAGGGATATTGTGGATATTTTGGGGATAATGGGTCCCTTAAGGCACTCCTGCTGAGGTTAGCTTTGATTATATGTTTTTAAATGTTTGTAACGTTGTTGTACCGTCCTTAATGTGTGTGTTTTAAGCAAATATATTGATGCATTAAATGAATTGATATTAAGATTGGTCAGTGATGTTTTATTCTTGGGGGTGTGAGTAGTGCTTTCTAGGTAAACTGTCCTTGGTCTGTGGATTGCTGGAGCCACAGAGGTTTTTCTTTGTGTATTGTGGTACCAATATGGATTACCAGTTATAGCACACTTACCATTCCTTATTAAATTATTGTTTTGGGTAGTGCTTAACAGGGGTCTCTTTCTTCAGTATATATGTGCCCCACCAAAGGGTAGGCGGTATAGGCTTATGGTGAGCCTTATGGGATTCCCCTCCCGCGCTATTGCCCCTTGCCCCTGTCTATAGGCGGGTCCTACATTAGGTGGCCGCTGCCCTCCCTCGCTCTCCCTTGTAGTCCTCAGGGGGGCGGTGAGTGTGTGTGCTTCTGTGCATTCACTTGTATGTGTGCTTGGTTAGCCTTTAGTTCTGTCACTGCACAGACTTTGGTTGCACTGGTTACTTTGAATATGCCGCCGCACGCTTCTGCGGCGTTACGCGGTTGGCGGCGACATTACCTCAGGCGCTGCTGCGCCATCATTGGTTGCTTGTCACGGGTGCGCTCTTCGGAGGGGGGGGGGGGCTGCAGATGGCACGTTCCGCATCACTGTCTCCGCGGCCCGCCCCTCGAGGTATACTCGGGGTTTTTTCGTATGTCTTACAGGCGGGTCAAACTCAATTGGTTTCTCCCGGCCCTACCCTCTCTATTTAGTTATTAAACTTTTTGAGGCCTAGTGTGCTAATTCCTCCCACTTCCCTAGCGGGCTACTGGGGCATCCCGGGTTGCTTTTATAGCGTGAATCCCTATCAGCCTATTGTGTCGCTATAATCGCCATATGAAGGCTTCTCAGGATAATGTACTCGGGGTTCCTTCGGAACAAGCCCGGCTGTGTGTGGCATGTGGGGTGTCCCCTACAAGTGTTGACAATGTGCGGGTTTGTGTACCTTGTGCCCAGCAGGTGCTTGCGCTGCAGCCTGGGTTACCAGCAGCTGGGCCTGCGCCACGTATGGCTTCACCTACTCCCCCAAGCTTAAATTTGACTCCCCGTGAGCTGCATACCAGTGGGGAATCTCAGCCTTATGTGTCTACTAGACTGGCTAGTGTTGAAAAGTTGCTTGCTAATACCATGGCGCGTAAGGCCTTTGCTAAGAGTCAGTATTTGACGCCTGATGTCACCCTTTTCCCTATGGAGGCTGAAGAGTTCTTTGAACTGTCTGGTTATACTCCCCTGGAAGAAGGGGAATTGTTCTCTGACTCAGTCATCTGACCAGCGGCCCAAGGGTTATGATGATTCTGGCTCTGGTCCCTGGGCCCCTGATGATACTGATAGGCTTTTGGCTCCGATCTTTGAAGTGCTTGCTATCTCTCCCCCGGTCGCGGCTCCTAAGCAGCAGGGGGAATTGTTTTATAGTGCCAAGCCACATTTAGAGTTCCCTGAACAATTTCATTTCCATAATCTCGTGCTCAAGGAATGGGAGCGTCCTAGCAGGCTTCCCGGAGTCCCTAAGAGTTGGGATAAGAGAGATCCCTTTCCTGCTGATGTGATAACGCGTGATCATCCCCTCCAGAAGTGGATGCCCCAATCCTGGGTTTGTCTAACACCTCTGTCATGCATTCCCCTGACCCCTGGCGTCCCATGCCTTTGCCTGTGTGGGGACGGCGCTGCGCCCGGTTTGTGCCTCTTCCATTACAGACGTGGCTATTAGGACCCTGCTTAAGAGAGTCCTAGATGGTGCTCCTGATGATGTCTAGTGAAGAGTATAATGCACTCTCGCGCTGTGAGGTATTTGTTGCTTTTGTCCTCTCTGCCTTGGATGAAACCATTAGGATGTGTGGCAGAGCCTCTGCCTTGGTGGTGGCTATACGCCGCTCGGTTTGGCTGCGCTAGTGGGCAGCTGACAACGCTGCGAAGAAGGCTCTCACTGGGTTTCCCTTCAAAGGACTACGCCTATTTGGGGACCGCCTGGACCTGTTTGCTAAGGGAGGCAGGTTACCCCAGCGCAGGAGGCAGTCTCGGCCCTTTCGGGGCTCGGGCTCCTTTTCTTCCCCCTACCGTGGATCCAGACCGGGGAATGGGGTTTCCTTTACGGGGGCCCGAGGAGATTTCTGGGGAAGGGGCACAGGATGTGGACGCCCTGGCTCTTCCTGGGGCTCCAAGCCTAAGCCTTCCCCTCAGGCATGAAGGGGGGACGGCTTCAGCACTTTGCTCACGTCTGGAGGCTTCATGTCTCAGACCGGTGGATTCAGGAGGTAGCGTCCTACGGTTACAAGGTAGTTTGCTGCCTGCCCCCCCCCCAAGATTCATCAGATCCCGGATGTCTCAGGACCCTATGTCGTCTCAGGCTCTGATTCTGGCTGTGCAAAGCCTTCTGGAGCTGGGGGTCATCTGTCAGGTCCCCTTACGAGAAAGGGGCAAAGGTTTTTATTCCAACCTTTTCACCGTGACCAAAAGAGATGGGTCAGTCAGGCCCATCCTGGACTTGAAGATCCTCAACAAATTTGTCGGATGCAGGCGCTTTCGCATAGAAACTCTGCGCTCTGCTATAATTTCCCTGCGTCCAGGGGACTTCATGACTTCAGTGGACATCAAAGATGCTTACCTTCATATTCCTGTCTTTCCAGGTCATCAAAGATTCTTCAGATTCGCTCTGGAGGATCAGCACTACCAATTTGTGGCATTGCCCTTCGGTCTCACTTCAGCTCGCAGAGTGTTCACCAAGGTGCTGGCAGGAGTGATGGCTCTGTTCAGGTCTCAGCTGGGGGTCATCTGTCAGGTCCCCTTACGAGAAAGGGGCAAAGGTTTTCATTCCAACCTTTTCACCGTGACCAAAAGAGATGGGTCAGTCAGGCCCATCCTGGACTTGAAGATCCTCAACAAATTTGTCGAATGCAGGCGCTTTCGCATAGAAACTCTGCGCTCTGCTATAATTTCCCTGCGTCCAGGGGACTTCATGACTTTAGTGGACATCAAAGATGCTTACCTTCATATTCCTGTCTTTCCAGGTCATCAAAGATTCTTCAGATTCGCTCTGGAGGATCAGCACTACCAATTTGTGGCATTGCCCTTCGGTCTCACTTCAGCTCGCAGAGTGTTCACCAAGGTGCTGGCAGGAGTGATGGCTCTGCTCAGGTCTCAGGGCAGTACACGAATGCCCTATTTGGACGAAATTCTCATCACTTCTCAGTCCCTCCAGCAGGCGGAGCTGGATACTCAGCAAGTAGTGTCCACACTGGAGTTATTTGGCTGGGTGATCAACCATCCCAAGTCTTTCCCGTCTCCCTCCTTGGTGACGCCATTCCTGGGAATGAATCTGGATACAGTTCAGGCAAGGATCTTTCTTCCTCAACAAAAGGACAGTCTGCTAACGCAGGTTCAGTTCCTGCTCTCTTGCCCCCATCCCTCCATAAGGCAGGGGATGCAGCTGGTGGGCATGATGGCGTCCTGCTTCGAGGCGGTCCCTTATGCCCAGTTTCACATGAGGCCTCTGCAACTCCACCTCTTGTCAGTGTGGGACAAGAATTCTGCGTCCCTGAACTAGGTCCTTGTTCTGTCCCCCCTAGCCAGGCGTTCCCTCTCGTGGTGGCTGGACTCCAGGAACCTGTTGGCGGCAGATCCTTTCTGGCCCCCTGCTGGGAGACGGTCACCACGGATGCCAGTCTGACAGGTTGGGGGGGATTCTGGAAGTCCCTACAATTCCAAGGGCGGTGGGTGCCCTCAGGAGGCCCACACACCCATCAACATTCTGGAATTGAGGGCGATCAGGTTGGTACTTGCTCGCTTGACCCAACACCTTCGGGGACGGCCTGTTCAGGTACGTTCAGAGAACCAGACGGCGGTTGCCTACATCAATCATCAGGGAGGGACCCCGGAGCAAGGGGGCCCTCAAGGAAGTGTCTCTGATCCCATCTTGGGCGGAGGACAATGTTCCCTGTATTTCAGCTGTGTACATTCCGGGGGTGGAGAATCTGCAGGCAGACTCTCTGAGCAGGGGGACCTCTCGCCTGGGAGAATGGTCCCTCTGCGACAGGGTGTTTCACTCTGTGTCACCGTTGGGGTCAGCCAGATGTGGATCTGTTTGCGTCCCGTCACAAGCTCCCAGCCTTGGTCTCCCTGTCCCAGGATCCTCTGGCCTTGGCCACAGATGCTCGGACGATGTCATGACAGGATTTTCAGCTTCTTTGTCTTTCGTCCATTCCACCTGTTGGGCAGGGTTCTGTGCAAGATAGCTCAGGAAGGGGTGCCAGCAATCCTGGTGGCTCCCAGGTGGCCAAGAAGAGTGTGGTTCGCAGACATAGCGCAGCTGGCAGTAGATCAGTACACTCTACCCAAGGTTCCAGACCTGCTCACTCAGGGACATTTACGCCATCCCAATTTACAAACGCTGGCTTTGACGGCCTGTCTGCCTCTGTCGTTGACACCATGATTGGGGCTAGGAAGAAGTCGTCTTCTTCCATTTACTATAGGGTTTGGTGTGCCTACATTGACTGGTGTGAGTCTAGGTCTCTTCCCTGTCGTGTGTTCTCTATTCCCAGGATTCTGGAGTTCCTCCAAAATGGTTTGGATCTGGGGCTTCAACTCAGTACTCTGAAGGGTCATGTCTCTGCCCTGGCTGTTTTCTTCCAGAGATCTTTTGCTCGGCATTCTCTGATCAGGACTTTTTTCCAGGGGGTTACTCATGTGCGTCCTCCACGTAAGCCTATGTTGCCTGTCTGGGATTTGAACTTGGTCCTGTCTGCCCTGCAGGGTGCTCCCTTTGAACCTGTGCAGGAGGCTGCCTTGGCCATTCTTACTCTCAAGGTTGTCTTTTTGGTGGCCATCACTTCTGTTAGGCGCTTTCCATCCAGCCCCCCTACTATCAGACACCAGGACAAGGTGATGTTTCGCTTCAAGCCAGATTTTTTGCCTAAGGTTGTATCTGCCTTTCATCTAAATCGGGACATTGTTCTACCTTCCTTGTGCCCTAATCCTAGTAACGCTAAGGAGAAGGTTTCGCATTCTTTGGATGTGTTTAGGTGTCCTAAGTACTATCTGATGGCTACTGCACCTTTCAGGAAAACTGATGCTCTTTTTGTGGTCCCTTCTGGTCCTAGGAAGGGTTTGGCTCCTGCTAAATCTACTATCAGCAAATGGATCCGTCAGGCTGTGATTCAGGCCTACTTTGCTAAGGGGAAGAATCCTCCCTTCCGCCTTACTGCTCATTCTACTCGTGCTATTGGGGGCCTCTTGGGCTTTTCAGCACCAGGCTTCTGTTGAACAAGTTTGCAAGGCCGCTACTTGGTCTTCTGTTCATACTTTTTCCAAGTTTTACAAGGTTGATGTTGGGGCCTCAGCTGATGCTGCTTTTGGCCACAAGGTTCTGCAGGCGGCAGTGGTCTGACCTGTCTACTGTTACCTTTTGGGATCCCACCCTACTTTACGGACACTGCTATTGGATGTCCCAAGAGTAAAGAATCTTATCTGGAGCAGGACGTACTGTATACTAAGAATAATACAATTCTGTGAATACTCACCTGTAGAATTGTTATGAGTATACAGTATGTCCTGCTCCACCCCACCCTTGTTTTCATTATCCTTGCATCCCCTGTATGGTGATTGTTATCAGTGTTGATAGTTACTTGTTGGTTATGTTATCATTCTCCCGGCTTCTTTTTAACTGCTTTTCAATGTGGGAGGTCCCGGGTATTTGAGGGGCCAGGAGGAGCCAATTTCGCAGTCTCTGCAGTTCAGCGCCATTTGGCGGAGTAATACCCAAGAGTAAAGAATCTTATCTGGAGCAGGACGTACTGTATAACAATTCTACAGGTGAGTAATCGCAGAATTGTATTTTTTCATTTTTCTAATTTTTGAGACTGCATTGTATTTCTTTTTTCTGTCACCAGTATATTGGAAAAAGGTTTTTATCTCCCCTCTTCATAGATTTGGCCATTTCTTCCTCCTTTTGCCTTTTAGCAGCCCTTATCATCAGTTTTGCTTTACTCTGTTTAATTTTATACGCCTCTTTCGGCTACACTTCCATTTAATTTATACTCCTTATAGGCAGACTTCTTTTCTTTTACGATGTTCTAACAATGTTCTAAGAGCAGCAGCTTTCTCCTTGCAATCGTGCCATGCACACCATTGTTGTATCATCCTCATCAACATTAGCTAATCTGAGAAAGGCCTTTAGATGCTTATAGAGGGTTACCCTTGGTGCCTTTGTGACCTCAAGGACTATTATATGCCTTGCTTTTGGTGTGATCTTTGATGGCTGACCACTCCTCTGGAGGGCAAGAACGTTTTGAATTTCCTCGATTTGTACACTGTCTGGAGCCTAAAAGACTCCAGTGCTTCAAATTCACCTAGGCCATCCTGATTCAGGATGCTCCACTAAACAATGGGGCCAGAGCAAAGGTAAGTTTTTAAGGAGGTTGCACTCACCTTCTCCCTGGTCAGCCATTTGGGTGGCGTGCCAGGGTCTCTGTTGTCTGGCAGCCTCACCAGAAGCCGGCGTTGAGCGTTCCTCCTTCCGCTCGCGCCCGCATCCCCTGCTTGTCTGACCGTGACGCGAGCACGGCTGTGTTATGCCCTCCGGCAGCGCTGCAGACGGCATGTTCATCTTGCCGCAGGTTAGCTTAAAAGGACAATGAGCCCTAATTTTGCCAGTGGGCGACACACCCTAGTTATTAACAGCTCCTAGGTTTTTTTTTTTCCTGTCAGGCAATGAGCCCAAACCAGCTGTTGGAACAGCCGGCCATTGTCCTGCTTTTGGCCACCTGGTGTCCCAAGAGGTCGAGTTTTCAACTCTGGTGCCCCGGTCTTTTCAGGAACAGTGGAGACTTGACAGTGATTCCGGATTTACTATCACAGGGACCAGTACTATGTCCAGAACCTCCAGAAGGGGCAGTTGTGGCCTAGAGGTTAGTGAGCGGACTTGTAACCAGGTTCGAATCCCGGGCCTGGGACATGACTAAAGTGCTCTTGAGCAATGCACCTAACTCCCCTAACTCCTCCCCGGGCACCGTAATTAGGGCAGCCCACCACTCTGGGCATGTGTACACTCACTGCACGGATGGGTTAAATGCGGAGAACTAATTCCTATGTGTGTGAAAGCATACAATGGCCATCTATGCATTAAAAATAAATTAAAAGAAGTGGAAATTGACATTGGGGACCCTGAAATCATGTTACTTCAAAGGAAGGGATATTCTAAGGAGGTATTCGATACCCTGCTTTCAAGTACAAAAGTGGTAACTAGGAAAACCTCAGAACATGGAAAATCGAGAATGGAAATTTGTCTTTCAAGCTTCCAGTTATTCTTGATTTTCTTCAACATGGTGTGGAATTGCGTCTTAGAGTCAGGTACTGTTAACAGCATTACTGGTGTTTTTTGACAAGAGACTTTCAGCTTTCATCATGGTCAGATGTTTTCTTTTGGCGGTTAAAGTTCCAAGCCTGTACGCATGAGGATTGTACCCCAATGGGATCTCGATAAAGTCCTTTCAGTTTTATCATCTGCTCCTTTTGATCCGATCGGGGAGTCTTATATTGTTTCTTACTTGGAAAGTTTCGTTCCTGGTGGCTATTACTTCTGCATGCAGAATTAGTGACATTCAGGCTTTATCTTGTCGTCACCCTTTTCTTCAGATATTCCCAGGTGTGTCATGTAGTGTTGAGAGTGGAACCTTGCTATCTGCCAAAGATTTTCACTTATTTCCACAGAACCCAGGAGATTGTTCTTTCTTCAGTGGACAGTAAAGATTCTGATACAGAAGTCTTTGTACGTCGGAGTGTCTCTTCTGGAGTATCTTCAGCACAACGAAGATTGGAGAAAGGCGGATAGCTTGTCTCGGGACCGAGGAAGGGTCAGCGAGTCTCTAAGACAACATTAGCACGTTGAATGAAGAATACTATTAGGATGGCCTATCAAGGCACTCTTCTTCCAGGTAGAATTACTGCACATACAATGAGAATTGTTTCTACGTTTTGGGCAGAGCAAACTGGGGCCTCCTTTTGAAAAGATTTGCAAAAGTGGCCACTTGGTCCTCAGCCGAGACTTTTGTGAGGCATTATCCTTTTGGACTTACTAACTACAGGATCAGTTCTTCGGGCTGTACTTCCCACCCAATAGAGGTAGATCTCAGCTATCTCTCATATGTATGCTGCCCGGAGGATGTTTTGAGAAAACGTAGTTACCTGGTAACTTCTTTTCTAAACATCTGAACGGGCAACATATGGAGTTTCCCTCCCTTAAGATATTATAGAATGTTTTTTGTTGATTTAACTAATTCTGTTATTGGTCTGTCCTTGTTTTTCTCTTTATTTCAGATCTCTACAACAAATGGGGACTGGAAGGAGGAGTTTTTATGCTAATCTGGTGGTCAGGTGTTCCCTATCAAGAGGCAGAGACACAAGGTCTTCTATGTATGCTGCCCATTCGTATGTTTAGAAAATAAGTTACTAGGTAACTAACTTGGGTTACTTACTAACTTAGCACAGAAGTTCTGTACTGTGTTTAGCAATGCAAGCTGGCAGAGAAATTACCTCCCAGTTTGCACTGCGTCCAGAATCGCTAGTACAGCCAGTGCTGGGGTTTGCACTGTGCACACCATTCATGGGACGGGGGCGTGGGAGGGGGCTGATCTTTTATATACTACACGGAGGAGCAGGCAAAGGCTACAAAGGCCATAGAAATCCAATAGCATTTTTGATCAAGGGTGCAGGTGCTTCCTCACTGGCCACAACTTGCACTGTTTTTTCTTGACAGCAGGAATATCCTAATGACTGAGTTTTTAACATGTTGTTCTAAAGGATGCTGGATCAGTTATAAAGCTTATGAAGTCACCTTTTCCCTTGACCAGGTCACAAGTTGTCAGTCCTGCATTTTTGTGCCACCATTCCAGCGGCTGTCAACAAAGTCTCTGGTTTAGTCAGGGATTCTTTCTGGCATGATGGTTATATGGGTTAACAAAAACAATGCTGGTATGGGCTCCATTTCTTCTGCACTTTCTGTGCCTCTTTATGTATGTGCAGGACCCTGGTGATACCAAAGAAAGTTGAACTTGAAAGGGGTCTATATCCCTCCTAGGCCAGAGCTGCAGGAAAGCTTGTGGAACATACAGTGTGACGCACTATGCCATATATTCCCCCCTAAGGATATGCCAGCTAGCCTTTATAATATCTAGTTGCATGTATCTGGCACTTTAGGGACATCTGATCAGATGTTATTTAATTGCCGTACAGCTTTCACAAGGTTAGATTGCATGAATCCTACTTTGCACTTCTAAAGGCAAATGCTCATTTACAGTTAGGTACTAACAGGCCAGGAAACTGTCACACGTGAAAAACACCCCTGGCCAGCTCATCCCGCCCCTCACAGCAGGTAGCCAGAACAATGTCTGCCCGGCAGGTTTTCCGCCAAAAATGAAAAGGGAACATATTTTACCAAATATTTTTTCAGATATTAATCCTACTGTATTCCTCATAAACTCATTTGATAGCCGAGGCCATAAGCTACAGAATGACTTGAGACCTGCCCACATGACTGTTTCAGAGACCCCTAGTACTCAAATGTATCAAAGGGTTCTGAGCAAAGTAACGTTGACATATTTGGGTTCGTTCATTTCAAAATTAAGTGATAGTCCGGAAAATCGTACTCCTGGGTGGTCCGTAGAGCACACAGACATTTCCTGGGCTCAAAAGACCAACCACTTGCTCGAGCCGTGATGGGAGGTGCCAGGCAACACTGTGTTCCCTCTAAAGTCTGATAGCAGCCAGGTGACTTTCATACTGATCCGGGACTTATTCTAAGTATACAGTACGTCTTGCTCCAGATATAATACTTACACTTGGGTTATCCTCCGCCAGAGGGCGCTGTGCACTGCAGACATGCAAAAACATGCTCCTCCCGGCCCTTCATATACCCAGGGACCTCACACAAATCCACAGATTTCTCTGCAGTGCTGACTGCGAAGACATGAAGTATCACTCTCTCGTAGGTGAGCGGGGCTATTACAGCCTGCGGCCCTGTTGGACTATTCCCACCCGTCCTGCTTGTGATGTGCCTCCCAGCCTGGGCTGCGCTGGTCGGGGTGAAGGTAGGCAGCACCATGGGTGCTTAACGGAGCCATGCTCCACCGCAGTCCCCCACCAAAGGGTAGGTGGTTTAGGCTGATGGTGAGCCTCATAGTGGATGTCCCTCCCGCATTATTGCCCCATGCCCCGTGTAGAGGTGGACCCTGTTTAAAGGGTCGCCATCCTCCCTCGCTTTCCCCCGTATTCGGGGGGAAAAGTAGGGGGGGTGTGTGTGTGGCGGTCTCAGTGTACACTATTGTCAGGATTATGGCCGTACTTTTGCCCCTGACCGGCATCTAGGTGTCAGAGCCGCGCTGCTTGCTCCTTCTATTCTGGCCGCCGTTGTCTGTTTTTGACTTCTCAATCTACAATGCAATTGTGTACAGCACGGGCTGCTTTATCATCCTGCAACTTTGGCAGGAAGCTAATTTTTGTACGACGCCTACGGGAGGCGGAAGGGTGGCAGGGTCTTTGGACTTTACGAGTATCCACTAGCAGACGCTCTTACTCATACTATATGATTGGCTTGTCAAGCCTTAACGGCTGCTTCGCGCTCTTTGGGGGAGGCGGGGACCTGGTGTGGCGCGCTCCGCGTCACGGCCAGATCAGACCCGCCCTCTGAGGTTCGGTCGGCGCCATTTTGTGGATCTTCGCGCGCGTGTTGGTGGTCCTTCTCCTCCCCTGGTCTGTAAGTGCCCTTGCTGGCGATTTCATCTTTATTAATTCTTCTGCTGCGCATGGTCCTGACACCTATTGTTCCCCTTCTGTCTATCAGACGTTAGACTCTGATGGCTTCTCCCGGCCTAACATAACTCGTAGCGGGCTTACAAAACATTCTCCCACATTCCTAGCGAGCCTTTGGGACATCCAGGGTTGATTATTGCATAAATCCCTACCGACTTATATTGCATTGATAATCACCATATGGAGGCATCTCGGAATTTTGTACCCGGGGTCCCTCTCGGACAAGACCAGCGGTGTATAACGTGTGGCTACCCCCACTTTGGTGCTGAGAGCGCACCAATCTGTGCACGCTGTGCCGAGCAAGTACTGATCCGGCAGCCAGGATCGCCAGGGGCTGTTCCTCGTCCTAACACTCCTATTCCCCCAGGCTTAAATCTCGCTGCCGCTGAGTCGCTTACATGTAAGGAGTTCCAGCCGGCTGCGTCTTCCAGACTGCCTGCGGCTGACCAGACTATTACAGGGTCGACAAAACGCTCGGGCCCTGATAAGAAGCGGTCCTGTTTCTGCCCCTGCTAAGGGATCGGAGGAGTTCGCTACTCCGCGTGCCTGCACCACTTCTGATGAAAGAGGGTTGTTCTCTGACTCGGGCTCATCCGATGAGGAGCCGAGGAGTCATGACGATTCTAACCTCAAAGACTGGAACCAGTTTGATACCGTTGGTTTGTTGATTAGGATCTTTAAGACCCTGTCTATCTCCCTCCCTAACGCGGCTCCCCAGCCGAGAGGGGAGCGTTTCCATACAGCGACACCGCGCTTGGAATTCCTAGAGCAGGCTCACTTCCATGCTCTTGTACTCGAGGAATGGGAACACCCCGGTAAACTTCCAGGGGCCCCAGGGGACTGGGATTGGAAATACCCTTTTCCCCCTGAGATGGTTGATTGTTGGTCATCGCCCCCTGTGGTAGACGCACCGATCATTGGGGTTCCTAACACCCCTTTTATTGCAGCTCCTGCTTACATTATCCTTTGGGACGCCGAGAACCGGCGCATGGATAAGCTGGCTTCACACGCCTTTTCCTGTGCAGGAACGGCGCTGCGCCCGGTCTGTGCCGCGACCATCACTGCAGTGGCCGCCAAAACCCTCATCGGACAGATGCTTGATCATCACGTTAATGATCTCTCCTGGGAGGTGTTTAATGCACTCTCCAGTTGTGATGTATTTTTAAGATTTATCCTATTAGCTATGGATGACACCATTAGAATGTGTGCGAGAACTTCCGCCCTTGTGGTGGCTATGCGTCGCTTTGTCTGGCTGCGAGAGTGGGGTGCGGACTATGCTGCTAAAAGGACTCTTACCAGGTTCCCCTTTTAAAGGGCATCGCCTGTTTGGGGCCAGTCTGGACCTGTTTGGAAAGAAGGGCAAGTCACCCCGGCGCAGGCGCCCGTCTCGGCCCGCTCGGGACAGGGACACCCCTCCCCATCCATACCATAGCGTTAAACAAGAACCGGGGGTGTCCTTCCAGAGTCTTAGTACAGACCCCTGCCCCACGAGCAACAGACAACGCTCTGGGCCCTCCAGCGGGGTTAAATCTAAATCTTCCACCAAATCCCCTCAAGCATGATGGGGTGCCCTCGCCCGCCTGGGCGAGGGGATGACTGCAGCACCTTGCTCCTATCAGGCATTTTGCCTCTTTCTGGTGGATACAGGAGGTAGTTTCCTCCGGATACAGGATAGTTTGCTGCGCGGCCTCCCCCATGATTGTCAGGGTACTCCCGGTCCCTGCCTCTGTTCGGGTGCTGGTGCAGGCCATACACGGCCTGCGGGGTTTGGAGGTCACTTGCAGTTTGCCCTTATCAGGCAGAGGCAGGTGCCGCTACACCAACCCCTTCACATTCTCCCAAAAGGATGAGTCTGTCTGCCCTTCTTTCACAGGTTGTCGGCAATTCTACTATTCAGGCAGTTTCTGCATGAAAAATCTGGGATTGCGCCTAGTGGGTCCTTGCCGTCCGGGGAGATCAAGAATGCTTATATTCACTTCCCCGTGTCTTCTAGACACCTAGGCTCTTCTGGTTTGTGTTGGATTTCCATCACTGCTAACCCGTGGCCTTGTTATCTGGCCTCTCTTCTGCCCCCACAGTGCTCACCAAGGGACTAATGGAAGCTATGTCTCTGATGAGACCAAGGGGCGTCTGCGTGAGGCCTGCCAGGTGGTCCTTCTCGCTCCCAAATCTGTTAGGTCGAGTTAGCTACTCGGCTGGTGGCGTCCCTTGGGAGTCATTTGGATGGGTGTTTATTCACTTCAGGTCCTCCTAATTGGTATCTCCATTCCTAGGGATGAATCTAGGTTCATCTTCCTCCCTCTACAATAAGGTGGACAATCTGGTTCCGTGGGTCCAGTCCCTACTTGCTGTTCCAGTCCCTTCACCAGGTAGCAATGCAGCTGGTGGGCCCGTTTGGTGACTTGCTTAGATGAAGTTCCTTATATTCCTCTACCGGGGGTGTTTTTCTGCAACTTCTATTCTTAATACTGGACTGGGACCCGGCATCCCTGGAGCGGGGCCATGTGTGCCCTTCCCCTTGGTTAGGAGTCCCTCTTTGAGTGGATTTACTCTAGGAACCTGTCTGGGGTCAGTTCCTTTCTTGCCCCTTCCACAGATGATCACCGTGGATGCCAACCTATCAGGTGATGGGGAGGTTTTTTCTTCTGTAACCCCATGCGGGTGTGGGGAAGGTGGGGCCTTCTAGGAGGTCCTTGTACCTATTAGTACGGTGAGTTTTCAGGCTGACGCTATCTCGCCTGTCTTCTCCTCTTCCAGGCCTGCCTGTTAGGCGGTGCTCGGTCTGTCTGACGACTATGGCCTACCTTAATCATCTGTGTGGAACCTAGTGCAGGATGGTTCCCCAGGAAGCTACATGTTCCTGTTCTGGGTGGAGGATAATGTTGCCTGCTTAGCATTGGTATTCGCTCCTTTGGAGGTCCCTCTGTGACAGGATGTGCTAATTCTTGGATCAATATGAAGTTCAACCAGTATGGCTTGTTTGGTGCACCGTCACTTTTTCAAGCTCTTGCCAATCGTTTCCCTGTCTCTGGCTCCTCTGGCCGTGGTCACGAGGATTTAGTATTTTATGACGGGACATTCTGGCCTGTATGCCTTGTCTCCCTTCCCCCTGCTAGGCGTGTTTCTGTGTAGAATCGCTCTGGTAGGGGGACCGTTGATACTGGTGGCCCCTGGGTGGCCTAGTGGAGTGTGGATTCGCAGACGTGATACCTTAGGGTAGTAGTTCTGTACGTTCTGCTAGGGGGGTCGCCCTGTTTCGCTCAGGGCCTCCTTTATGTCACTCCAATTCTACAGTTTCTGGCCTAGCCGGCCTGACTGCTGGTTCTTCCGTCCTTATGGAGACAGGCTTCTCTCCTCTGTGACTAATGGAAGTCTAAGAGCTTGGCTCTTCTCCCATTCTTATGAGGCATGGCTTACCCATATGGATTGGTGTTAGTCTAGGTCTCTTCCCTGTTGGGCATTCTCTGTTCCCAGGGCTCTAGAGTTATTACAGCATGGCTTGGAGTTGGCTCCCCAACTCGGTACTCTGAAGAGTCAGGTTCTACCCTGTCTGCCTTCTGGCTGAAGGCTTTTGCTTTTTTCCCTCTGCTAAGCTTTCTTTCGGCGGTTGCTCATTGCGTGCCCCACTTAATTCTATGGTCCCTGTTGGGATTGAATTTTTTATTCCATTTGCTTTGTGGGATGTTCCTTTTGGACCGATTCAGGTGGCTGTCTGGCTGTCTTTTACCTTCATCGTTGTCCCTTGGGTCTGCTGGCTCAGTCAGACGTGTGTCTAAACGGGTGGCTCTGTTTTGCTAGCTCTCGTTCTTTGTTATGCACCAGGATAAGGTGGTGCTCCGCCTTACGCCAGACTTTCTACCTCTGGTGGTGGCTTAGGCTCATGTGTTCGACATCGCCTTTCTTTTGTGCCTTATTCCTAGTAACTCTGAGGCAAGGGGATTTATTTTCCCTCATCAGGTGCTGGAATTTTTTTCTGGATTGTTTCTGGTCCCTTAGGGGGACTGATGCCCCTTAGGGTTTGTGGGCACCTACCTCTGTATGTGCCTGATCTTGTCTGATTCCAGGGGTTATGCGGCCCTTGGCCTAGCCTTTACTTGGATGGTTTTCCCTTCTGGTCCTAGGGAAGATTGGCTTCTTCCTGGAATTATTGTTGCCGTTCGGTCTTGGCAGGCTGTTAATCGGGCCTATTCCTTTTGAGGTGCTGAGCTTCTCTCGCCTTATTCTGCTTCTACTGGTGAGTGGGTATCCTTTGGTCTTTCATCACCAGGTTTTGTTGTACAAGTTTGCTAAACAGCTACCTTGGTTTTTTGGTTCATACCCTTTCAAGGGTTTTTATGATTTGACGCTGGAGTCTTTGCTCCTGTCGCTTTCGGTGGCAAGGTTGCAGGTGGCAGTGTCTCTACTGCCTCCTGTGCCTTTTTGTTGGGGATCCCACCCTACTTTATGGACACTGCTATTGGATGTTCCAAGTGTAAGTATTATATCTGGAGCAGGACGTACTGTATATTTAGAATAATACAATTCTGTGAAATACTCACCTGTAGAATTGGTATTATACGTATACAGTACGTCCTGCTCCACCCCACCCTGGTTTTTGCATTATTCTGGATCCCCTGTATGGTGATTGTTATTGTTATCATTACCAGTTGTTTTGGTGGTTGGATTCTCCCGGCTTCTGGTTCACTGCTTTTCAATGCTGGGGATTTGTGGGAGGTCCCTGGATATATGAAGGACGGGAGGAGCCTGTTTTTGCATGTCTGCAGTGCACAGCGCCCTCTGGCAGGGGATAACCCAAGTGTAAGTATTATATCTGAAGCAGGACTTACTGTATACGTATAATTCCAATTCTACAGGTGAGTATTTCACAGAATTGTATTTTTCCATCACAAGGCAATCTGTTTCTATTTGTATATTTGTATGTCTTTTCTAATTAAATCTAAAAATCTCAGTGCAGTTATAAGTGCTCTAACTCTTTTGTGAACTGGTAAAGGATCTATGCGACCCTTGTTAAGAAGGATCTGGGGGTACTGGTAGATCAGACTAAATAACAGCATGCAATGCCAAGCAGCTGCTTCCAAGGCCACCAAGATACTATCATGCATTAAAAGAGGCATGGAATCACGGGATAGAGATGTAATTTACAAGGCACTGGTGTGCCCTCACCTGGAATATGCCGTCCAATTCTGGGCACCCATTTATAGAAAGGACGCTCTGACTATGGAAAGGTTGCAGAGGAGAGCCACCAAACTAATAAAGGGAATGAAAGATCTTAGTTATGAGGAAAAATTACTAGAATTAAATCTGTTTAGTCTTGAAAGGAGGCGATTGAGGGGGGACATGATTAACTTGTATAAATATATAAATGGCCCATACAAAAAATATGGGGAGACAATAGTTTTTTTACCATAAGAACTATAAATCTATGGAATAGTCTCCCACAGAAGCTTGTCACAGCATCAACCGCTGACTGCTTCAAAAAAAGATTAGATGTTTATTTAGAAGAAAATAACTAACAGTTACTATTAGCGGTTATCAGTAAAAAAAAAATAAAATAAAATGGCTTCCGCTATAAAATAAAAAATAACTTCCCCCTACACCATTGGTTGAACTTAATGGACATATGTCTTTTTTTCAACCGTATTAACTATGTAACTATGATCCCTATACCAGTTTACAACGCTCAGGGGTCTGGCAAGTCACCTGCAGCTAGCGGGTGAATTGCCATTAACTTTTTTTCTGCATTGCATTGTGGTATATCTAGCAGACTATGACCTCAGGAGGGGGGGGGGGGGGTTCTACCTGCCTGGTATATCTGGCCAGACTATGACTATGGTGTTTCTAATTGCCTGTTATATCTGGCGAGATTACAATATTGGGTGGGGGGGCTCAACCCAGGGATGTGACTTTCCTTATTTGGATAGCCTTCTGCATTAAATACCGACTCGATGGGCCAGCTTGCAACATCCAGTATTCCATGACGCATGTGTGGGCTCTCCTCCAACTGAAGTTCTATGTTGTGCATATTAGTGAGAGGCATAGACTGCTGAACAGGAGCAGCAAGCATCCTTTCTGCTTCTCCCTTGTGGCTGTGTGTACCTGCACCTGCTATTCAGACAGACACTGACCCTAGAGGCCAGTGGTTGCTCCCCTTTAAATGTTTGTGACAGTCATGCTTATATGGCAACTCCAACTTTAGAGAGAGACTTGCCGTGTCTTAATGAAGATCAGTCTGATTCCCACTCCCTATGTGTGGCAGCTTCCACCCCTTCCAGTATGAGACCAGCTTTTTCTCAGTTTGCTTTAAATATGGTGCCAGTGGTTGGCCTGTTTTTGTTTGTTACCAACCACCCATTCATTTTAAGACTTATGTTAATAATATAACTAGATTTTGACAGGTCTGGTTACAGGAGAAAAACCCAGTCTGCCAATGGCAGAATGATTTGTTTTTATAAAGCATTGTGGGTAGGGGGGCATTCATTATTGCCAGCACATACAGAAACCTACATTATCAGCATACATCACCATATATTTGTAGCTTTCCATAATAAAGCAGCAGCTGTGTTGAGTGCACCTTTTTACTTGCTAATGGGTTTGCTTAACACATTCTAATTGCACGTTTGCGTGAATTAAAAATAGAGAATTGAGAAAGCAGATTTCATCTGTTGTAGGACAGTTACTTAGGAATATGAAAATAACCGTTGAACATTCTTTTTCAGGCACCCCCATACATACGGGAATATGCTCGGCTGTACTTCAGTGGAAGCAGAGCACCAGCCTCTAAGGTAACCTGTCAGCTTATCTGCCAATAAGAAAGAGAGAATGGTGTTGCAGCCTGAAATTCCTGCATACATCAGGCCTAAAGCAGACCTTGATGACAATACCTTATGCTCGCAAACCTGCTTTGTGCATATGTTTTTTTTC
Source organism: Gastrophryne carolinensis (assembly GCA_027917425.1). NCBI lineage: Eukaryota > Metazoa > Chordata > Amphibia > Anura > Microhylidae > Gastrophryne > Gastrophryne carolinensis. The sequence goes on from CM051235.1 coordinate 495,220,529, forward strand.
TTTTATATCTGTTTCGGCATCAGCAGCTGCCAACATTATAAGACCATATGATCTTGACTGATATGAAACATTTGCACTAGCATGAGATGATTTTCCTATGAAGCCAGTCACATGACCCATTGTAGCATTGCTTTGTTACTTTACTTTACTGCCCAGTCCTTCAGCATGGGGTTCAGGATCACAGCTTTAAGAGATAGTCCAGGCAATAATAAGGCAGCAGGGAACTCGTCACAAGCCTGTCTCATGTGCCTCTCCTCCATCTCCTACAGTGTTCTATAGATGCAAGCCTCCAAAGTTCCTCCAAAGCCTCCTTTCCCAGAGAATTTTCCTCTCCAGTTTATTTTCCATGACCACACTCCAAATGTAGGCGCATGGCTGCCCCTGTCCCACTGTGGCTTGCATGCTGGGAGCACTGGCGAACAGGGGTGGCTTGGTGACCACAATTGAAGGTGGTCATTGAGGAAAGCAGGTGCAAACATTTACAGCCCTGCTACAGCATCTACAGTCCACTGCAAAAAATATAGCAGAGGCACATCAGCTTCAAATTGGCTCCTTACTGCCTTATTTCCACTGCCTGGACTGCCTCTTTAAGGCAAGTTGGCCTTAATCAGCTCTCCTGCACTATGGACAAAACCTCAAGATAATTCACTAAATTTAAATGATTGGAGGTATAATCGCACATCCCCTTTCCTTACATTGCATTCCCAGATGGAATGCCGTGCATGGTAAAATTGTAGTGAAAATCTGGCCACTCAAAGTATGAGAACTGCGACCAGTATAGGGGGGAGATTTGAGAAAGAGATGCAATTGACACCCCACCCTGGATTAACCCCATTAAGGACATTTGGTTCTTACCAGTCAGTTGAGCAATTAAGGGAAGTCTTCAACTCCTCTCTTGTGATTTATTTTCACACTTCTACAGCTTGGGAATGCCTTGTGGGCCCAGTACCACATGAAGTCGATGTCCAGTCAGATGTACCTGGTGAGGTAAATCTTGTTGTTTTTCCATTGCATGGCACAGCCTGCTTCACAAAGTCATTACATCTGGGTATTCCGCCACAAGGTGGCGCAGTGCACTGCAGAAGAGTTGTGGCTCCTCCCGGTAACTTATAAAAATGGAATCACCATAGACTTATCCAGTTTTCCTCTGCAGTGATTCTGCGAAGATAGAAGATGGCTCTCTATATTGCGCAGGTGAGCGGGGCAAACAAGCCTGCGGCCCTGCATGGCTATTTCCACCCGTTTCCGGACCCTCGGTGCCTCCCAGCCTCGGCTGACGGATTGGGTGAAGGTACAGGAGCACTAGGGTCAAGTGCTCAAGGAGTGCTGCTCCAAGCCGCAGACCCTGTACCACAAAGGGTAGCCGGCCATAGGCTTTATGGTGAGCCTGTTAGGGATGCAGAGTTCCTGTCCTAACTTCTGAGGGGGTGAGTGTTTTTGGGGACTGTTTACTCGTTCTGGCTTTCACCCCCCCCCCCCCCCCCCCCCCACATCCCTGGCCTGGTTCCTCGCCTCAGCTCGCTTGCTTCCCCGCTCCCTTCCTGTAGTGTGCTCGGGGGGGGGGGGGGGGGGGGGGTGCTAGGGGGTGCTAGGGGCGAGGCTACTTTGGCTGAGTATTCACCTGTGTTGTAACTGTTTTCACCGCATCGTCACTCTGTACTGCGCTCCGCGGCGGGCGGCGCTATATTTGTGAGGTGTTTGTTCTCTACTGTGATGATGGCGGCGGGTCACGTGAGCGCCGTTTTCGCGCTGTTCGGGGGGGCGGGGCCGGTGGATGACGCGTATCGCGTTGTCCTCCCGCAGCCCGCCCCTCAAGGTTCCTCTGCCGGCGCCATTTTGCTGCTGCGTCTGGGGAAGACTCATGGCTCCCTGAGGACATTGATAGCCTGTTAGCTCACATTTTTGAAGTATTGCACATTGTCCCCCTTGAGGTGGCTAAGAGTAAGCAGGGGGAGCTCTTTCGTCCTGACGGCGCCTGGAGTTCCCTGAGCAGAGCCATTTCACTAACGTGGTGCTCAAGGAGTGGGAACGTCCTAATAGATTGCCCGCGGTGCCCAAAGGGTGGGTCATGGGCGATGGTTGTGTCCCCCTGAGGTGGATGCTCCCGTGCTCGGGCTGTCCAACACCTCGGTCATGCCTTCACCTGACACTACTACGCTGTGGGACAGCGAGGACCGGCGCATGGATCAGCTGGGCTGCCATGCTTTTGCGTGTGTGGGGGCTGGGCTGCGCCCGGTCTGCGCTGCTGCCATTACAGCTATTGCCCTTAAGAGACAGCTCAAGCGCCTCCAGGAGGGCACTACGGCTGGTAACGGGGGAGGATTATAGGTCCCTTTTGCTTTGCTCTAATTTTGCCTTTGTCCTTACTGCCATGGATGATGCGGTACGGATGTGTAGTAGGACCTCTGCCCTTTTGGTGCCTATGCGCCGCTCTGTTTGGCTGCGTCAGTGGGCGGCTGATTCTGCCGCTAAGAAGGCTCTCACTGGGCTTCCCTTTACGGGGCTGCGGCTCTTTGCTGAGCGTCTGGATGTTTTAGCCAAGGATGGTAGGCTGCCTCCACGTAGGAGGCAGCCTCGGGCCCTTTCGGGGGTCCTCCTCTTACCTCCCCTATTTTCATGCTGCCAGAGGAGGTCAAGGCTCCCTCTTCTCGGGTTCCTGCAGAGATTCTTGGGGCCGTGGCAGATCCCGTGGTCGTCCCGGTCTCTCATGGGGCCCCAAGCCCAAACCTTCCCCCAAGCCCCCTCAGGCATGAGGAAGCGCCCTCACCCATCCGGGAGGGGGGACGGCTTCAGCTCTTTGCTCACGTCTGGAGGCTACGCATCTCAGACCGGTGGATTCAGGAGGTGGTGTCCTCCGGTTACAAGAGAGTTTGCATCCTGGCCGCCCCCAAGATTCCTCAGATCCCGGATGTCTCAAAACCCTCTGTCAGTTCAGGGTTTGCGCCTTGCGGTTCAACGTCTGTTGGAGTCGGGAGTCATTTGCCCGGTGCCTTCCCAGGAACGGGGTCGAGGGTTCTACTCCAGTCTGTTCACGGTCCCCAAAAAGGACGGATCCCTGAGGCCCATCCTGGAATTTAGGGTTTCAACAAGTTTGTCAGGTTCAAGCATTTTCGCATGGAGACTCTACGCTTGGCGGTCAGTACCCTGCGCCCGGCGACTTCATGACCTCAGTGGACATCAAGGATGCCTACCTTCACGTGCAATCTTTCCTGGTCATCAGAGATTTCTCAGGTTCGCTCTAGAGGATCAGCATTACCAGTTTGTGGCCTTACCGGTCGGTATCACCTCGGCCCCTCGGGTGTTCACCAAGGTGCTGCCGGGTGTGATGGCTTTGCTGCGGAATCTGGGCATTCGCATCCTTCCTTACCTGTTGAGATTCTGATTGCGGCTCAATCTCTATCAGCCGAGAAGGATACTCAGGTGGTGACCTCCACTCTCGAGTCCTTCGGCTGGGTGATCAACTATCCCAAGTCTTCACTGTCTCCGTCTTTGGTGAGGTACTTTCTGGGCATGACTCTGGATACCTCTCAGGTCAAGGTATTCCTGCCTCAGCAGAAGGTGGAGGGCCTTCAGAAGCAGGCACAGACTCTGCTCTTGTGTCCCCATCCCTCCATCCAGCAGGGGATGCAGTTAGTGGGCCTGATGGTGTCCTGCTTCGAGGCTGTCCCTATTCTTAGTATACAGTACGTCCTGCTCCAGATAAGATTCTTTACACTTGGCTATTACTCCGCCAGATGGCACTGGACTGCAGAGACAGCGAAATTGGCTCCTCCCGGCCCCTCAAATACCCGGTACCTCCCACAAATCCACAGATTTTCTCTGCAGTCTGGATTGCGAAGGACAAGAAGATGGCTCTCTCTTCTCGCAGGTGAGCGGGGCTATTAGCCTGCGGCCCTGTAGGACTATTCCCACCCGTTCCATTGTTTATGTGCCTCCCAGCTTTGGCTGCGCTGGTTTGGTTGACTTTAGGCAGCACTGCTGTCAGGTGCTTAGGAGTGCTGCTGCACCGCAATCCCCCACCAAAGGGTAGGCGGTATAGGCATATGGTGAGCCTTATGGGATGCCCCTCCCGCACTATTGCCCCTTGCCCCTGTCTATCGGTGGGTCCTACATTAGCTGGCCGCTGCCCTCCCTCGCTATCCCTTGTAGTTCTCGGGGGGGGGGGGGGGGGGGCGGTGAGTGTGTGTGTGCTTCTATGTCTTCATTGGTAGGTGTGCTTGGTTTGCCTTTAGTTCTGTCACCGCACAGACTTTGGTTGCACTGGTTGCCGCCGCGCGTGCTTCTGCGGCATTCTGCAGTGGGCGGCGACTTTACCTCAGGCGCTGCTGCACCATCATGGGTGTGGCTTCACGCTCTTCGGGGGGGGCAGGGCCTGTGGATGGCGCGATCTGCATCACTGTCTCCGCTGCCCGCCCCTCGAGGTATACACGGTGGCATTTTTTCTTGCTCTTCCTGCTGCGTGGCTGGCTTCTACCTACCACGGTCCGTGAGTGCCCTCACGGGCTGTTTATTTTCCTAATGTCATGTATGCATGTCACTTACGGGGTTTTTTCGTTTGTCTCTCAGGCGGGTCAAACTCTATTGGTTTCTCCCGGCCCTACCCCCTCTATTTAGTTGTTAAAGTTTTTTGAGGCCTAGTGTGCTAATTCCTCCCACTTCCCTAGCGGGCTACTGGGGCATCCCGGGTTGCTTTTATAGCATGAATCCCTATCGGCCTATTGTGCTGCTATAATCACCATATAGAGGCTTCTCAGGATAATGCGCTCAGGGTTCCTTCGGGACAAGCCCGGCTTTGTGTGGCGTGTGGGGTGTCCCCTACAAGTGTTGACAATGTGCGGGTTTGTGTACCTTGTGCCCAACAGGTGCTTGCGCTGCAGCCTGGTTTACCAGCAGCTGGGCCTGCGCCACATATGGCTTCACCTACTCCCCCAAGCTTGAATTTGACTCCCCGTGAGCTGCATATCAGTGGGGAATCTTAGCCTGATGTGTCTACTAGACTGGCTAGTGTTGAAAAGTTGCTTGCTAATACCATGGCGCGTAAGGCCTCTGCTAAGAGGCGGCATTTGACGCCTGATGTCACTCTTTTCCCTATGGAGGCTGAAGAGTTCTTTGATCTGTCTGGTTATACTCCCCTGGAAGAAGGGGAATTGTTCTCTGACTCAGTCATCTGACCAGCAGCCCAAGGGTTATGATTCTGGCTCTGATCCCTGGGCCCCAGATGATACTGATAGGCTTTTGGCTCAGATCTTTGAAGTGCTTGCTATCTCTCCCCCGGTCGAGGCTCCTAAGCAGCAGGGGGAATTGTTTTATAGTGCCAAGCCACGTTTAGAGTTCCCTGAACAATAAATCTATTACACCATGTCTATCAAGAGCAGTGGTTGACTTTTTTCTACTCAAATGTATAATTTTCCTTCATTCTCCAAAGTTTGCTTTAACTTCATTAAAATAGTGATTGAGGTTAGTGAACATGCATTTTGCAAGTCTTCTTTAAATGTACACAGATTTAACAACCCTTCAAAATTCCCAATATAGTGAAATTCCCCCTAGTGATTCTGGTGAAGGGGACTGGGCAGTAGTTTGAGGAAAGTACAGGGAAGTCCTTTGTGTTACTTCTATGGGTTATGCGCTGGGGAAGATGATGCGTATGTATTCTTAGTATACAGTACGTCCTGCTCCAGATATAATACTTACGCTTGGGTTATCCTCCGCCAGATGGCGCTGCACTGAAGAGACATGCAAAAAACAGGCTCCTCCCGGCCCTTCAAATACCCAGGGACCTCCCACAAATCCCCAGATTTCTCTGCAGTGCTGACTGCGAAGACATGAAGTATCACTTTCTCGCAGGTGAGCGGGGCTATTAAAGCCTGCGGCCCTGTTGGACTACTCCCACCCATCCGCTTCGTTATGTGCCTCCCAGCCTGGGCTGCGCTGGTCGGGTGAAGGTAGGCAGCACCATGCGTGCTCATGGAGCCATGCTCCACCGCAGTCCCCCACCAAAGGGTAGGCGGTTTAGGCTGATGGTGAGCCTCATAGTTTACACGCTTATGGCCTTAGTACTATCTTTGACTGGTATTCCTGGTGTCAGAGCCGCGCTGTTGCATTTTTATTATGTATCTGTCGCCGCCGCGCGCACTTCTCCCTTTACTGGATGTGCGGCGTCGGCGTCGCCTTCATTGGCAATCATTTTTCTAAGTGTGTCATACACTTCGCTCCTCATGACAACGTTGAAACTATCTCAGAGCTTCGCGCTCTTCGGGGGGGGTAGGAGGGGACCTGGTTTGGCGCGCTCCGCATCATAGCTGCTCTGGCCCGCCCTTCGAGTTTCGTTGGCGCCATTTTGATGCTAGTCGCACGCACGCGTGGTAGCTGTCTGCCTCCTCCCTTGGTCTGTAAGTGCCCTCGCGGGCGATTTTCATGATCCTTGATTACTACGCATGGTTCTGACACCCTTTATTCCCATTATGTCTTTCAGACTGGTGAACACCATTGGCTTCTCCCGGCCCGGTGTAAAATTATAGCGGGCCTTGTAATACTCTACCACTTCCCTAGCGGGTTTTTGGGGCATCCAGGGTTACTTATAGTGTAAATCCCTACTGGCATATTGTGCCTTGAATAATCACCATATGGAGGCATCTCAGAATTATGTGTTATGTGTATCTTTTATGAGAACCGTGGGGTTTACTACTCCGGGTGACTATACCCTTTCTGATGAAGGGGAGTTGTTCTCTGGCTCAGGCTCATCTGACGAGAGCCCGAGGAGTCATGACGATTCTGGCCCTGAATACTGAGGCCAGTGTGACACTGACGACTTGTTGATTAAGGTCTTTAAGGCACTGTCTATCTCCCTCCCCGGTCAGGTCCCCAAGCCTAGAGGGGAGTGTTTCCATACTGCGACCGCACGTTTGGAATTTCTAGAGCAGGCTCATTTCCATGCCCTTGTGCTCAAGGAATGGGAATGCCCCAGTAAACTTCCAGGGGACTGGGATAGGAAATACCCTTTTCCCCCTGAGGTGGTTAATTGCTGGTCATCACCCCCCCCCCCCGTGGCGGATGCGCCTATCATAGGGGTTCCTAATCCCCCCGGCGCATTGAGCTGTTGGCCTCCCATGCCTTTTATTGTGCAGGGACGGCGCTGCGCCCGGTCTGTGCCGCGGCTATTACTGCAGTGGCCGCTAGAACCCTCATCAGAAAGTTGCTTGATCATCACCCCGAGGATCTCCCATGAGAGGTGTTTAATGCACTCTCCAATTGTGATGAGACGCTATCACAATGTGTGCAAGAACTTCTGCCCTTGCGGTAGCTATACGTCGCTTGGTCTGGCTGCGACAGTGGGGTGCTGGCGATGCTACAAAAAAGACTCTTACTGGGCTTCCCTTTAGAGGGCGACGCCTATTTGGGGCCCGTCTGGCCCTTTTCGGTAAAAAGGGCAAATCACCCCTACGCAGACTGCCGTCTCGGCTGAGGCACCCCTCCTCCCCCCTACCTTAGTGTTGGGACTAGGGGTGTCCTTCCGGGTTTTTCGTGCTGACTCCTGCCCCACGAGCAGCAGACAATGCCCTGGCCCCTCCGGCGGGGCTAAGCCCATATCTTCCACCAAACCCCCTCAAGCATGATGGGGCGCCCTCAACCGTCTGGGTGAGGGGATGGCTGCAGCACCTTGCTCTTATCAGGAGGCATCTCGCCTCATTCTGGTGGATTCAGGAGGTTGTGTCCTCCAGATACAGGCCTTCCCCAGTTTTTATCAGGTCTCAGATACTCCTGGTCCCTACCGCTCTTCAGTTGCTGGCACAGGCCATGCCGTGGGCTGAGGGTCTCTTGCAGATTGCCTGTAACAGGCAGAGGCAGGGGCCGCTATACCAACCACAGTCCCCTAAAAGAGATGAGTCGGGCTGGCCCATTCTGGATTCACAGCAACTCTTTAATTACAGGCAGTTTCTGCTGGAAACTCTGAGTTGGGCCATCAGCACCTTGCGTCTGGGGAACTCTAAAATGTTTGTTTACATCCCTGTGACCTCAGGTCCTCGGGGCTCTTCAGGTTCGTGTTGGTAGTCCAACACTAATTGTGGCCTTTTTATCTGGCCTCTCCATCTCCCAGAGTGACCTCTCTGGTGGGACGATGGTGATGTCTCCGATGAGACCAAGGGGCGTCCGCGCGATGACTACCTGGACGCCCTTTCTCACTTCCCAGTCTGCGTCAGGCTAGGATGGATGCCCGGCTGATGACGTCCATTGGGAGTCATTTGGATAGGAGACCCTCACCCCAAGTCCTCATTGTCCCCTTAATTGGTAATCCCATTACTAGGACTAAATCTGGATCAGGTTCTAACAAGAATCTTCCCTTCTCCGCAATGAAGTGGACAATCTGGTCACATGGGCTCAGTCCCTCATTGCTGTCCCGGTCCCTTCACCAGGCAGAGATGCAGCTGGTGGGCCCATTGGTGTCTTGCTCGGAAGAGGTCCCTTATGTTCAGTTCCCCTTGGGCCCTTCTGCGACTTCTATTAATAGGATGTGCTAATCCCTGTGTCACTGTGGGGTCCAATCCGCTGTGGATCTGTTGTGTTCTGTCACTATCCCAGGCTCTCTGCCTTTTGTTTCCCTATCCTAGAGTCCCCTGGCAGTGGTCCGGATGCCTTAGTAACGTCATGACTGGACGTTCGGTTCTGTATGTCTTTTTTCCATTTCCCCTGCTAGGCAGGGTTCTGCGCAAGATTGCTCTGGTGAGGGGACCAGTGATTCTGGTGGCCCCCAGGTGCCCTAGTGGAGGGTGGTTATGGTACCAAGGCTGTAGTTCTGTACCTTTTGCCAGGAGTGCTAGCTAGGCTCACTCAGGGCTCCCTTTAAGTCACTCCAGTCTACAGTCTCTGGCCTAGTCGGCCTGACTGCTAAAACAACCATCTTGATGGAGACAGGTTTATCTGTCTCGGTGTTTTGAGACTATGGGAAGGCTAGGAGCAAGTTCTTCCTCTTCTTCTAACATCTGTTGTAGGGTTTGTCATACCCATATTGATTGGTGGTGAGTCTAGGTCTCTTACCTGTTGGGCGTTCTCGGTTCCCAGGGTTCTAGGTTGTTTGCAGCATGATTTGGAGTTGGTTCTCCAACTCAGTACTCTGATGGGTCAGGTTCTGCCCTGTCCAACTTGCCTTAGTAGCTTCTGGTTCAGTCTTCCTTGGTTAGACTTCCTTCAGGGCGTACTCATGTGTGTCCCCCATGTAATCCTATGGTCCCCGTTGGGATTGAAATTGAATTTCATTCTGTCTGCCTGCAGGATTTTGTTCCTTGGTCCTATTCAGGATGCTGTCTGGCTGTTCTTACCCTCAAGGTTGTCCTTCGGGTGACTATTACCTTGGTCAGGCGTGTGTTAGCGGGCGGCTCTGTTTACCTAGCCCCCATTCCTTGAGACACACTGGGATCAGCTTGAGTTCCGCCTGAAGCCGGGACTATCTGCATCTGGAGGTGTCTCTTGTTCATTGATTCAAGATATTGCTATCCCTGCTGTGCCCTTCCTAGCAACGCTGAGGAAAGGGTTCTGCCTTCCTTAATCAGGTGTTGGTAGTTTTCCTTGGTAGTCTCTGTGTCCTTAGGGGAACTGATGTTCCTTGGGGCCTGTGGTCTTACATCCTGAATGTGCTCGATCCCTTCTGCTCTCGGGAGTTGGGCGGCTGGGTCCTGGTTATTACCTTAATGGATCTTCCTCCTAGTCCTTGGTTCGGTCCTTGGGCTTCTGCCAAGTCTACTGTAGCTATTGGATTCTTCAGGCTGTTACTCAGGCCTATTCCAGCAAGGGGAAGATTCTTCCTTGTCGCCTCGATTCTTTGTACGCGTGCTTGTTGCCCCTTGGGCTTTTCAGCACCAGGCTTCTGTTGAACTGGTTGGCTAGGCCACTACCATTGGCTTTCTGCTCATACCTTTTGCAAGTTCTTACAAGGTTGATGTTAGGGCCTCAGCTCATGCTGTCTTGGCCGTTTGGTTATGCAGGTGACAGTGGTTTTAAACTGTCTGCTGTTGTCGTTTTTTGTTGGGGATCCCACCCTAATTTATGGACACTGCTATTGGATGTCCCAAGTGTAAGTATTATATCTGGAGCAGGACGTACTGTATACTAAGAATACAATTCTGTGAAATACTCACCTGTAGAATTGATATTTGTATACAGTACGTCCTGCTCTACCCCACCCTGGTTTTTTGCATTATTCTGGATACCCTGTATGGTGATTGTTAGCATTGTTATCTTTACCAGTTGTTCTGGGTGGCTTTTAATTCTCCCGGCTTCTTGTTCACTGCTTTTCAATGCTGGGGATTTGTGGGAGGTCCCTGGGTATTTGAAGGGCCGGGAGGAGCCTGTTTTTTGCATGTGTCTGCAGTGGAGGATAACCCAAGTGGAAGTATATCTGGAGCAGGACGTACTGTATACAAATAATATCAATTCTACAGCTGAGTATTTCACAGAATTGTATTTTTTCATTACCCAATCAGTCCATGGCTTCTACTGTTATTCTGTTATTTAGCGGTGAAAGCATATGATCCGCCTGTGGCTGGCAAGTATGCAGAATTAAATTAAACATTTTGCATGGTCTCCTTGAGTCATTCATACTGTGCTTCTAACCTACCCAGCCAATGCGCATATAGCTTATTTCAGTGTAAATGGTTAAAACTGACCCATGCTACTCCTGTTCCCTCAAGTGACTACACCGAAGGTTGCTGTGTTGAGAGTAATATGGCAAAGATTTCTCCCTTCTGTCTTTCCAGGATGATTTGGACCTTCTTTCTTCTCAAAGGCAATGTGAATTTCCATTTGCAAAAGGTCAGAAGAGAAGCCGCCTGGCATCCTCTCCTTCATCTACAGCATCACAGCAAGAATTGACACAGCAACGCACTGAACAGGCACTAAGAGATCTCTTCCAACATGTTCACAACATGCCTGACTCTGCCAAGAAGAAAAAGCTAATTCGCCAGGTATGCGAATCTGACTGTCCTTTAATTTGAAATATCCCAAAGTACATATAAATCTACTTACAAACAAACCTGTCTAGTTACACACTCACTCCCAAATTGTGATATGTCAAACTGCCCCTAAGAAGCCCAATATAGGGCAGCTCACCTGAAAGCGGTCCTTCACTCTGAATAAGAGTCTATCCTATATGTTTCCCACACTCTGTACATACAGATTGCTCACATTAAAAATCATCCTACCTGCATCTACTTCATGTTATGAGCCTTTAAACATTCAAGATGGCGGCTCATGGGACATCAGGCAGCCTACAAACAGGAAGTGCTTTCTAACTGTGCCGCTCTGCATTCTGGGATTGTTGACCTTTTCCTGACCCCAGCTCTGCTCTGTCTGAGCAAAGCACAGCTATAAACCGCCCCCCTGTACTTTATTCCACTCCACTCTCCTCAGCAGGTGTGATGCTTCTGTGTCAAAATGGCAGCACCCGTATCCTAAAGTCCTGAACAGAGTTGCAGCCCAGTGGGGGAAAGAATAAGTGACTAAAAACTTAAAATATAATTTTATATGCTGGGGAATCGTTTTTTAAGGGTTTGGGCTTTTCAATAAATAGTGATGGTCCGGTTGAATCACAAACCCACACCGTTCTTGCGCACTAGTTGGCAGACTGGAAAACCCCAAACCAGATTAGCCACAAGTAGGAAAGGAGAGTTGCAGTCCTCTGTATCAAAACTTATCCCTTTCTATTCCTCTGCTCGCCCTTTTTTCTCCCTTCCCTTTCCTGTAAAGCTGACCTAGCTTAGATTAACTTGGCACATGTACTATTTTACCTTGGATGTCTGCAATTGCTATTCAATCTATTTGGTGATACTATACTAATGTCCTTCTATGAAATCCATCAGTGACTGTAGTAATGTGCACTGTATTGTGCCTTCTAAATCTTTCTTTTCAAAGAATTTTATTGAATTTTATGAGATAATATGCTTTGCAATTCAGTGAAAATAAAACGCACAAAAATCACAAGCAGATATCTGGCACCATGACAACAGTACATTGGTGAGTCTCGGGTTTTACAGCCTTATATGCTCGCTGTGTGAACCCCCCCCCCCCCCCTTCCCAAGGGCATCGGTAACCTGCCTTCCTGGCTCCCTCGTCATAGTAAACATTGGGCGGCCGCATCTCCTGCATCTTTTGGCTGTGCGCGCGCTCCCACCCCCAGACATTCAGATTTGATTGCTTGAATGCAATTCTCTAGGAAACTGGCCCACCCGTGACTCCTGACATATGACTAATTTTAGCTAGGTACCTTTCAATATGACAGCTTGCACAACCCTTCCTAGCCAATGCTCTCAAAACTGAGATTGAGGGCATTGCACATGCGAAGACTTTTTTACCCAATGAGAAATGGCTAATGCTTCATTTGTTGGGACTAATGGTGTCTTCCATGGAGTAGGTGGCCTTTGCCCAGTTTTCACATCAGACTACTGCAACTGCATTATAGTGAAGAAGAGCTGAGTTCCTGGACCACCATTTCTACCTAACGTACCTGTTACGGATGTTGCTAAATTGGCTGTGCAAGTCTATCCTTTTATAGTGGTTGGATAATGTACAGGCCAACTTCATGAGCAAGGGAGATGGTGGACCTGTGAAAATGGTCTCCATGAAGTGGTCTTTTCAGGAGGCCTTTTAGGATCTGTGTGACTGATTGTGGAGTGTCTAATGTGGATTGGTTGCATTCTGGCATAATAGGAAGTTGCAATAGTTTAGCACCAGCTCTAAAGATCTCCTTGCTTGGTGGTCGGCTCACTGGTGATTATGTGGGCAGAGTTAAGGCTGGCATATGCCTTCCCTTTTACTACTTATGCCTTGGCCAGTGAAGAAAATTAGATGGAAGGAGGTTCTAGTTGTTCTGTTCATGGACATGGTTCATGGACGTCTTAAGGATGGCTGACAGCCTAGTTAAAGCTCGTAAAGAGTCATTAGATATATACTAACTACTGGACTTGAAGGACCTTTGTATTTTGGGGTCATTCTTACCCAGATGAGCATCCCAAATTATTCTAATTTTTACTTAAGGTATACGTCTATAGTACCTACAACATAAGGCCCGGAAAATCTGCCCACCGTTCAGGGACTACTGGGTCCATGCGCGCACCTGCAACGTCACTTCTGGCGCCATGAGGGGAGGCTGTGCTAGCACGGTCTTCCAGCCACTTCCACCCCTATGGCAGAGAGAGTATTTGCAGCTGTAAAGGCCCAAAAGGGTGATGGGACCCTCGCAATGTTCCCAGGCTGTGGTGGTGGAAAGGGCCAGAGGGGCAGGAGCAGCAACACAGCTGGGACTAAAATGCCTCACAATATATTTCACTGTTTGAGCCCTTAATAAGATTGCTAGTCAGGCTCAGGGTTATAGCACTAATAACATAACATGTTCTGTCTCGCCTTTTCTTTCCAGCCGGGTAACGTTAACTCTAACGAATGAAAAAAGAGAGGGGGGAAAAAAGGAAAGGGGGGCAGGCCCTAGAGTAAAGTCTCAGAAGTCTAGACTTGCTAACATGTGCATTAGTCTTCTTTTAAAGTCCTGAGACAGGCCTCTCTGTCAGCCCTGCATAGATAACAAGTTGTTCGGCAAAGCAGCTTCTTTTACCTTAGAGACTGTGGGAGCCATGGAAATGGGCAAGGCATATACGCTTGAAATCTAAAAGGCTGCCATATTGGCAAGGACAGCCCCCTCAGTTGTTGCATATCCTCCAACACTGGGAAAAACCCAGACAGGCTCCTCGCACCCCCCCCCCCCCCCCCCCCCCCCCGCTCGTTTTTTCCTCAGCCAGTTTCATCAATCACACAGGGGCCGGACGGGAAGGTAGGGCATAATTTCCTCAGCTGAGAATTCCTTAAACGAAGGGTTTGGAGGCAATGGTTCTCAGGAGGAGAGAACCCCATGAAAAGAACCAGAAACAAAGTGTCTGAAGAAACTATGGCACTACTAGCAAATTTTCATAGTGTCCTTAATGTCTAGTAACAATGAGAAGACCTTTTTTTGTGCAGAATTCGCTTTATCATAATCTTTTATGAGGCGGAAATAGAGGTGTTTCCCAGTGCATTCCTCTTTATCAAACAAAGGAGCACTATCGCAAAATTGTGTAATATTAAAAATCCATATAAACACTTTAGCTAATAAGGGGAGGCGTCACTTATACACCCCAACTGAATAAAACTTCCGCCAAGCTTGTGGTTTTCTTCCCCTGGCAGCAATAAAATCATGGGGTTACAGGTTTAGTCTGAGGGGTGACAGAGCCTGTCACCCGAGTCGTCCACTTCCTTTCATTAAAATAAAAAAAAACAAGCCTGGCTGGATATTTCTCGATGCCGGGTGTATGGATTTTTATCATTGGGCCATTTTTTCGCGATAGTGCGCCTTTAATTAAAAAGGAATCTTCCTTTCTAATTCCATTAAATGCAGGTTTCCCTTTGAGGAGACGGCATTTGAAACCTGGTCCAAATGTTCAAAATTAGATGCCTCTTTGACAAAGGTCTCTCTAGGCCTTCTGACCTTCGTTTCGAGTACTCTTGCACTTTAAGGAATCCCATGGATAAACGCACTGATGGAATCCTTTAAAAGAGCTTGGGATTCAGAGGCTTTACTTTCAAGCCAGCACTAGCATTAAGATTGCGTCGGCCGGAACCTAGGAGTTTGGCTCCATAACCTCAAGGCGCATATTGAAAGCGACACACCCAAACAAACTTTATTCCAAGTATACAGCACGTCCTGTTCCAGAATATTCCTTACACATGGGTAATACATCCACAAGATGGCACTGGACTGCAGAAAACAACTTGTGACTCCTCCCTGCCCCATATAAGTCAGGGACCTCCCACAAATTCCCCCAGTTCTTATCTGCAGTCTGGGCTGCGAAGATAGAAGATGGCTCTCTATGTTGCGCAGGTGAGCGGGGCTTATCTGCCTGCGGCCCTGCAGGACTGTTCCCACCTGTTCCAAACCATACCAATGCCTCCCAGCCTCGGCTGACAAGGTTCGGGTGAAGGTAGGTCAGAAAGCACCAGGGTAGGTACTGAGGAGCACTGCTCCTACCGCAGTCCCTGCTCTGACAGGGTAGGCGGTTTAGGCTGAGGGTGAGCCTTTTGGGATGCCCCCCCCCTGCACTATGGGTTTTGTCCGGCTCCTGTGTTTAACCCTCCTAGGGGCCCCTTCCCACCCTATCCTCCTCCTCCTTTTTTCTCTTTTTCTCTAGGGCTGATAATCCCTTCATTTCCTTGCCTCGCTCTCCCTTGGGGAGATCTCCTTGTGGGGGGGGGGAGGTGGTCTGCATGTTTGTTGGTGTGTGTTTGACCATGTACGCCACGCGCTTGTACCGCTCTCTGCGAACGACGGCGACATTGCTTCTGAGGCTGCGGCGCCGCTATTGGCTGACCGCATCACGTGGGGCTGCGATTTGCGCTCTTCGGGGGGGGGGGGGGGGGGGGGGGGGGGGGGGGGGTTGACGTTTTTCGCATCACATCTCTACGGCCCGCCCCTCGAGGTCTCTGCAGGCACCATTTTACCTCTCCTTGTGCTGCGTGCGCTGCTGGCTTCCTGCGGTCCGTGAGTACGGAGGGGTGGTTCTCCTGGGTTTTTTCCTTAGTGTATATTCTTATGGGAATGTTTTTTTGTCTTTCAGGTGGGTTAAAACTTCAACATCTGTGGTTTCTCTCGGCCCTCTCCTCGCTGTCTCCCACTTCCCTAACGGGTCCTTGGGGCATCCTGGGTAGCTTTTTAGCGTTAACCCTTACTGGCCTGTTGTGCCACTCAAATCACCATATGGAGGCTTCTGGGGGTAATGTGCTTGGGGTTCCTCCTCTGGCTTCGCCTACCCCCCCATGCTTACATCTGACCCCCAGCGAGGGGCATACTAGCGGGGAGTCTCAACCTGATATGGCTGCACGGGTGGCCAGCCTTGAGAAACCTATTGCTGGGTCTGCCCCGCATAAGGCTTCTGCTAAGAGGTGGCATTTATCTCCCGCTGTTTCCTTCTTCCCTGTTGAGGCTGAGGAATTTTCTGACGTTCCTGGTTATTGTCCCCTTGAGGAAAATTCAGAATCATCTGAGGAACAGCCTAAGATTTATGGCGGTACCGGGGTCTCCCTTTGGAGATAACACTGACGGGCTTTTGTCTCACATTTCTGAAGTGCTTTGTATTTCCCCTCCTGCAGTGGCTCAACAGCAGCAGGGCGAGCTTTTTCATAAGGTTTAAACCACGCTTGGAGTTCCCGGAGCAGACTCACTTTAATAATCTGATGCTCAAAGAATGGTAACGGCCTAGCAAGCTCCCTGGGGTGCCCAAGAGTTGGGACAAGAGGTATCCCTTTCCTGCTGATGTGATTAAGCGTTGGTCATGTCCTCCCGAGGTGGACGCGCCTGTTCTGGGACTGTCAAATACATCCATCATGCATTCACCTGACACTACTACCCTGCGGGATGGTGAGGACCGGTGCATGGACTAGCTGGCTTGTCATGCTTTTGCCTGTGTGGGAACCGCGCTGCGCCCGGTTTGTGCCTCTGCCATTACAGCTATTGCTATTAAAGGGCTGCTTAAGAGTCTGTTAGATGGGGCCTCTGATGACGCGGGAGGAGAAGAGTATAGATCTCTCCTGCTTTGCTATGAATTTGTTGCATATGTTCTACTGCCATGGATGATACCATTAGAATGTGTGGAAGGACATCTGCCCTTTTGGTGGCTATATGCCGCTCTGTTTGGCTACGTCAGTGGGCAGCTGATAATGCTGCTAAGAAGGCTCTCACTGGTTTCCCTTTCAAGGGCCTGTGCCTCTTTGATGAAAGCTTGGACTTGTTTGCCAGGCGCGGTAGGTTACCTCAACGTAGAAGGCCGTCCCGCTCCTTTCGGGGGACGGGTGCCATTCTCCCTTCCTTCCGTGCTTCCAGAACTGGTGGAGGAGTCTCCTTTGCTGGGGCTCGCGGAGACCATTGGGGCAGGGAACGTGGTCTCCCACAAGCCCCCTCAGGCATGAGAGGGCGCCCTCACCCATCCGGGGGGGGGGGGGCGGCTTCGGCTCTTTGCTCATGTCTGGAGGCTTTGCGTCAGGAGGTAGTGTCCTCCGGTTACAAGATAGTTTGCAGCCTGGCCACCCCCAAGATTCATCAAATCCCGGATGGCTCAAAATCCCCTGCCAGCTCAGGGGCTGTGCCTTGTTGTCCAAAACCTTCTGGAGTTGGGGTTCATCTGCCAGGTGCCTTTCAGGGAAAGGGGCAGAGGCTTCTATTCCGATCTTTTCACTGTCCCCAAAAAGGACGGATCCCTCAGACCCATCCTGGATTTAAAGCGTCTCAACAAGTTTGTCAGATTCAAGCATTTTCGATTGGAAACCCTGCGATCTGCAGTCAATTCTCTGCGCCCGGGCGACTTCATGACCTCTGTAGACATCAAGGACGCTTACCTTCATGTACCTATCTTTCAGGTCATCAGAGATTCCTCAGGTTTGCTCTGGAGGATCAGCACAACCAATTTGTGGCATTGCATTTCGGTATCGCCTCGGCTCCCAGGGTATTCACCAAGGTTCTGGCGGGCGTAATGGCTCTGCTGAGATCTCAGGGCATTCGCATCCTTCCTTACTTGGATGACATTCTCGTCTCAGTCCTTCCAGCAGGCCGAGCTGGATACTCAGCTGGTGGTGTCCACACTGGAGTCCTTCGGCTGGGTGATCAATCACCACAAGTCTTCCCTGTCACTGGTGAGGTCCTTTCTGGGCATGACTCTGGATACATCTCAGGTCAAGATATTCTTAGTATACAGTACGTCCTGCTCCAAATATATTACTTACAAGAGGGATATACTCCGCCAGATGGCGCTGGACTGCAGAGACATCGAAAATAGGCTCCTCCCGGCCCCTTAAATACCCGGGGACCTCCCACAAATCCCCAGAATTTCTCTGCAGTCTGGCTGCGAAGGACGAGAAAAATTCTCTCTTTGGTGAGCGGGGCTATTAGCCCCTGTAGGACTATTCCCACCCGTTCCAGTAGTAATATGCCTCTCAGCCTTGGCTGCGCTGGTCGGGTGAGGGTAGGCAGCACCGCTGTTAGGTGCTTAGGAGCGCTGCTCCACCGCAATCCCCCACCAAAGGGTAGGCGGTTCAGGCTTATGGTGAGCCTCTATGGGATGCCCCTCCCGCACGATTGCCCCTTGCCCCTGCCTATCGGTGGGCCCTATTTAAGTGGCCGCCGTCCTCCCTCATCCTCCTTGTAGTCTTCGGGGGAAAAGAGGGGGGGTGTGTATGTGTATAGATATGTATGTTATGCATTCTGTGTTTTACACTCTTTTTTTTACATGCCTTTTATTCTTGTGTCAGCCGCCACACTGACTTGTCTTTACTGCATTTTAAATTTTCCGCCGCCACGCGCTGAATTGGTTCCAGCGCTTGGCGGCGGCATTACCGCAGGCGCTGGTGCGCCATCATTGGCTGCTTGCCGTTCTGGCTTCGCGCTCTTCGGGAGGGGGGGGCGGGGCCCGTCTTTGGCGTGTTCCGCGTCATCGCTGTTACTGGCCCGCCCCTCGAGGTATACCGACGCCATCTTTCCTGCTTGGTTGGCCTATGCGCGACGGACTCCTACCTACCGCGGTCCGTAAGTGCCCTCGCGGGCGGCTTTATTTCCTTCACTTTTGTTACGATGTACTTAAGGTCTTCTTATGTCTTTCAGGTGGGACAAATCCTTCCTGGCTTCTCCCGGCCCTGTTTTAATATATTACTTGTAGGCCTTGTAAAAATTATACTCCCACTTCCCTAACGGGTTATTGGGGCGTCCGGGTTGCTACATAGCGTTATTCCCTATCGGCGTATAGCGCCGCTATAATCGCCATATGGAGGCATCCCACTATAATGTGACCGGGGTCCCTTCGGGACAAGACCGGCTGTGTGTAGCGTGTGGCCAACCTCATGCTGACGCTGACAAGGCGCGGGTCTCTGTACTCTGTGCTGAGCAGGTGCTTGCATTGCAATCTGGCCTGCCAGTGGCTGCAACTCGTTTCACTTCGCCTACTCCCCCAAGCTTAAACCTCACTCCTACTGAGTTGCATACTAGTGGGGATTCTCAGCCTGATGTGTCTTCTAGACTGGCTACTGTTGAACAGATTATTGCGACATCCTTAGCACGTAAGGCCCCTGATAAGAAGCGGCATTTAACGCCTAATGTTACTGTTTTCCCTATGGGAACTGAGGAGTTTTGGAATCTGTGTGGCTATACCCCGTCTGATGAAGGGGAGCTCT
The DNA here is from genome assembly GCA_027917425.1 of Gastrophryne carolinensis. Classification (NCBI taxonomy): domain Eukaryota; kingdom Metazoa; phylum Chordata; class Amphibia; order Anura; family Microhylidae; genus Gastrophryne; species Gastrophryne carolinensis. Next base: position 495,239,753 of record CM051235.1, read on the forward strand.
TTTCTGATTCAGGCTCATCTGATGAGAGACCAAGGGGTCACGACGATTCTGGCTCTGACCCCTGGGCCCCGGATGACACTGACAGATTATTGACCCAGATTTTTGAGGTTCTGTCTCTCTCCCTGTTGAGGCTCCCAGGCTTTTCCATACAGCAAAATCACGTCTGGAATTTCCAGAGCAGGCACATTCCATAACCTTGTGCTCAAGGAATGGCAGCGCCCCAGTAAACTTCCCGGGGTTCCAAAAAGTTGTGATAGGAAGTATCCCTTTCCTGCTGAGGTGGTTAAATGTTGGTCACCCCCCCCCCCCCCCCCCGAGGTGGATGCCCCGATCCTAGGGCTATCTAACACCTCTGTCATGCATTCCCCTGATTCTACTACCCTGCGGGATGCTGAAGCCCGGCGTATTGATCAGCTGGCATCCCACGCATTTACATGTGCGGGGACGGCGCTGCGCCCGGTCTGTGCCTCTGCCGTTACTGCTGTGGCCACTAGAACTCTTATCAGAAATATGCTTGATAGTGCCCCTGATGATTTGCCTTGTGAGGTGTTTAATGCACTCTCCAGTTGTGATGTTTTTGTAAATTTTGTCCTATCAGCATTGGATGACACCATCAGAATGTGTGCCAGAACTTCTGCCCTCGTGGTGGCTATACGCCGCTCGGTTTGGCTGCGCCAGTGGGCTGCTGACAACGCTGCCAAGAAGGCCCTCACTGGTTTTCCCTTTAAAGGACTGCGCCTTGTTGGGGACCGCCTGGACCTTTTTGCTAAGGGAGGCAGGTTACCCCAGCGCAGGCGGCAATCTCGGCCCTTTCGGGGTCAGGGTTCCTTCTCCTCCCCTTTCCGTGGTGCAAGACAGGGAAGGGGGGTTTCTTTACCTGGGGCCCGGGGAGATTTCTGGGGTAGAGGCAGAGGACGTGGACGTCCTGGGGTCCCAAAGCTAAATCCTCTCCCAAGCCCCCTCAGGCATGATGGGGCGCCCTCACCCATCCGGGTGGGGGGACGGCTGCAGCACTCTGCTCATGTCTGGAGGCTTCATGTCTCAGACCGGTGGATTCAGGAGGTAGTGTCCTCCGGTTACAAGTTGGAGTTTGCTGCTGATCCCCCTTCAAGATTCATCAGATCCCGGATTCCTCAGGACCCTGTGTCAGCTCAGGAGCTAGTGCAAGCAGTGCAAGGCCTCCTGGAGCTGGGGGTCATCTGCCAGGTCCCTTTAAGAGAAAAAGGCAAGGGCTTTTATTCCAACCTATTCACAGTACCCAAAAAGGATGGTTCTGTCAGGCCCATCCTGGACTTAAAGATCCTCAACAAGTTTGTCAGGGGCAGGCGCTTTCGCATGGAAACTCTGCGCTCTGCCATCAGTTCCCTGGGCCAAGGGGATTTCATGACTTCTGTGGACATCAAAGATGCTTATCTTCATATTCCTGTGTTCCCAGGTCATCAAAGGTTCCTCAGGTTCGCTCTGATGGAACAACATTACCAATTTGTGGCCTTGCCCTTTGGACTCACTACAGCTCCCAGGGTGTTCACCAAGATGCTGGCTGGCGTGATGTATCTGATCAGATGTCAGGGCGTCCGCATGCTTCCCTATCTGGATGACATCCTCATCACTTCCCAGTCTCTACACCAGGCAGAGTTGGATACTCAGCTTGTGGTGTCCACTCTGGAGTCATTTGGATGGGTGATCAGCCACCCCAAGTCCTCACTGTCCCCTTCCTTGGTAACTCCATTCCTAGATACTGGATACAGTTCAGGCAAGGATCTTCCTTCCTCAGCAGAAGGTGGACAGTCTGATTGCACAGGCTCAGTCCCTCCAAGCTTGTCCCCATCCCTCCATCAGGCAGGGGATGCAGCTGGTGGGCCTGATGGTGGCGTGCTTCGAATCGGTACCTTATGCTCCGTTCCACTTGAGGCCTCTGCAACTTCACCTATTGTCAGTATGGGACAAGGACCCAGCGTCCCTGGACAGGGTCTGTGTGGTCAGGAGGTCCCTCTTGTGGTGGATGGACTCCAGGAACCTGTTGGGGGGCAGATCCTTTCTTGCCCCTTCCTGAGAGACGGTCACCACGGATGCCAGTCTGTCAGGTTGGGGGGGTTTCTGGAAGACCCTGCGGTTCCAGGGGAGGTGGGGCCCTCAGGAGGCCCACACACCTATCAATGTCTTGGAGCTGCGGGCGATCAGGTTAGTTCTGGCTCGCTTGACTACTCATCTTCGGGGCCTGCCTGTTCAGGTGCGCTCGGACAACCAGACGGCAGTTGCCTACATCAATCATCAGGGAGGGACCCGGAGCAAGGGGGCCCTCCAGGAAGCGTCTCTGATCCTGACTTGGGCGGAGGCCAATGTCCCCTGCATTTCAGCTGTGTACATCCCGGGGGTGGAAAATCGCCTGGCGGACTCTCTGAGCAGGGGGACCTCTCGCCAGGGAGAATGGTCCCTATGCAGCAGGGTGTTTCAATCTCTGTGTCACCGTTGGGGCCAACCAGATGTGGATCTGTTTGCGTCCCGCCACAATCACAAGCTTCCAGCTTTTGTATCCTCTGGCCCTGACCTCGGATGCGCTAGCAATGTCATGGAAGGACTTTCAGTTCCTGTATGTCTTCCCCCCCCCCCCCAATTCCCCTGCTGGGCAGGGTTCTGCGCAAGATTGCTCTGGAAGGGGTGCCAGCAATTCTGGTGGCCAAGAAGATTGTGGTTCGCAGCCGTGGTACAGCTGGCAGTAGATCAGTACGTTCTGCCCTTGGTGCCAGATCTGCTCACTCAGGGCTCACTACGCCATTCCAATTTACAAACTCTGGCTTTGGCGGCTGAAACCTCCATCTTGATGGAGAAGGGGCTGTCTTCCTCGGTTGTGGATACTTGGATTAAAGCTAGGAAGAAGTCTTCTTCTTCCATTTATTACAGGGTTTGGTGTGCCTACATTGACTGGTGTGAGTCTAGGTCTCTTCCCTGTCGTGTGTTCTCTATTCCCAGGATTCTGGAGTTCCTGCAGCATGGGTTGGAGATGGGGCTCCAACTCAGTACTCTGAAGGGTCAGGTTTCTGCCCTGGCTATTTTCTTCCAGAAGTCCTTTGCTTTTTTTCCAGGGGGTCACTCATGTGCGTCCCCCACGTAAACCTATGGTGCCTGTTTGGGATCTGAACTTGGTTCTGTCAGCCTTGCAGGGTGCTCCCTTTGAACCTGTGCAGGATGCTGCCTTGGCCATTCTTACGCTCAAGGTTGTGTTTCTAGTGGCTATCACTTCTGTCAGGCGTGTGTCTGAGTTGGCGGTGCTGTCCATTCAGCCCCCCTACTATGAGAGACACAAGGACAAGGTGGTGTTTCGTTTCTAACCTGACTTTCTGCCTAAGGTAGTGTCTGCCTTTCATTTGAATCAGGATATTTTTCTTCCCTTCTTTGTGCCCTAATCCTAGCAATGCTAAGGAGAGCGTTTTGCACTCTTTGGATGTGGTTAGGTGTCTGAAGTACTATCTGGTGGCTACTGCACCTTTCAGGAAAACTGATGCTCTTTTTGTGGTCCCTTCTGGTCCTAGGAAGGGTTTGGCTCCTGCCAGGTCTACTATCAGCAAGTGGATTCGTCAGGCTGTGATTCAGGCCTACTCTGCTAAGGGGAAGAATCCTCCCTTCCGCCTTACTGCTCATTCCACTCGTGCTGTTGGTGCCTCTTGGGCTTTTCAGCACCAGGCTTCTGTTGAACAAGTTTGCAAGGCCGCTACTTGGTCTTCTGTTCATACCTTTTCATAGTTTTACAAGGTTGATGTTAGGGCCTCAGCTGATGCCATTTTTGGCCGAAAGGTTCTGCAGCGGCAGTGGTTTAAACTGCTGCCTTTTTTCTTGGGGATCCCACCCTACTTTATGGACACTGCTATTGGATGTCCCACTTGTAAGTATTATATTTGGAGCAGGACGTACTGTATACTAAGAATAATACAATTCTGTGATTACTCACCTGTAGAATTGAGTATACAGTACGTCCTGCTCCAACCCACCCTTGGTTTTGCATTATCTTGGATCCCCTATATGGTGATTGTTATCATTGTTATAGTTGATAGTTGGGTTGTTTAATTCTCCCGGCTTCTCGTTAACTGCTTTTCAATGCTGGGGGTTTGTGGGAGGTCCCCGGGTATTTGAGGGGGCCGGGAGGAGCCTATTTTCGATATCTCTGCAGTCCAGCGCCATCTGGCGGAGTATATCCCACTTGTAAGTATTATATTTGGAGCAGGACGTACTGTATACTCATAATACCAATTCTACAGGTGAGTAATCACAGAATTGTATATTTTCTCCCTCAGCAGAAGGTGGAGAGTCTTCAAGCTCAAGCCCAGCTTCTTCTGTCTTGCCCTCGTCCCTCCATCCGGCAGGGGATGCAGCTCACCACAGATGCCAGTCTGACAGGTTGGGGGTGCTTCTAGGAGTCCTTGAAATTCCAGGGTCGGTGGGGCCCCCGGGGGGCCCATACCCCTATCAACATTCTGGAACTGAGGGCGGAGCGATTGGTTCTCACACAATTGACTCCGCACCTTCAGGGTCGGGCTGTTCAGATCCGCTCGGACAAACAGTCGGCGGCACCTACATCAATCATCAGGGAGGGACCCGGAGCAGGAGGGCCCTCAAGGAAGTGTCTGTGATTCTGTGCTGGGCGGAGGAGAATGTTCTCTGTATCTCGGCAGTGTACATCCCGGGGGTGGAAAATCTGGAAGCGGACTCGCTCAGCAGGGGGACCTCTCGTCTGGGAGAATAGTCACTCAGCAGCTGGGTGTTTCGCTCTCTGTGCCACCACTGGGGTCAGCCGGATGTGGATCTGTTTGCGTCCCGTCACAATCACAAGCTTCCAGCTTTTGTCTCTGTGTCCCAGGACCCTCTGGCCTTAGCCATGCATTCACTAGCAATGTTTTGGAAGAGCTTTCAGCTCCTCTGTGTTCCCTTCGTTTCCTCTGCTGGGCAGGGTGCTGCGCAAGATAGCCCAGGAAGTGGTGCCAACCATTCTGGTGGCCCCCTGTTGGCCAAGAAGAGTGTGATTTGCAGACATCATGCAGTTGGCAGTAGAGCAGTACGTCCTGCCCAAGTTTCCAGAACTGCTCACTCAGGGGCAGCTATGCCATCCCATTCCAAACGCTGGTTTTAACGGCCTGGCTGCTGAAACCTCCATCTTGATGGAAAATGGTCTGCCTGCTTCTGTTAATACCATGATTCGGGCTAGGAAGAAGTCCTCGTCATCTATCTACTATAGGGTATGGCATGCTTACATTGACTGGTGTGAGTCTAAGTCGCTTCCCTGTAGGGTGTTTTCTATCCCCAGGATTCTGGAATTCCGTGGTTTGGATTTGGGTCTTCAACTTAGTACCCTCAAAGGTCATGTTTCAGCTTTGGCCATTTTCTTCCAAAGATCCTTTGCCAACCATCATCTGGTTAAGACCTTTTTTCAGGGGGTTACTCACGTGCGTCCTCCACGTAAGCCTATGTTACCAGTCTGGGATTTGAACTTGGTCTTATCTGCCTTGCAGGGGTCTCCCTTTGAGCCTTTGCGTGAGGCCCCTTTGTCCATTTTGACGCTTAAGGTTGCCTTTTTGGTGGCTATCACTTCTGTTAGGCGTGTTTCTGAGTTGGCGGCGCTTTCCATCAAACATCCTTACTTTGAGAGACACCAGGACAAGGTGGTGTTTCGTTTTAAGCCAGATTTTCTGCCTAAGGTTGTGTCTGCTTTTCATTTCAATCAGGACGTTGTTTCGCCTTCTCTGTGCCCTAATCCTAGTAACCCTAAAGAGTAGGTCTTACATTTTCTGTATGTGGTCAGGACCTTGAAGTTCTATTTGGTGGCTACTGAATCCTTCAGGAAGACTGATGCTCATTTTTTGGTCTCCCTTCTGGGCCTAAGAAGGGTTTGGCTCCGGCTGCGTCCACTATCAGCAAGTGGATCCTTCAGGTTGTGTTCAAGCCTATTCTGCTAAGCGGAAGGAACCTCCCTTCCACCTTACTGCTCATTCTACTCGTGCTATTGGTGCCTCTTGGGCTTTTCAGCACCAAGCTTCTGTTGAACAGGTTTGCAAGGCCACTACTTGGTCTTCTGTTCATACTTTTTCTAAGTTTTACAAGGTTGGTGTTAGGGCCTCACCTGATGCTGCTTTTGGTCGCAAAGTTCTGCAGGCAGCAGTGGTTTCAACTGCACGCTTTTAATTTTGGGGATCCCACCCTACCTTACGGACACTGCTATTGGATGTCCCATGTGTAAGATATATCTTCTGGAACAGGACGTGCTGTATACTTGGAATAATACAATTCTGTGATTACTCACCTGTAGAATTGGTATTATAAGTATACAGCACGCTAAATAACTAAAAAAGCAGAGTGGGAAACACCCCTAGGACATTTACATATATTAGTAAATAGGCACTGCCCCTTCAAGCAAATATGGGGCGCCCAGCTAACCTCAACGTATATTGCTAAATCCACACACCAAGCGACAAATGGTTAATTGCTGGGCTGGCCAGCCCAGCAATTAACCATTTGTCGCTTGGTGTGTGGATTTAGCAAGTATACAGCACGTCCTGTTCCATCCCACCCTTGTTATCATTTTTGGTGATTTTATGGTGATTGTTCAAATGTTCATTTTGGATTTTTGTAATTGTTTCTCCCGGCTTCTTGTTAACTGCTTGTCAATACTGGGGAATTTGTGGGAGGTCCCTGACTTATATGGGTCCGGGAGGAGCCACAAGTCTTTTTCTGCAGTCCAGCGCCATCTTGTGGATGTATTACCCATGTGTAAGGAATATTCTGGAACAGGACATGCTGTATACTTATAATACCAATTCTACAGGTGAGTAATCACGGAATTGTATTTTTAGAGACTCTGCTATGAATGTTCAGAGCTATCACCTTTTTACGAGGACGCCTCAGCCGAGGCGGTTAGAGCTACAGCCAAGATTACCACACTTGTCAATTTCCCCAGAAAAGCCATATGGTTAAAAACAGGGCAAGGAGACCTATCATCGAAGGCCAAGCTAAGTGGAATCCCTTTCAAATGGAATTTTATGTTTGACTCTGAATTAGATGCTACACGCTGCCAATCTTTGGAAAGGTCTAGGACATTTCACATCAGACCAAAAAGGATGGAAGCAAAGCTCCATAGAGACAAAGACAACAATTTTCCCAACAGGGTAGGGTAACTGAACCCAAGAAGCATTGGGGTCAACATAAGGGGGGATCACAAACCAATCCTGATTTGTAAACTGCCACCTTTCCCAGACAAGCCCCATTCCTGAAGCTGAGCCTCGCGTAGAGGGAAAGCTAACTTTTTTTTTTTCCTCAATCAATTGGCAATCCATAACCTTGAATCCTTTTGTTATGCAAGTGATCTCCCAGTGGTATGAGCTGGCACTCCATTACAAAATTGCCTCGAGATCCCAGGAAGGAGGAGGCATTTCCCTTAGTAATACAGGAATTACTGTAAAGAGAGTCATCGAAATAGTACCCAGGCCTCAGCAGGAGACAGGTTATCATTCCCATGTCTTCCTGGTTCTGAAACGCTCGAGTACTTTCAGAATGAAAGTCCTGAAGTCTCTGAATCACTTTGTTTACAAAAAGTTCTGAATGGAGACTATTTTACACGATAAGAAACTTGCTTAGAGCAGTGAATTCATGGTGAACACGCTTACATGACGCCTACCTACATAGACATTCTCTGTGACCCTGAAAAATTGGTATAAGGTTTGCAATCCTAGAATCAACTGTCCTGCACTTCCAGTACAGGGCCTTACCGTATCAGAATCTCCTCCTCTCCCTGGATCTTCACCGAGATTCTTGTTGACGCAATGAGGGTTCAGGAAATTTTCATTTTCCCCTATCTAGACGACCTATTAACAGGAAACACGTAGAAATCATACCTACTCCCCTCAAGGTGATGCAGATCCTAGGTTTCTATCTAGACAGTGCAGAACAAAAAATCTTTTCTCCCGTCAGACAAGCAACAAAAATTAATAACACAGTTCTGTCGGCTTCGTCAACAAGAATCTGCATCCCTGAGCGAGATCATGAGGATTTGGGATTTAACCCTTTAAACGCCAGCCACGTAAAATTTACGTGGCTGCCTCTCCTGCAGTTAACTGCCAGCCACGTAAATTTTACGTGCCTGACTTTCCCCACTAATAGTAAAAAAAGTTTTTAAAAAAGGCACTTACCTGACCCCTCGTTTGATTCAGCCGGGTCTCCTCTTCAAAATGGTGGTCTCCGATCGTTCACCGGACCTCCTCTGGCTGCAGGGGAGGGCCCGGAATAGGGTGCCCCCCCCCCATTTCAGCTGCCTCCGGCTTTTCCTGTAAAATAAAAAAAAAAATGACATTTACTTACCTCTGTGTGCGCTGGCTCCCGCCGACCCTCCTCTTCACCTGGGGGGCCTCCGATCCCCCCCCAGGTCATTCCGATCTTCAGGAGAGAGCCTGGAAGGCTCTCTCCCCTCTCCTGTTCCGATGGCGGCCGCCATCTTGACGCTAAGCCCCGCCCCTTTTGGGGGCGGGGCTAATGACGTCAGTCCGTGCCGTCGTCCCCGCTAAGCCCCGCCCCTTTGGGGGCGGGGCTATGACGTCATTCCCAGTCCCGATCACCGGCTACAGCTCTGTTAGCTGTCAGATGCCGGTGATCGGTGCCGTGGAAGGAGGTGACAGGAGATCCTCTGATCTCCTGTCTCCTCCTTCTCTGGATGCCGATCACCGGCATCTGACAGCAGATCAGCGAGGGACACAGGAGCTGACGATCGAAGGTGAGTAAAGAGTAAATTTTTTTTTTTTTTTTAATAAACAAAAATTTTGTGTCCGTGTTTTTTTTTTTTTCTGTTAACCCTTTGTGAACTGGTAAGGGGTCCATGAGACCCCTGTACCAGTTCACAAGGCTGGGGTCTGGCAAGTCACCTGCCCTAGCGGGTGACTTGCCATTAACCCCTGCACCCCCAATTACCTGCCTCCCCAAAGCCCAGGGGGGGGCAGAAGAGCCCGGGCCCACATAGACTATGTGGGCTCGTAGGCTGCAGGGTGGGGGGGCCACAAAAGCTGGCCCCCCCACTCTGTGCCTACAAGCCCCCATAGCTGGTCCCGGGCTGGTTATGACGGGTAGGGGGGACCCTACGTCATTTTTTTTTTTTAATTTTAAGGGTTAGGGCTAGGGTTAGCCTAACCCTAACCCTAACCCTTAAAATTAAAAAAAAAAATGAGGTCCCCCACCCTGTGAGGGGGGACCCTATGTCATTTTTTTTTTTAATTTTAAGGGTTAGGGTTAGGCTAACCCTAACCCTTAAAATTCCCCCCCAAAAAATGAGGGTCCCTACGTGATTTTTAAAAAAATGTTTAACGGTTAGGGTTAGCCTAACCCTAACCCTTAAAATTCCCCCCAAAAATTGGGTCCCCCCCCTACTTTTTTTTTTTTTTTTTTTTTTTAAGTGGACCAACACCCAGGCTGATCGGCCCGGATCAGATCCCTCCCTGCGGGGCATCCGAAATCGGGATGCCCCACTGTGTGAAACCCCCAGGACGCCCCAATCGCCTTACCTTATCCCTGTTCCAACGGTGCATGCGCGGGCCGCATCTCGCGCTTCTCTCTATCAGGGCGCGCACACGTTCCGGTCGTTTGTGAATCGCCGATGCGGGCACGCTCCCTGTTAGAGGGAAGCGCGAGATGCGGCTGCCAGCGCGCTCAGAGCCGCTGTGGTTGTCCGTCCCTTGTCCTTGCATACCACAGCGGCTCTGAGCGCTCTGATTGGACGAGCGCTCGCGCATGCGCCGTAGGAGCGGGCTGAGGTGAGTTTTTTATACCTTTCTCGGGGGTTTTACGCAGCGGGGCACCCCCGCGGAAGTGGATCAAAACCCAGGATAGTGAAAATCCTGGGTGTTGGTCCACTTTACGGGTTAGGGCTAGGCTAACCCTAACCCTTAGAATTCTCCCCAAAAATGGGGTCCCCCCACCCCCTGGGATTAAAAAGAAAAAATAAAAAAAAATTAAAATTTTAAAGAATTAAAATTAAAAAGAAAATGACATAGGGACCCCCTCCCAGGGGGGCCCACTATTTTTTTAATTTTTGGGGTTAGGCTTAGCCAAAAATTCTCAAAAAAAATTGGGGTCCCCCCCCCCCGGGAGGGGGTCCCTATGTAATTTTAAATTAACCCCTTATGTTTATAGTGTGGATAGTAGTATTTTATTTGTAAATGTTATAAAATGCTCTTTTCAGTTTGGGGGGTCTCCTGGGCAAGAATGAGGGGCTATTGATACATATGTGGTACCGTTGTAATCGGGAGAAATGGGGCTATCACATGCAATATGGTTTTTATTACTAAAAAATGTTTTATTTAAAATAAAGGAGACAATTGTATGTATGTATGTATGTATATATATATATATATATATATATATATATATATATATTATTTTATTTATTTTTTTGTTTTTTTTTTTACGCAAAAATATTTAAAAAACAGTAGAAAAATTACAAACAAGACATTTAATGTTAAAGCCTAAATTCTGCTGCAAAAAAATATATATATATTTTCCAAGAAATTCCGACAAAAATCACGGTTAAACATGCCGCAAAATGGGGAAAAATGACCAACTGAGGGCGACAAAAGTTCAAGTAGGCTGGCAATTAAAAGGGTTAATAGTACCTATGCATGTTGGGTATTGTTCTGCTCGGGGGACCTTGCGCTTTCAGATTTAGCTTGTTTTTTCTTATTTGCATATTGATATTTTAGGAAAAGGTGTTTTTTATTCTGCTTTTTTATAATTTTTTTTGTGAAACCCTGTGCAACCTAAGAATTCTTCAAGGGATTACTTCCAGAAAGATGAGCCCACGACAACAAGCTGGGTACGCTTAGAAAGCTTAAAATGTGTACTTTCAGGGAATATATGGTTTATGGGGGATATTCTAAATGTAAAGGGTTGTTTTGGTAGAAAAAGCACAAGGTGCGCACTTTGTATGCAGAGCTGAAATTTTGAAGTAAAATTACCGTTACGCACATGCTTTACTTTGGTGTGTTTGGCAACTCTTCCCTTGACAGTAGCTATGCATGCTGGGTATTGTTCTGTTCGGGGCATGTTGCTTTTTCAGATTTTCAGTTTTTTTCTTGTTTGCATATAGGTTTTTTTAGGAAAATGTGGTTTTGATTCTGCTTTTTTATACTTTTTTAGAGAAACCCTGTGCAACCAAAGAATATATTGAGGGATTACTTCCAGAAAACTGCACCCATGTCAACAAGCCTGGTACGCCTAGAAAGCCTGAGGTGTGTACTTCCAGAGAATATATAGTTTGTTGGGGGTATTTCAAATGTAAAGGGTTGTTTTTCTTGAAAAACTGCAAGGTGCGCTTAGCACGTAGCATAGTTGTATTTTATCTGAAAATCTCCTAAAGAGTTGTTTCAGTTTGGGGGAGTTTCCTGGGCAGGAAAGGGTGTCTACCTATACATATGTGGTATCACTGTAACCGGGAGAAATTGGGGTTTCACGTGCAATAAGATTTTATTGACAAACTTACATTTTTTATTACAAAAAACACTACAAATTGTAAAAAATAGTTTTTTGGGGTTTTTTTTGCACATATTTCATCCAAAAATATTGAGAATACACCTAAAAAATGACAAACAAGACATTTCATGTTAAAGCTTAGACTCTGCTGAAAAAGACAATATATCACTTTTCTGGGAAATCCCTGGAAATCCCTTCAAAAATCACAGTTGAACAAGGGGAGCGCAAAATAGTGCAAAATGGTCTGGCAACAAAGGGTGACAAAATCTCAAGGTAGGCTGGCGGTTAAAGGGTTAATGACATCAGCAATTCCTGCAGCGTCATAGGCTCAACTACACTCCAGGCCCCTCCAGGCTTTTCTGTTACAGGTACCAATCCAGAGTCTAAAGAATCGGATAAGTCTCCCTGAATCTGCTCTGGTGGCTCGATCCTCTGACCCTGCTGGAGGGCAGGGATTGGAGACAGATGCAGCCTTTAGTTTTACCAACAGACGCCAGTGCTTGGGGTGCCCATCTAGACATCATACATGTCCTAGTGGTCAAAAAAAAAAAAGAGAAAATAAAAAAACAAACAAATGTTTCAAGGAAGATCCTCAAACTTCAGGGAATTGAAGCGGAAGAGCAGGTCCTTCTCTATTTCTATCATCTTTTGAGGGGGAAGGATGTGCAGATGAGATCAGGCGATACCAAAACTGTAGCCTATGTAAATCAGCAAGGCGGCACCAGATCTGTAGTCCTACAAGAGCTGGCATCCTCCTTCCTGCTGCACCTCCAACACCACTTAAGTTCCCTTTCGGCTATGCACTTGAAGGGATCAATAAATGTAGAGGCAGATTTGCTGAGCAGAACCAAAGTATTTCAGTTGAAATGGGTGTTAGATCAGGAAGTATGTTGGCAGATATTAACTCGGCGTCCAATCTTTTACCCAAATATCCAGTATCTGAATTTAACTGCCTGGATCCTGAGAGGATGATCTTAAAGAAGGAACCCTTTCTCTAAGCAACATATTTGAATAGCAACAATTTAGCATCAGTCCTGGAATTTCTAAAGTAGAGATTTGAGATGGGTACAGCAGTAAGTACTCTTTTAGACCGAGGCCATGGCAATTTCTGGAAAAACACTTTAAGAAAATATAGCTTAATCAACAGATTTTTTTGTTTCTATTTCTAGGAAGGTAAGGACATCAAAATGTCCCACCTGGACCGCACTGTGGATCTTAATGGGTTAACAAAGTCACCTCTTGAACCACTTCCAGAAATGTCAGATACCCTCCTAACTTTAAGGATGAGTTTCCTACTAGCAATTACCTCAGCTGGCAGGGTTAGTGACTTGCAGGCACTCTCCATTCTGGAACCATTCTGTACAGTGCTTACAGACAGGGCCATTCTTAGACCCAATCCCTTGTATCTGCCAAAATTTGCAACTACCTTTCACAGATCTCAGGACATGATTCTCCCATCCTTTAGAAACCATCAGAAGGATTAGGAGGATATGTCAGATTTTTTAGATGTCAGAAGTGTCCTGGTGCTCTACTTAGAACTCACAACACGTGGAGAAAGACACAGACTCTTCATCTCATTTAGTGGGAAAAATAGAGGGGTGGCTGTCTCCAAGTCTTCTATTGCCAGGTGGATTAGGCAGGCCATCTCCCTAGCCTACATATACATGGGCACACCATCTCCCTAGCCTACACATACATGGGCACGCCACCTCCTTACATTGCAGCACCTTACACCAGGGCAGTCTTCACTTCTGGGCAGAAAGATCAGGGGCTTCCTTGTAAGAGATCTGCAAGGCAGCCACGTGGTCTTCTCCTAATACTTTTCTTAGGCACTATAGACTGGACCTCCTGTCAGATTCCCAACAGGCCATTGGAAGAAGATTCCTTCAATCAGTATCCCGTCCTTAACCTAGATTACTGGTTTATCCTCTTGAGTGGCAGTTACTGGTAACTGTATTTCTACGAGTCCTTTGGTTTCCGGTCATTACTTGTCTAGAATACTGATGATTGGGAGGTGCTTTTAAACTGTCTCTGTTCTGTTTCCTCTCAGTTTTGAGCTTTCTCTCAAGACTAACCGTAATTTTTTTAAAACTGCACATGCTAACTTCATCCCACATTATTCCCCCCCATAAGAATTGTGTAAAATTTCAAAGCATTTCAATACCTTTGATTGTATGTAAATTGGTTATGCATTCTAAAATGGGCTTGGGCTGGGAAGGATATGTCCAGGGGCAGCTTTGATCTTGCTCTTCTGTGGACAGAGCCAGCCTCTGGACTACTGTGGTTTGCAATGCTTGTTCATGCTAAGAGCCAAAAAGGTTTTCCTCCCCCTTACACAAAGAATGAAGGAAATACAACTCATTCTATCCCCTGATTCATAATATTACACAAGTGTAAATATTTAATAAATTTCACTTGCAAGCAAGGAATTATTGGTTCTTTAAAATGATTTCTTGTATTTCTTTATACTATTGTAACGTTCATTCTTAATCCCTTTTTCCATTAAAAATACATGTTTCGGCCATTCGCCTTGGTCCCCTTTAGGTGAACCTAAAATTCATGACTTACAATTAGTATTCATCATTTTACCTTAGATTTCACAATACATAAAAACCTTGCTTGAACGACTTCTACTCACATAATCATCTTGCATGGTGTTACATAGACATGTTTTTCTTAGGGGAAGCTTTTAACAACACTTCATCCTGGATATATATTTCAAAATAAGTAAATGTGTCGAATATTAATGGGTATCCCTCAATCACATGTTTCTAATACATCCAAGGTATAAGCATCTTAATTAAATTGGGATTACCTTTGTTTTATGTGTTGAATGCCCCTTCTTGGATGCACTACTCCTGTTAGATGGAAATACAGGAGGTGCTATTGTTCGCCACCGTCCAGCCAATGGTAGCAGAGATAAAGGGAGCCAATGCTCAGCGTGCAGCCTAAGTTGTAAAGGTATCCGGGCTAGGATGGGCCCGTGCTGTATCCTCGCCATACCGGCCCCGCCCCTATATGCAGGGATCAACTCCAGTAACCGCCGTCCCCCACCACACCCTCCCACAACGGCACAGGCCTATAGGAACCATAATCTGGGAGTATGACTGAGCGACGGCTGGAGGGGGGGGGGGTGGAGTATGCTGCTCTCCACCGTGGAGTGCAGCTCACCCAAATTAGCTTGTCTGTTCTTCCTGATCAAACTGCATTCCACCTGGGACACGCCATGTCACATTTATTATAGTGTCGGCCTAATGAGACATGTTCTGCCAGCCACCGTCAAAAACCACATGTCCACATGTTTGTGTGCCTGTGCTTCAAAATGGGGAGTGGCCGCCTTCTCCCACCCAACCGCACAGCTGAAACTCCCCTAGTGTCCTAGATTAAAAGGGCACTTTGTGTCACGGTCATCCGGACCATATCTGGAAGGGGAAATAATACCCATTTACCTATAAACCTAATGTTCCACTAACTGCCCAGATGATTTATGCTTTTCCTAGAGATAGAAAATTATTGTTAATATTATCATTTGAAAAAATCTAACTTATTTATACATTTTAATTTGTTTTTGAATCATGCAGTGCAATATTTTTTTCCCCAAATCACTGATTTGTGTTTCATATATATTTACATTTTCTATACCTCATCAAGTAATGAGTAATTACTTGATGAGGTATAGAAAATGTATATGCTGGAATTCTTATACTGGAGCAAATGGCAATAACCTGTTATATCTAATTCATGCTAAGAGCACCAAGGAACAGAGTGGCTCTTAGACCCCTATTTGCATTCTCCTGCAGCAAACATTCGGGTCCCTGTTATGGCTTCTTTCTAGCACTGCAGAGGGACCCCCACAACCTTTATGTTCTAGTCCAGGCAATTACAACCTACCAGGTCCCATAACATCCCAGCTTACCAGGAAGCCTAGCCTCCCAATCTGTTCACTGCAATGGAGGCCTGTGCCGAAACTGGAAGGCCCCCTCTATTTCACTGAGTGGGGTGCATGTGACTAGTCACTGTAAATGATGAAAATTAAGCTGACCCTTTTTTTCTGAGGGACAACTTTGGGATGCTTCCCACATCAAACCTTGGTTTTACTGGATACAAGGGGTGGAGACTGTTAACAGGGGCCAGGTGAGTTACTTCCTCTGGGTCTTGGGAGGGAGAAGGGCCAGGTGAGTTACTTCCTCTGGGTCTTGGGAGGGAGAAGGGAAGAAGCATCCTAAAAATCTAATTGAGGTCCAATTTGCAGGTGAGTGCAGGTAAGGGTCATGTGTGCCTACTCGGGGAAGCTGTACATCCCACTGGTGGGGGCTCCAAGGAGCAGGATCAGCTGTGGAATTTCAGGAGGGCCCTGTGCCATCCTCTTGGATCCATCCAGCACCTCTGTAGGGAGAACAGTAAGAGCTAGTAGGGGAGGGCATAGGGGGTCCTCAGGCCTAGAAGGGTGAGACCAGAGGTGTGCTTTCCTTGTCTGAGGATAATGAACAAAAGGGGGTGGGAGCAGCTCAATCCCTCTTATTTATACGAGATTGTTCCTTCATACAAGATTATTCTTATTATATAACCCCTTATCATCCAAAATCATTATTATATATCCTCTTATCATCCAAAATTATTATTATTATATATCCTCTTATCATACAAAAATATCATTATTATAATTCAGGGCCTGGGAACTAACCCAGTTTAACCCTCTCATCATCAATCTCATCTGATTATTCAGCAGCAAACATGTCTAGCTATGTGGAAAGACAGAGATTTGGTTGCATATATCTGCAGATACATGTGGAAGCCACACTGCCCCGACAAGGCACTCTGTATTTAGTGTGGTCCCTACTCTTAATTCTGAGTCCCCAAAGTTGGGACATGCAATGCAGACAAATATCTGAGAGCTACTCACCTGGGAAGCGGCCAGCCTCCCTTTAGAACACTTCACAGGGAGGAATCCATATTAACTGAATTCCCCCCTGCTTGTGCTCATGGCAATTTAAATGAACAAAAGGGGGTGGGAGCAGCTCAATCCCTCTTATTTATACGAGATTGTTCCTTCATACAAGATTATTCTTATTATATAACCCCTTATCATCCAAAATCATTATTATATATCCTCTTATTATCCAAAATTATTATTATATATCCTCTTATCATACAAAAATATCATTATTATAATTCAGGGCCTGGGAACTAACCCAGTTTAACCCTCTCATCATCAATCTCATCTGATTATTCAGCACCAAACATGTCTAGCTACTGTATGTGGAAAGACAGAGATTTGGTTGCATATATCTGCAGATACATGTGGAAGCCACACTGCCCCGACAAGGCACTCTGTATTTACTGTGGTCCCTACTCTTAATTCTGAGTCCCCAAAGTTGGGACATGCAATGCAGACAAATATCTGAGAGCTACTCACCTGGGAAGCGGCCAGCCTCCCTTTAGAACACTTCACAGGGATGAAGGATATGCAGCTTCCTTCCTTAATCCCGGTCCTTGGTGGGTGCCTCCATGGTGCCGCCAAGCTACCCTATAAAAAGGACACGTGGGTGTAGTTATATCTGGTAGCTAGTATTTAACCAGCTAGAAAGGGGTGGGGTTCCCCTTTAAATAGGGGACTTTAGAGGCAAGAGCCTGAGCAATATCAAGTGGCTGGAGTATTCATATATACTGTAGGTATAATGGGTGAAGCTAATGGTAGGTCACTGGATAGATCACCACTTAAAAGCCCAGTGCCTAGTGAGCGGTGGGAACAGCAAGGAGGACATACTGCTTCAGTGCGCAAGAGTTTTGTGACACCTGAGAGGACCTGGCTGGGAGAGCAAGAAGCTCTGAGGGTGCCTGTGAAGCTACCTAGTATCAGGAGGGTGCGAGGCCTGCGAGAGGTGCTTGAGCTCTGGTAAGGTGCAGCTGCCCTGTTGGGTTTCTACACTACCCCATGGTTCAAGGGTTTCTGATTGGGTGCGTTGTCCGCGGACAAGCCGCTGTCTGCTGTGATACTGGAAACTAACTAAGCAAACCATAGCCATAAGAGAGGTTCTCCCTTAGTAAATCTTGTCCTGCACGATCCCCCGACTTAAAGTTGTGAGTAGGCCCCAAACCACTGATTTACTGTGAAAATGGAGTTCATTGGATAATAACGGAGTCTGATTTGGATTAACTGAATGCTATTGGAACTGTGCTGAGGTCTGTTCCTTGGAGATTTGAATTTTGCATTTGTGAATGTGATATGAGGTGCCCTTTTGCTAACCAATAAAAAGGAACTACACTGGTTAAGTTGAGACAGAGTGGTGTGAGACTGTGACAGACATCTGTTGGATTACTAACCATGACATGGTCCTGTGGGATACTAGAAACTATGTATTTGATTAGGACATATGTTCTGGATTACAAGTAAAAGTTGACCTTTATTAGCACTGCAGTGAACAGCTGCCATAGGACATAGATAGTCCCCTGCTGTACACCCACCATTGGGGAAAGCCAGTCAGTACTTTACTTCCTCCCTCCTCTCCAACTTTAGTCAATTCTGCACCCAACCCTACTCAGACCGGCAGAGATACTCCACACGAGACAATGCTTCGCTTTTTACCTAACATGAAGGGAGGGAGGGCAGCATGTGTCAGCTCAAAGCTTTCAAAACACAGTCCTGTGTCTTAAAAGCAGAGCCAAACCAGATATTTTGACCCTGTTTTTGTTCCTTTCCACCCCCTCCCCCCCCCCCCCCCCCCAGATTGCTCATACATATGTACCTTTCCCCAGTCCTGTGTTTATAATGTTCGGAAAAAGAAGCAGCTGAGTTTTGCGGCAGCCTAAGATGGGGAGACATTTTTTCACAATGGGGGAACCCTATTTGAGATGCCCCAGGGGGAAGGCCAGTTCATGAAATGCACAAAAACAATTCATGATGTTGTAGAGCAGTTTTGTATTTATGGCCTTGGGTTTGCTAAATATAGCACAGATCAGCCTGCTATGTACCTTCTCATGGTTGGGAACCCCGGCCATGGGTAACTTATTTCCTGTAGCTCTTTAGCTGCTGTGGTCATATTTGATTACTGTTAACTGGAAGAAAATTGCAACTTATTCCTTTACCAGATATATCCGAATCCATAGAAAATATGATGCTAAGGCAAATAGATATAGCCGCTAAACTAAATGAGGTAGTGATTATGAGGGACTTTAACTGAAACATGTGTTTCGCATAAAAGTAATTTTTTTTATCTAAAACAAAAGATGGCTACCTTTCCCAACAAGTGCAAGCTCCAACTAGGGGGAAAGCCATATTGGACCTAATACTAACCAATGTACCAGACAAAGTAATATAGGTACAGGTTGGGGGATACCTTGGAAGCAGTCATCACAATATCATTAATTTCCAATTAGCAGTCACTAGGGTGCCTTATCAAGGAGCCACAAAAACGCGGGACTTCAAAAAGGCAAAGTTTGACCAACTTAGAGATGCCCTACACTGCATTGACCTTACAGGAATAAAACTATTAGACACACATGTAAACCAATGTGGCTAAATAAAAAGGTTAAGGGGGCAATAAACAACAAAAAAAAGGCATTTAAACGTTTAAAGCAGGAAGGGACAGCGGAAGCGTTAAAAAACTACAAAGAAGAAAATAAACAATGTAAACAACAGATAAGGGCAGCTAAGCTGGAGACAGAAAGACTGGTGACGAAATAGAGTAAAACTAACCCCAAATTATTCTTTAGCTACATAAACCGTAAAAGGTACAAACCTGAGGGTGTGGGCCCCCTGAAAAGCAAGGAGGGGATCCCTATAGAGGGAAATGAGGAGAAAGCAAATTTGCTTAAAGTGGACCAACACCCAGGATTTTGACTATCCTGGGTTTTGGTCCGCTGTGCGAAACCCCCCAGAAACCCCGAAAAACACACCTCTCCTCGCTCCCACGTGACCGCCGCTGCCAACCCCCGCTGACGGACAAGCGGGAGGCAGCGACGGACAAGAGAGTGCGCGTGCCGCCGCCTCCCGCGCGTCTCTCTTTCAACAACCATCTTGATGAGCTAGGTTTATCTGTCTCGGTGTTTTGAGACTATGGGAAGGCTAGGAGCAAGTTCTTCCTCTTCTTCTTTCATCTGTTGTAGGGTATGACATACCCATATTGTTGTAGGGTATGACATACCCATATTGATTGGTGGTGAGTCTAGGTCTCTTCCCTGTTAGGCGTTTTTCAGTTCCCAGGGTTCTAGTGTTGTTTGCAGCATGATTTGGAGTTGGTTCTCCGACTCAGTACTCTGATGGGTCAGGTTCTGCCCTGTCCACCTTGCCTTAGTAGTGTCTGGTTCAGTCTTCCTTGATTAGACTTCCTTCAGGGGGTACTCTTGTGCGCCCCCCATGTAATCCTATGGTCCCCGTTGGGATTGAAATTGAATTTCATTCTGTCTGCTTGGTTCCTTGGTCCTATTCAGGATGCTGTCTGGCTGTTCTTACCCTCAAGGTTGTCCTGCTGGTGACTATTACCTTGGTCAGGCGTGTGTTAGCGGGCGGCTCTGTTTACTTAGCCCCCATTCCTTGAGATACACTAGGATAAGGTTGAGTTCCGCCTGAAGCTGGGACTATCTGCATCTGGAGGTGTCTCTTGTTCATTGATTTGAGATATTGCTATCCCTGCTGTGCCTTTTTCCTAGCAGTGCTGAGGAAAGGGTTCTGCCTTCCTTAATCAGGTGTTGGAAGTTTCCTTGGTAGTCTCTGTGTCCTTAGGGGAACTGATGTTCCTTGGGGACTGTGGTCATTACATCCTGAATGTGCTCGATCCCTTCTGCTCTCGGGAGTTGGGCGGCTGGTCCTGGTTATTACCTTAATGGATGTTCCTCCTAGTCCTTGGTTCGGTCCTTGGGCTTCTGCCAAGTCTGCTGTAGTCATTGGATTCGTCAGGCTGTTACTCAGGCTTATTCCAGCAAGGGGATGATTCTTCCTTGTTGCCTCGTTTCTCTTTCTACTCGTGCTTGTTGCCCCTTGGGCTTTTCAGCACCGTCCTTCTGTTGAACTGGTTGGCTAGGCCACTACCATTGGCCTTCTGCTCATACCTTTTGCAAGTTTTTTACTAGGTTGATGTTAGGGCCTCAGCTCATGCTGTCTTGGCCGTATGGTTATGCAGGCGACAGTGGTTTTAAACTGTCTGCTGTTGTCGTTTTTTGTTGGGGATCCCACCCTTCTTATGGACACTGCTATTGGATGTCCCAAGTAAAAGTATTATATCTGGAGCAGGACGTACTGTATACTAAGAATAATACAATTCTGTGAAATACTCACCTGTAGAATTGGTATTATTTGTATACAGTACGTCCTGCTCCACCCCACCCTGGTTTTTGCATTATTCTGGATCCCCTGTATGGTGATTGTTATCATTGTTATCATTACCAGTTGTTCTGGGTGGTTTTTAATTTTCCCGGCTTCTTGTTCACTGCTTTTCAATGCTGGGGATTTGTGGGAGGTTCCTGGGTATTTGAAGGGCCGGGAGGAGTCTGTTTTTGCATGTCTCTGCAGTGCAGCACCATCTGGCGGAGGATAACCCAAGTGTAAGTATTATATCTGGAGCAGGACGTACTGTATACAAATAATACCAATTCTACAGGTGAGTATTTCACAGAATTGTTTTTTTTTTCTTTGCCTTTGCTTATGTCTTTCAGGCTGGGACAACCTATTTAGAGGTTTCTCCCGGTCCTGGGCCCTAGGTTATACCCTTCCTAAATTGGGGGCTTAATTGTAAATCCTCCCACTAGCGGACATTTAAGGGGCATCCTGGGTAGCTGCACAGCGTAATTCCCACTGGTCATTGTGACTACTAATTCACCATATGGAGGCTTCTCAGGATATTGTGTTCGGGGTCCCCTCGGGGCAAGCCCGGCTATCTGTGGTGTGTGGTCCATCCCTTGTGGGCGATGATGTGCGGGTTTGTGTACCCTCGTGTCTGGGCCGGCACTCATCCCCCACACCCCCGCGCTTGGTTATGACCCCTAGTGACATTAACACTAGCAGGGAGTCGCAATCTGATGTTTCTGCCAGACTGGCCAATATTGAGAGACTGATTGCTAGCTCTGCACCCCGTAAGGCTCCAGCTAAAAGGCGGAACTTGGCGCCCGCTGCGCCGGCCTTTACTTTTGAACAAGATGATTTCCTTGATGTGTCTGACTATACCCCTCTTGAAGAAGGGGAATTATTTTCAGATTCGGATCTCTTTGATGATCAGCATTGCCTTGGCGCTGATGCCGGCTCAGAGCACTGGGATGCTGACGACACCCATAGACTTCTGACTCAAATTTTTGAAGTACTTGCCATTTCCCCTCCTGCAGCTGCACCTAAGCAGCAGGGGGAATTGTTTGGTATCCTTCTTTCCGAGTCACTGCTCATTCTACCCGTGCTGTTGGTGCCTCCTGGGCCTTTCAGCACCAGGCTTCTGTTGAACAAGTTTGTAAGGCTGCTACTTGGTCTTCTGTTCATACCTTTTCCAAGTTTTACAAGGTTGATGTTCGGGCCTCAGCGTATGCTGTTTTTGGCCACAAAGTTCGGCAGGCGGCAGTGGTTTAAACTGCGCATTGTTGCCTTTTGGGATCCCCACCCGTTGTTGGACACTGCTATTGGAAGTCCCAGACGTAATGAATCATTACTGGAGCAGGGCGTGCTGCATACTTGGAATAATACCATTCTGTGAATACTCACCTTGTAGAATGGGTATTATAAGTATGCAGCACGCCCTGCTCCATCCCACCCTGAGGTTTTCTTCTTGAATCCTCCTATATGGTGAATGTTTTTCTTGTTAATATTGTTAATCTTGTTATTGGCTTCTCCTGGTTCCCTTACTGCTCTTCTATACTGGGGAATGTCGTGGGAGGTCCCGGGTATATAAGGACCGGGAGGGGCCTCTTTTTTGCCATCTCTGCAGTAAAGCACCCTCTTGTGGACTATATCCCAGACGTAATGAATCATTACTGGAGCAGGGCGTGCTGCATACTTATAATACCCATTCTACAAGGTGAGTATTCACAGAATGGTATTTTTGAAATCTTACACATTGTCCCCCCTGAGGTGGCTAAGAGGAAACGGGGTGAGCTTTTTCGTACTGTTAAAGTGGACCATCACCCTCGGGTGATCGGCCCGGGAATCTATAAGATCGGGATGTCCCGCGGGGTGAAAACCCCCCTCCCTCGCGCCCCTCTAGGCGTGCGCGCCCCCGCGCCGGCCGTCTGTGAATGGCCGGCGCGGGGGCGCGCGCGTCAAGAGGGACGCGCGGGAGGCGGCGGCGGAGGAGCCACGGACAAGCGGCTGTCAGATCGCTTGTCCGTCGGCGCTGGGAGCGGGGAGAGGTGAGTTTTCCTGGTGTTTGGGGGGGTTTCACACAGCGGGGCACCCCGATCGGGGGTGCCCCACCGAAGTGGACCAAGACCCAGGATAGTCAAAATCCTGGGTGTTGGTCCACTTTTAGCAGCGTCTGGAGTTCCCTGAGCAGAGTCATTTCACTAACTTGGTGCTCAAGGAGTGGGAACATCCTAGTAGATTGCCCGCAGTGCCCAAAGGATTGGATAAGAAATACCCATTTCCTGCTGACCTGGTTAAGCGATGGTCGGGTCCCCCCGAGGTGGACGCTCCCATTCTAGGGCTGTCCAACACCTCAGTCATGCATTTCCCTGACACTACTACACTGCGGGACAGCGAGTACCGGCGTATGGATCGGCTGGCCTACCATGCTTTTACATTTGTGGGGGCTGGGCTGCATCCGGCCTGTGCCTCTGCAATAACAGCCATTGCTCTTAAGAGACAAATCCATCATCTCCCTGACGGCGCTACAGCTGGTAGGGAGGAGTATAGGGCCCTCTTGCTTTGCTCTGAATTTGTTGCCTTTATCCTTACTGAATGATGTGGTACGGCTGAGTAGTAGGGCCTCTGCCCTTTTGGTGGCTATGCGCCGCTCTGTTTGGTTGCATCGGTAGGCAGCTGACGCTGCTGCTGAGAAGGTTCTTACTGGGCTCCCCCTTGTGGGGCTGCGGCCTTTTGGTGAGCGATGGTAGGCTGCCTCGACCTTTTCCTGGGCCCTCCGCTTCCTGTTCCTCCTTTCGTGCCCCTAGAGTAGGTCAAGGCCCCCTCTTTTCAGGTATCCGCAGGGGTTCTTGGGGCCGTGGCAGATCCCGTGGTCGTCCTGGGCTCTCATGGGACCCCATGCCCAAACCTTCCTAAGCCCCTTCAGGCATGAGGAGGCACCCTCACCCATCCGTGTGGGGGGGGGCGGCTTCGGCTCTTTGCTCACGTCTGGAGGCCACGCGTCTCAGACCGGTGGATTCAGGAGGTGGTGTCCTCCGGTTACAAGATAGTTTGCAGCCTGGCCGCCCCCCAAATTCATTAGATCCCGGATGTCTCACAAGCCTGTCAGCTCAGGGGTTGCGCCTTGCGGTTCAACGTCTGTTGGAGTCAGGAGTCATTTGCCTGGTGCCTCCCCAGGAACGGGGTCAGGGATCTATTCCAATCTGTTTACGGTCCCCAAAAAGGACGGGTCCTTGAAGCCCATCCTGGACCTGAGGGGTCTCAACAGGTTTGTCGGGTTCAAGCACTTTCGCAAGGAGACCCTTCGCTCGGCTGTCAGTGCCCTTCACCTGGGCGATTTCATGACCTCTGTGGACATCAAGAATGCTTATCTCCACGTGCCAATCTTCCCAGGTCATCAGAGATTTCTCAGGTTTGCTTTGGAGGATCAGCATTACCAGTTTGTGGCCTTACCGTTCGGTATCACCTCGGGTGTTCACCAAGGTGCTGGCGGGCATGATGGCTCTGCTGCGGCATCAGGGCATTCGCATTCCTCCTTACCCGGACGACATTCTGATTGCAGCTCAGTCTCTTTATCAGGCCAAGAAGGATACTCAGGTGGTTACCTCCACTCTCGAGTCCTTCAGCTGGGTGATCAACTACCCCAAGTCTTCACTGTCTTCATCTTTGGTGAGGTCTTTTCTGGGCATGACCAGGTCAAGGTATTCCTGCCTCAGCAGAAGGTGGAGGGCCTTCAGCAGCAGGCTCTGCTCTTGTGTCCCCATCCCTCCATCCGGCAAGGGATGCAGTTGGTGGGCCTGATGGTGTCCTGCTTCGAGGCCGTCCCCTTTGCTCAGTTTCACATGAGACCTCTTCAGTTGCATCTCTTGTTGGTTTGGGATTGGTACCCTGTGTCCCTGGATCAGGAATTTGCTCTGTCCCCCTGGCCAGACAGTCCTTTTCGTGATGGCTGGACTCAAGGAACCTCCTGGTGGGCAGGACATTTCTGCCCCAGTGTTGGGAGACTGTCACCACAGATGCCAGTTTGACCGGTTGGAGGGGCTTTTGGAAGTCTCTGCAGTTCCAGGGTCAGTGGGGCCCCCAGGAGGCCCACGCTCCCATCAGTATCCTGGAACTGAGGGCAATCAGGTTGGTTCTTTCTCAGCTGACCTCACACCTTCGGGGTCGGGCTGTTCAGATCCGCTCGGACAACCAGACGGCGGTTGCCTACATCAATCATCAGGGAGGGACTCGGAGCAAGCGAGCCCTCAAGAAGTGTCTCTGATACTGTCTTGGGCGGAAGCGAATGTCCCTTGCATCTCTGCGATTTACATTCCGGGAGTGGAGAACCAGGAGGCAGACTCCCTGAGCAGGGGGACGTCTCGGCTGGGGGAATGGTCCCTCAGCAACAAGGTTTTTCACTCCGTGTCAGCCGGATGTGGACCTGTTTGCATCCCGCCACAACCACAAGCTTCCCAGGTTTGTTCCCTGTCAAAGGACCCTCTGGCTTTCACCACGGATGCGCTAGCAATGCCTTGGACAGAGTTTCGGCTCCTTTGTGTTCCCTCCATTCCCTCTGCTGGGCAGAGTGCTGCGCAAGATAGCCCAGGAAGGGGTACCAGCCATTCTGGTGGCCCCCTGTTGGCCAAGGAGGGTGTGGTTCACAGACGTCGTGCAGTTGGCAGTAGATCAGTATGCCCTGCCCAAGGATCAAGATCTGCTCACTCAGGGACAGCTGTGCCATCCTAGTTTACAAACGCTGGCTTTAACGGCTTGGCTGCTGTAACCTCCATCTTGATGAATAAGTGTTTGCCGGTTTCTGTTGTTACCATGATTAGGGCTAGGAAAAAGTCTCTTCCTTGTCGGGTGTTTTCTATCCCCAGGATTCTGGAATTTTTGTAACATGGTTTGGATTCGGGCCTTCAACTTAGTACCCTCAAGGGACAGGTGTCGGCTCTGGCAATTTTTTTCCAAAGATCCTTTGCCAATAACCGGTTGGTTAAGACTTTCTTCCAGTGAGTTACTCATGTGTGTCTGCCACGTAAGCCTATGCTACCTGTTTGGGACCTGAATCTGGTGTTGTCTGCTCTGCAGAGTCCTCCCTTTGAGCCTATACGTGGGGCTGCCTTGCCCATTCTGACTCTTAAGGTGGCCTTTTTGGCGGCCATTACTTCTGTCAGGCGAGTTTCTGAGCTGGCAGCGCTTTCCATCAAACCTCCTTATTTTGAGCGGCGTCAGGATAAGGTGGTGTTTCGGCTTAAGCCGGATTTCTTGCTTAAAGTGGACCAACACCCAGGATTTTGACTATCCTGGGTTTTGGTCCACTTCGGCGGGGCACCCCGATCGGGGGTGCCCCGCTGTGTGAAACCCCCCAGAAAGCCCCAAAATCTTACCTGTCCCCGCTCCCACGTGACTGGACGGTCCAATCCCCGCCAACGTCCAGGCGGGGATCAGGAACGTCCAAGCGGCTGCCGCCGCCGCCGCCTCCCTCGCGTCACTTTCGGCGCGCGCGCCCCCGCCGGCCATTCGCAGACGGCCGGCGCGGGCGCGAGCACGCCTACAGGGGCGCGAGGGAGGCGGCGGCGGCCGCCGCCGAAGATCAGGTAAGGTGTTTGGGGTTTTTTTGGGGGGTTTCACCGCGATCGGGATGTCCCGCGGGGTGGGAGGTGATCGGCCCGGGAATCTTATAGATTTCCGGGCCGATCACCTCTCGGTGTTGGTCCACTTTAAGATTGTGTTGGCTTTTCATCTCAATCAGGACATTGTTTTGCCTTCTTTGTGTTCTAAACCTGCTAATGCCAAGAAGCGGACCCTTCATTCTCTGGATGTTGTTAGGGCTCTGAAGTTTTATTTGGTTGCTACTGAGTCTTTCAGGAAATCTGATGCTCTTTTTGTTCTTCCTGCTTGGCCTAGGAAGGGTTTGCCTCCAGCTAATTCCACTATCGGCAAGTGGATCCGTCAGGCGGGGGAAGGTTCCTCCTTTTAGGGTTACTGCTGATTACACTTGTGCTGTTGGTGTGTCTTGGGCCTTTCAGCACCAAGCTTCTGTTGAACAAGTTTGTAAGGCCGCAACTTGGTCTTCTGTTCATACTTTTTCCCAAGTTTTACAAGGTTGATGTTAAGGCTTCAGCTGATGCTGCTTTTGGCTGAAAGGTACTTCAGGCAGTGGTGGTTTAAACTGCCTGCTGTTACTCTTTGGGGACCCCACCCTACTTTATGGACACTGCTTTTGGAAGTCCCAGATGTAATGACTTTGTGAAGCAGGCCGTGCCATGCATTGGGAAAAAGACAATTCTGAGTACTCACCTGTAAAATTGCTTTTGCAAATGCATGGCACTGCCTGCTTCACCCCACCCTTGTTACGTTGTTCTTGGTTTCCTCTTTATGGTGATTGTTCCAAATTAGTTGGGGTTGTTATCTATTAGTTCCCGGTTCTTGTATAATTGCTTGTCAACTACTGGATAAGTCTATGGCGATTCCGTTTTCATATGGTACCGGGCGGAGCCACAACTCTTCTGCAGTGCACTGCGCCACCTTGTGGCGGAATACCTAGATGTAATGACTTCGTGAAGCAGGCCGTACCATGCATGGCAAAAGCAATTCTACAGGTGAGTACTCACAGAATCGTCTTTCTTTATTCTGTGTTTTCCAGACGGGTCCCAGTCTATCCATAGGTGGTTCCTCCCAGTCTCTGCTAGGTCCCCTCCCCCCCTTCCTTCCCTGTGCTTAAAGGGTTCAGAGGTCCAAAT
Source organism: Gastrophryne carolinensis (assembly GCA_027917425.1). NCBI lineage: Eukaryota > Metazoa > Chordata > Amphibia > Anura > Microhylidae > Gastrophryne > Gastrophryne carolinensis. The sequence goes on from CM051235.1 coordinate 495,267,251, forward strand.
TGGGGATTGTACGGTTCTGGGCCGTTAGTGCCTTGTGACCCGATTTCTTCTGCCATAATGGAGGCTTCTGTGGATAGCGAGCTTGGGGCCCCCACGGGACTTGTTAAGCTTTGTCTCTTGTGTGGTACCCGCTCCCTGAGTGGTCGCAGCGCTGTTTGTGTACCTTGCGCCCAAAGTGTCATTTCTGATCAGGATGGGGCTAGCGTTGCCGGCCCCAGTCACATTTTACACATGGCTTTGCCGACTCCTCCGCGCCTGCCTTTAGCTCCCAGTGAGGGGGAAGCCAGCAGGGGGTCGCAGACGGACTTGGCACTCAGAGTGGCCAGCCTAGAGCGTCAGTTGTCGCGTCCGGCCGTTGGCAAGGCCGCGCGTAAGAAGCGATATTTGGAGCCGACTTATGCACGTGGTGATGGTGATGATATGATGATGGTGGTGATATGATGATGGTGGTGATATGATGATGGTGGTGATATGATGATGGTGGTGATATGATGATGGTGGTGATATGATGATGGTGGTGATATGATGATGGTGGTGATATGATGATGGTGGTGATATGATGATGGTGGTGATATGATGATGGTGGTGATATGGTGATGGTGATGGTGATATGATGGTGATGGTGATATGATGGTGATATGATGGTGATATGATGGTGATATGATATGATGGTGATATGATGATGACAGAGACTCCATGGAGGAGGGTGAGTTATTCATGATTCTGACTCCTCTGGGGACTGACAGGGGGCTTCGACAGTGACCCCGGGTCATCCTCTGATGAGGACGGTTGGCTTCCCCATGACACAGAGAGGATGTTGGCGGTGGTTTTTGAAACCTTGCACTTTGTACTCCCAAAGGCGGCCAAAAAGGAAGCAGGAGAGACGGCGTCTGGTCTTTCCTAACAGGGTCATTTCTCTAAAATGATTTTTAAGGAATGGGAGAAGGCGAATAGACTGCCGTCGGTGCCTAGGGGACTGGACGGTGTCCCTTTTCGGAGGACTTGATTCGCCTCTGGTCCCGTCCCCCTGAGGTAGAGTAGATGCCCGCGTTTTGGGGCTCTCTAATACCACGGTTATGCTGTCCCCTGACACTTCTTCCTTGCGTGATCATGCTGACAGGCGCATGGATCAGCTGGCATGTCACGCTTTCACCTTTGTGGGCGCTAGTCTTCGCCCTGTCTGTGCCACGGCCATTGTTTCCATTGCCATCAAAAAAAGGTGAGACGGCTTTTTGGAGGCAGGGCTTCGGCCCTGCTGGTTGCTCTTCGTCGTTCTATCTGGCTGCGACAGTGAGCTGCGGACGCAGTCGCCAAGAAGGCTCTCACCGGTATTCCCTTCCTGGGACTTCGGCTGTTTGGGAAGCGCCTGAATCTCCTGGCGAAATATGGAAGGCTTCCTCAGCGTCGGAAGCCTGTGCGGCACTTTCGGGGCTCTTCTTCCTTTCGTCCCTTTCGAGGGGGACGAGGTTCTTCCTTCTCTGGTGGCCGCTGAGACTCCTGGGGACGAGGTAGATCCCGCGGGCGTCCCAGTCCCTCCTGGGGGCCCAGGTCGAAGCCCCCTCCCCTCAGGCATGAGGAGGCACCCTTACCCATCCGGGTGGGGGGACGGCTTCTGCTTTTTGCTCACGTCTGGAGACGGCACGTCTTGGACCGGTGGCTTCAGGAGGTGGTGTCCTCCGGGTACAAGATAGCTAGCAGCTTGGCCGCCCCCAAGATTTCTTCGGTCGCGGATTCCCGGAACCCCTTGACGGCGCAGGGCCTAAGATTGGCTGTCCAACGGCTTCTGGGGTCCGGAGTGATTTGTCCTGTTCCTCATCAGGAACGGGGTTGAGAGTTTTTATTCCAATCTTGTCACGGTTCCCAAGAAGGACGGCTCTCTGAGATCTATCCTGGACATGAAGGGTCTCAACAGGTTTGTCAGAGTCAAACACTTCCGTATGGAGACCTTGCGGTCAGCGGTGAGTTCACTTCGGCCCGGCGACTTCATGACCACGGTGGACATCAGGGATGCTTACCTGCACGTCCCTATTTTCCGGGGACATTAGAAGTTCCTGAGGTTCGCGTTGGAGGATCAGCACTACCAGTTTGTGGCACTGCCGTTTGGAATCTCTTCGGCCCCTCGGGTGTTCACCAAGGTGCTGGCGGGTGTCATGGCCCTGCTTCGGAGCCAGGGCATTCGTATTCTTCCTTACCTGGACGACTTGCTGATTGCTGCTCAATCTCTTCAGCAGGCCGAGAGCGACACTCAGAAGGTATTGTCCACTCTCGAGGCATTCGGTTGGGTGATCAATTATCCCAAGTCCTCGATCACTCCGTCATTGGTGAGGTCTTTCCTGGGCATGTCGTTCGACACCTCTCAGGTCAAGGTGTTCCTCCCTCAGCAGAAGGTGGAGGGTCTTCAGACGCAGGCACGGGCCTTGCTGTCGTGTCCACACCCATCCATCCGTCTGGGGATGCAGTTGGTGGGTCTCATGGTGTCTTGCTTCGAGGCTGTACCCTTCGCCCAGTTCCACATGAGACCGCTTCAGTTGAATTTTGGGATCGGAAACTGGAGTCCCTGGAGCAGGAGTTCGCTCTGTCCCCTCTGGCCAGACGGTCCCTCTCGTGGTGGTTGGACTTGAGAAATCTTCTAGTGGGCAGGTCCTTTCTGACTCCACGCTGGGAGATTTTCACCACGGACGCAAGTCTGTCCGGTTGGGGAGGGTTTTGTCAATCGCTGCAGTACCAGGGCCAGTGGGGCCCTCAGGAGGCTCATGTCCCTATCAATCTCCGGGAGCTGAGAACGATCCGATTGGTCCTTTTTCAGTTAACTCCCCATCTGCGGGGTCGTGCGGTCCAGGTCCGCTCGGACAATCAGACAGCGGTTGTCTACATCAATTATCAGGGCGGGACTCGGAGCAAGCGAGCCCTCAAGGAAGTGACCCTGATCCTGTCTTGGGTGGAGGAGAATGTTCCCTGCATCTCGGCAGTTTACATCCCCGGGTGGAGAACCAGGAGGCAGACTCCCTGAGCAGGGGGACTTCTTGTCTGGGGGAATGGTCTCTCAGCAACAAGATCTTTCATGCTCTGTCACCGCTGGGGTCAGCCGGACGTGGACCTGTTTGCGTCCCAACACAACCACAAGCTTCCAAAGTTCGTCCCTCGGCCAAGAGATCCTCTGGCCCAGGCCACGGACGCACTGGCAATTCCTTGGACGGAGTTCCGACTCCTCTACGCCTTTCCTCCTTTCCCTCTCCTGGGTAGCGTGCTGCGCAAGATAGCCCAGTAAGGGGTACCGACCATCCTGGTGGCCCCTCGTTCGCCGGGGGCGGTGTTGGTTCGCGGACATGGTCCAGATGTCAGTGGATCACTACGTCATGCCCGACGATCTGGGGCTTCTCACTCAGGGACGGTTACGCCACCCCAACTTACAATCGCTGGCTTTGACGGCTTTGCTGCTGAAATCTCCATTTTGACGGAGAAAGGGCTGGCTGCCTCGGTCGTGCGTACCATTATTCAGGCTCGGGAGAGATCCTCCTCCATGATTTATTACAGAGTCTGGCACGCTTACATTGGCTGCTGTGAGTCTAGCGGGTTTCCCTTGTCGCACATTTTCTTTTTCTAGGATTTTGGAGTTCCTACAACATGGTTTGGATTCGGGCCTTCAGCCGAGTACCCTCAAGGGACAGGTTTTGGCCTTGGCTATTTTCTTCTTTCGCCAATCGTAGACTTATCAAGACCTTTTTCCAAAGAGTTTCTCATGTACGTCCACCGCGTAAGCCTATGCTACCGGTGTGGGATTTGAATTTGCTGCTTTCTGCTCTCCAGGGTCCTCTCTTTGAGCCCTTGTGCGATGCTGCTTTATCCACTTTGACCTTGAAGGTGGTCTTTTTGGTAGCTATCACATCGGTGCGCCGCATCTCTGAGCTGGCGGCACTTTGTATTATACCTCCTTACTTTGAGCGGCATCAGGATAAGGTGGTTTTTCGTCTTAAACCGGACTTCTTACCCAAGGTTGTTCTGCCTTTCATCTCAATGAGGACATTGTTTTTCCTTCTTTGTGTCCCGCGCCTTCTAATTCTAAGGAGCGGACCCTCCATTCCCTGGATGTGGTCAGGGCACTTAAGTACTACCTGGTTGCTACGGAATCCTTTAGGAAGTCGGATTCTTTTTTTTTTTTTTTTTGTCCTTCCTGACGGGCCTAGGAAGGGCTGGCCTCCAGCCAAATCCACTATCGGCAAGTGAATCAGACAGGCGGAGGTGCAAGCTTATTCTGCCAAGGGGAAGGAACCCCCTTTTCAGATCACTGCTCACTCTACCAGAGCTTTTGGAGCTTCCTGGGCTTTTCAGCACCAGGTTTCGGTTGAACAGGTTGATGATAGGGCCTCAGCTGATGCGGTTTTTGGCCAGAAGGCGCTTCAGGCAGTAGTGTCATGAACTACGTGCTGTTGCTCACTGGGGATCCCACCCTTTCTTGGACACTGCTTTTGGATGTCCCAATTGTCAAGAATGAAGCAACCCGAGCAGGACACCAAAAAAAAAATACAAATCTGTGATTACTCACCTGTAGAATTGATTTTATTGGTGTCCTGCTTGGGTCACTTCATCCCACCCTTGTTCTGTTATCCTCTTTTTGCCTTATTATGGTATTACAATTTGAGAGAGTTTATTTTGGGGCTGTGTGATTTAACATGGTCTCTGGCCTCCCAGCTTGTCTTTCAACGCTGGAGGAATATTAGGGATACAGCTGCCTTTATATGAGCCGGGAGGAGCCACAAGTTTCATCTTGCAGTCAACTGCGCCACCTTGTGGCGGAATAACCCAATTGTCAAGAATGAAGCGACCCGAGCAGGACACCAATAAAATCAATCCTACAGCTGAGTAATCACAGAATTGTATTATCGCTTGGTGCGAGGCCAAGAGCCTTCCTTGCCTGAAATTTTCTATTTCTAGGATTCTGAAATTTTTACAATACGGTTTAGATTTAGTCCTCAGCTCAAGGGTCAGGTCTCGGCCTTAGCCATTTTTTTCCAGAGATCTATTGCCAATCATAGACCGATCAAGACTTTTTTTCCCAGGGAGTCACCCATGTCCGGCCACTGTGTAAGTCAGTTTTACCGGTGTGGGACTTGAATCTAGTGCTCTCTGCTCTTCAGGGTCCTCCCTTCAAGCCATTGAGTGATGCTGCATTGTCTATACGGACTCCCAAAGTGGTCTTTCTGGTGGGGCTCACCTTGGTGCGTCGCGTATCAGAGCTGGCCGCGCTTTGTATGAAACCTCCATACTTTGAGTTGCACAGAGATAAGGTGGTTTTTGTTTTTAACCTAATTTATTCTAATTATGTCACACACACCGCTTCAGATAGTCATTACACTTGGGTTATACCGACCTGTAGAGGGCGATCTTGCAGAGATGTCATGAAAAAAGGGAGCCCCTCCCGGTCCATAAATACCTGGTACCTCCCACTCATTCCCCAGTCTTTCATCTCTGCAGACGGCGAGCAAGCCAGAAGATGTCTCCTCCTTGCAGGTAGCCGGGGTAACTCCCGGCTTATTTGTCTATTTCTGCCTGGACCCCACCTTCTTAGTATTCACCTTGCCTCCCAGCCTAGGCTGCTGGTCCGGGCAAGGGTAGACAGCACATAATGGTGCTTAGGAGCTACGCTCCACCGTGAGACCCCATACTAAGGGGTAGGCGGGTTTTGCCGGGTTGGTGATCCCGGTTTGGGATGCCCCGTCCCTTGCCCGTCCACCTTCCAATGTGGATTCCCCCTCTCCCGGATTGCCCTTGCTCCTTAGAGGGGGGGGGGGGGGGCGCAGCGTACGGGTCCCCTTCTCCCTGATTGTTATTATGCGCGTGTGTGTGTGTGTGATTCTTGTATGCACGTTGTTGTACTCAGCCGGTGCTGGCTGTGCGCAGCGCCGGCCGTTTGATCAGATTTGGCGGGGAGCTTCTTCCCCTCAGGTACGGTGGGGGGTCGCGCGCTCGCCGACGGCCCGCCCCCCGTGCTCTTGCCACTGCTGCGGAGCCCGGCCACTGGCTGGGAGCTGCGCGCTTGTCAGGGGAGGGGCGCGTCGCGCGAACCGCACCGGCCTGCCCTTCTTCTCCCTCTGCTCTCGGGCTCGCTTTCTGGCAGGACGGATGTATCTCCTACGTGAGTGGCCCTTAGGGCCCCATTACTTCTTGTCCTCACTATATTCATGTGTCTATTTATTATATCTATAGTGTGCCTGTCGTATGCACCATAGTGCTGGGAGTTTATAACCCAGTCCCTCCTATTAATATTGCAATATTAGTATATATGTTTGTGTGTGCATGGACATGATTGAGGTGCTGAACAGCCTGGTATTCTCTCTTCCAGGTGGACCCTTGTCGTATCCTAAAGGGTCCTCCCGGTCCTAGGGTCCCTGGTTAATTAGGAACTCCCTATAAATCCTCCCACTCGGGACACTAAAGGGGCATCCCGGGTTGCTTATATTTGCGTAATTCCCTTGGGTATTGCGACTACCAATAAAATCACCATATGGAGGCTTCCCAGGATACCGGGCTCGGGCTCTCCTCGGGCAACCCCGGCAATGTTTGGGGTATGGGGCATCTCTTACAGGGGATGATGTTTTCCTTTGCATACCATGTGCGCAGCAGACTATTACACGGCAGTCCGGATCCCAGGCGTCTGGTTCTGCGCCGCCGGTCCCTTCCCTTACCCCTCCCCGCCTGTTCCGTACCCCATGTGTTGTTGTAACGAGTGGGGAGTCGCAATCTGAGGTGTGTGCCAGATTGTCCAACCTGGAAAAATTGTTTTCCAGCGCTGTGGCCAGAAAGGTCCCGGCTAAGAGAAAGCGCTTGTCCCCAGCCACGCAGGCTTCGGATTGTGAGGATTTTGATTCACTGGACTGGTCTGATTACCCCCCGCTAGAGGAAGGGGAGGTTTTTGAGGAGTCGGATTCTTCTGACGATCAGCAGTTAGTTGGCGCTGATGCCGAGCGGGGTCAGGGGGATTCTGTGGATACCCCTAGGGTCCTGGCTCATATGTTTGAGGTTCTGGCAATATCTCCTCCTGAAGTGACTCTTCCGCAGAAGGGGGAGTTCTTTGAGGAGGCTAAGCCGCGCTTAGAATTTCCTAATCAAAGGCATTTCGACGGCATTATTCTTAAGGAATGGGAGAGGCCTACTCGGCTTCCGGGTTGGGATAAGAAATATCCCTTTCCGGTGGACGCGGTGAGGCGCTGGTCGTCACCTCCCGAGGTGGACGCCCCTGTTTTGGGGCTGTCTAGCACCTCTGTCTTGCATTCTCCTGACTGTTCTACTCTCAAGGACGGTGAGGACAAACGCATTGACCAGATGGCTTGTCACAGTTTTGCCAGTGTCTGGTCGGCCTTGTGGCCTGTTTGTGCTTCAGCACTTCAAATGTGGCTTCTAGGTCGGTTGTCAGGGACCTGTTGTCTACCTCCAGGCTTGACCCGGCTAGTGATGAGTTCACCGCCCTTAAGCGATGTGAATTGTTTTTGTAATTTGTGCTAGTCGCCCTGGATGACACTATGGTGATGTGTAGTAGAAGTTCGGCCTTGCTGGTGGCTATTTGGCGGTCGGTTTGGTTGCACCAGTGGGCGGCTGATTTTGTGTCTCTTACGGCTCTTCCCTTTCTGGGCTTGCGGCTCTTTGGAGAAAAATTGGATTCGGTCGCAAAAAGGAGGTAGGTTACCTCAGCGAAAGAAGCAACATCGTCCCTTTCGGGGGACGGCTTAATTTACCCCTTCCTTTGTGGGGCCAGAGCTGGACGGGGATCAGCTGTCTTCCCCTCCAGAGGTGATTCCTGGAACATGGAAAGAGGACGTGCCCGTCCAGGTCACAGCTGGGGCTCCAAGCCCAAAGCCGCTGCTAAGCCGGCTCAGCAATGAGGGGGCGCCCTCACCCTCACGAGTGGGGGGACGGCTGCGACACTTCTCCCAGGTCTGGGGCCAGGAGGTCTCGGACAGATGGATTCGGGAAGTGGTGTCTTCCGGTTACAAACTGGAGTTCGATATCCGGCCTCCTCCCAGATAATTCAGGTCTCGCGTGCCCTTGGATCCTCTGGCCGTGCAAGGGCTCCGAGCGGCAGTAAAAGATCTCTTGGACATGGCTGTCATCTGCCCGGTGCCTCCCTCGGACCGGGGCCTGGGATACTATTCCAATCTGTTTACGGTGCCCAAGAAGGATGGCTCCGGTCGTCCCATCCTGGATCTGAAGTTTCTCAACAGGTTTATCCGTCCCAGGAAGTTCCGCATGGAAACTGTCCACTCTGCCATAAATTCACTTCGGCAGGAGGACTTCTTGACTTTCATAGACATCAAGGATGCTTATCTGCATGTTCCAATCTTCCCGGCGCATCAGAGATTTCTCAGGTTCGTTGTGGAAGATCGGCATTTTCAGTCTGTGGCCCTTCCGTTTGGCCTTACCTCGGCTCCAAGGGTTTTCACCAAGGTGCTAGCGGGGGTGATGGCCCTCCTCAGAGCCCAGGGAATCCGCATCGTGCCTTATCTGGACGATCTTATTGTGGCATCCTCTCTCGGCCAGGCGGAGCTAGATACCAGGACTGTAGTAGCCACCCTGGAGAGATTCGGCTGGGTGATCAACTATCCCAAGTCCTGCCTCTCTCCGTCCAGGGTGGTGGCATTCCTCGGAATGTCTCTGGATACTTCTCAGTCCAGGGTGTTCCTCCCCCGGCCCAAGGTTCTTTTGATTCAGGAATTGACTCGGCTTCTCCTATCCATCCCTTGCCCGTCCATTCAGCTGGGTATGCGACTGGTGGAATTGATGGTGGCTTCGTTCGAGGCGGTTCCATTTGCCCAGTTTCACACAAGGATGCTCCAGCTTCATCTCTTGGCGGCCTGGGGCGGGTCCCCGCTGTCATTGGATCAGTCTTTTCTGATGTCCCCCCCCCCCCCCCCCGGGTTCGGCATTCCCTTCGGTGGTGGCTGGAACCGAGCAATCTGATGAGGGGCAGATCCTTTCTGACCCCTCGTTGGAAGACGGTCACCACGGATGCCAGCCTGTCGGGTTGGGGGGGATTTTGGAAGGATCTTCAGTTTCAGGGACTGTGGGGGCCTCAGGAGGCTCACGATCCCATCAATGTTCTGGAGCTGAGAGCCATCAGGTTGGTTCTGGCTCACTTGACTCATCAGTTACAGGGCTTACCGGTTCAAGTTCGGTCGGACAATCGGACAGCGGTCGCCTACATCAATCACCAGGGAGGGACTCACAGCAGGCGTGCCCTCAGGGAAGTGTCTTTGATCCTGGCTTGGGCAGAGAGCAATGTCCCATGCATCTCGGCGGTGTACATTCTGGGAGTGGAAAACACGGAGGTGGACTCCCTGAGCAGGTGCTCATCTCGCCGGGGGGAATGGTCGCTCAGCCCCAAGGTGTTTCGTTCGCTTTGCCACCGGTGGGGGACTCCGGAGGTGGACCTCTTTGCCTCTCGTCACAATCACAAGCTTCCGGCGTTTGTGTCTCTCTCGCGGGATCCGCTGGCTCTGGCAGCGGATGCCATGTCTCTGAACTGGAGGGATCTGGGGTTTCTGTACCTGTTCCCCCCCGTTTCCCATGGTGGGCAAAGTGGTGCGTAAGCTGGCCCTAGAGGGCGCGTCAGCAATTCTGGTGGCTCCAAGATGGCCAAGACAGGTTTGGTTCGCAGACGTGGTAAGGTTGGCAGCGGATCAGTTAGATCTGCCCCTTCTGCCGGATCTGCTCACTCAGGGTCCACTGTTCTACCCCAATTTACCAACGCTGGCTTTGACGGTGTGGCTGCTGAATCCTCCATCCTGAAGGAGGAAGTTCTTTCTGATGCTGTCATTCAGACTCTGGTTAGGGCTAGAAAGAAGTTTTCCTCTGCCATCTACTATAGGATTTGGAGGTCTTATATATCGATTGGTGTGAGGTCCGGGCCTTGCCTTGCAGGGTGTTTTCTATCCCTAGGGTTTTGGAATTTCTGCAACATGGTCTGGACCTTGGTTTGCAGCTTAGTACGCTGAAAGGGCATGTTTCTGCCCTGGCGGTTTTCTTTCAAAAGTCTTTTGCTCTTCATCTTCTGGTTAAGACCTTTTTCCAGGGGGTTACGCATGTGCGGCCTCCTAGGAAGCCTTTGCTCCCAGTTTGGGATCTGAATTTGGTTCTTTCTGCTTTTCAGGGTCCTCCTTTTGAACCTTTGCAGGATATTGCTCTTTCTACACTTACTCAGAAGGTTGCGTTTCTGGTTGCTATCACTTCCGTTCGGCGTGTATCAGAGTTGACGGCTTTGTCCATTAAGGCTCCTTATTTTGAGAGGCATCAGGACAAGGTTGTTTTTCACTTCAAGCCAGATTTCCTTCCTAAGGTGGTCTCTGCCTTTAATCTTAATCAGGACATTGTTCTACCCTCCTTGTGTCCTAAGCCCAGCAATGACAAGGAGAAGGTTTTGCATTCTCTGGATGTGGTTCGCTGTGTGAAGTACTATTTGGTGGCTGCTACTTCTTTGCGTAGGACTGACGCCCTTTTTGTGGTGCCCTCTGGGCCTAGGAAAGGTTTGGCTCCCGCCAAGTCTTCCATTAGTAAATGGATTCTCCAGGCCATTGCTGGGGCCTATTCTGCCAAGGGGAAGGTTCCCCCTTTTCGTGTTACTGCTCATTCCACTCGTACTGTTGGGGCATCCTGGGCTTTCCAGCATCAGGCCTCTGTTGAGCAAGTTTGTAAGGCTGCTACTTGGTCTTCCGTTAACACTTTTTCCAAATTTTACAAGGTTGATGTGCGGGCCACACATCACTGCTATTGGATTTCCCAAGTGTAATGACTATCTGAAGCGGGGTGTGTGACATACTTAGAATAATACCATTTTGTGAATACTCACCTGTAAAATGGGTATTATAAGTATGTCACACACCCCGCTTCACCCCGCCCTTTGGTATTCTGGATCCTTTCTATGGTTAACCTTTTTTTTATTGTTACTGGTTATTTTGGCTCTTCCTGGTCCCTTTACTGCTGTCTTAATACTGGGTAATGAGTGGGAGGTATTTATGGACCAGGAGGGGCTCCCTTTTTTCATGACATCTCTGCAAGATCGCCCTCTACAGGTCGGTATAACCCAAGAGTAATGACTATCTGAAGCGGGGTGTGTGACATATAATACCCATTTTACAGGTGAGTATTCACAAAATGGTATTTTTTCCTAAGGTCGTTTCTTCTTTTCACCTTAATGAAGAAGTTGTCTTACCTTCTTTGTGTCCAGCACCGGCTAATTCCAAAGAACGGACTTTCCATGCTTTGGATGTGGTCAGAGCCACAAGGTATTACCTGGCTGCCACTGAAGGGTTCTAGGAAAGGGTTGCCACCAGCCAAATCCACTCTCAGTAAGTGGATTAGGCAGGCGGTGGTACAAGCATATTCTGCCAGGGGGAAGGAACCCCCGTTTCGGATCACAGCTCATTCTACTAGGGTATTGGTGCCTCTTGGGCTTTTCAGCATCAGGCATCGGTGGAACAAGTTTGTAAGGCCGCCACTTGGTCTTCTGTTCATACTTTTACAAAGTTTTACAAGGTGGATGTCAGGGCCTCAGCTGACGCTGTTTTTGGCCGAAAGGTGCTTCAGGCAGTAGTGAAATTAACTACAAGCCGTTCCGCACTGGGGATCCCGCCCATATGGACACTGCTTTTGGATGTCCCAATGGTGAAGACCTGGAATGGATGGAGGAGAAAAATACAATTCTGTGAAACTCACCTGTAGAATTTTTTATATCCATCCATTCCAGGCCGTCCCACCCCGCCCTTGTGTTCATTATGTCCTGCATGCCTGTTATGCTGATGAACCATTTTTACTCATAGGACACTAGTTACATTTTTTTTTAGTTCTTGGATTCGAGAGAGTACAAGCAGAGGCTATGTAACGAGGTAACATGGTCTCTTATTTTTGTTTGGGCCTTCCAGCCAGCCCTTTTTGTAGAGTACTGCTTTTAAACCACTGGGGAATAATAGACGGGCAGCTGCCTTTATAGGGGTCCGGGAAGAGCTACATCTTTTGATCTTGCAGTCAGCGCCCCCTAGGGGCGAACACCCAATCGTGAAGCTATCGGGACGGCCTGGAATGGATGGATACAAAAACAATTCTACAGGTGAGTTTCACAGAATTGTATTAAGAGGTCATGTTGTTTAAATTCCTGTTTTGTTTGAAAATTGTACAGGGATGCTTTGCTGTGAGCATGTGAAGATGTGGATTTTTTTTCTTTTAATCTGATTAGCCCTTTTATGTTATCAGCATCATTATATAAATCTAAATAATGGCACACCCTGCACAGACATGTAGTACTTGAATATTTTGGCTAGATGGCAGTGTGAGCATACTATTACTGTGAAGTAGGTGTGTGTCAAACCACAGAAATGAATCGTTTGCTGTAAAAATCTATTAAATTAAACTAAATTTAGAAGTCTGCTTTACCGAATGTAATCAGATCCTACAGATTGCACCTTATATATAGCAAAGCCAAGGATTGCAAGTCCATGCGGTACTTTTATCTTTTGTGTTGTACATTAGTTTGATTACTTCCTTGATTGTTGGGATATATCTTCAGTTTTTTATGTTGTATAATTGGTATGGTGGCTTTTCTGCACCCATGATTTGCTAATACAAGCATGCTCAACATCAAGCCTATTTGACAGTGGAAAGCCAAGGAGCTAGTATTATGTAGTGTCGGATGTAAGTACTTGTGCTGTGGTGGTACCTACTAAAGTGGTAATGTAGGTAGAACTAGCATATAATGGGTGTTAAATAGAAGCTCTGTAAGGATGGGAGGATTTGCTCGGAGACGGATACAGGAAATTTTCAGAAGCAATGATGGTGGTATCCTGAGCCCAGAAGGAACAACGATCACTACTAAAATCACTAAGTGGCCCACGCTCTGCAAAAGTTTGAGCACCCCATGTCTAATAAAACATGTGGAATTCTACAGAATGGAGAGGGTAGGTACTATATTTTACTAGGCACTACTGGATTTTTGCTGATGATTGAGGTTATAGGTTTATTTTTTTTTTTTTGTTTTACTCTACATCCTTTTGTAATGTATGTTTAACAATTACTGATTTGCTTGTCAGGATTACAGAAACTGTGTTGTTGTTCTATGTACACCTCCTAGCTATCTGTGACTCAAGGTCCTCCTTTTTGTATATCTTTTTTTTTTTTTTTTTTTTTCTTATTTAGTTCAATAAGCATAACCCAGGAACACCGGACCTCACTGCTGGGAAGAAGCACACTCGCTCCCGTTCCTTTAGTGGTATGATTAAGGTAAAGACCTGTTGTTTTGTATGTTTGACCCCAAGCAAAGACCTCAGTTGCACCATACGGCCCCCCTGATTCACATCTGCTACCACTGTGTTGATTGTGTTCCTATGGGCCCAGCTTCCCTAAAATACAACACCTCCCGTGCTTCTAGCTTTTGTCTTAGCAGATGTATATTGGGGAGTTTGCTTAGGGCCCCCATAGTGAATATGGGTGCCTCAGTTTAGGTTGCTGATGTTAAATGTTAAATATGACACGACATGTGCAGTCGCTGACCTATCCATTTTCTGGGATGCAATGAACATCCCAGGTGACCTGTCTTTTAGGAAGAGCACTACTGCCACCAGACAGGCCACAACCCCACCCCCTCTACCCTTATTGGGCTGCAGTGTATGATGTGTCTTCATATAATCTCATCATGTTGTTTCCCCCCCTTCCCCTTCGTTTTATATAACCTGTACTAGTTTTTCTTATTGTTTCTGTGTTTAGCGCAAGGTGTTGGGTGGACAGGTGACATCTGTAAAGAAGAGCCGACCAATCTCGCCTCCACTATCTGCAGGTGGATCCCATATTAAAGAAAACGCCAAATATGTAAGTGGCCTTAAACAGGTCTTCTCTGCTTAAGCATAAGCTATTTGAGAGCTCAGTAATTTGGTGCGAGAGAGGCCACATCCCCAGTGCCCTTTAGATTGGGGCTTGCTCCCGCCCCCTAGCCTATTTGAATGGTAGGATGCCGGAGCCGCATCTCCGGCAAAGGTGGATTCCGTGGCAACCTCGTGGTTGCACATGTTGGGGATCATGATTTTAGACTCCAGGGTCAGTCCCTCTGGGTTTTGTTCGCTTTAAATCACCTTGCAATAATTCCTTATTACTAGCTAGAAGTAGATATTGGTTGTAATTCTAGCCTAATTTGTGTAATCATAATAGTAAGTAGATAATTCGGTAGCTCAAAATGTTAACTCAACCCCTAGCTTTGGGCTTCTTCAGGAGTTAAGAGGTTGAAAAGACTCTAGAGCTGGACGATTCCCACTATTCCAAGTATGCAGCACGTCCTGCTCCAGTAATGATTCATTACGTCTGGGATATAGTCCACAAGAGGGCGCTTTACTGCAGAGATGGCAAAAAAAGAGGCCCCTCCCAGTCCTTATATACCCGGGACCTCCCACAAATTCCCCAGTTCATTCTCTGCAGTCGGGCTGCAAAGGTCAAGATGATGGCTTCTCTCCTCGCAGGTAACCCGGGCTGCACAGCCCCTGGCCCTGTGTCCTATTCCCACTCGTTCCATTCTTTACTTGCCTCCCAGCCTTGGCTGCGTGGTCGGGTGAAGGTAGGCAGCACCTATTAGAGGTGCTTTTTAATGCTATTGCTATTGCTCCACCACAAATCCCCCACCAAAGGGTAGGCGGCACAGGTTGGTGAGCCTGCTGATATGGGATGCCCCATCCGCTTAGCCCCCATCACATGCCCCAAATGTGACTATGGGCTTATTTTCCCCCTTCTCCCGTTGCCCGGTTAGTCGGGGGGGGGGGGTTGTCAGTGTCTGTTGGTATGACTGATGCTTTTGTGTTTTACTTGTGACACTGTACTGTGGAGCGCTGGCTCAGCACTCCTTCCTCCTCTCCTCCTGTGCTCTTTAACATGTGTGCCGTTTGAATGGCCCGCGCGCGCTTGACAGCGGCGGCGGGCCAGTGACGTCACGGGGCCGTGATTGGCCGCCTGTGCTGGGCCTGTCCCTGCGTTCCTGGAGGGGGCGGAGCCTAGCGATGCGTGCACTCCCTGGGCGGCCTGCCCCCTACCGAGCTGGTCAGCGCCTTTTTTGCCTGCATCGCTGTCCCGTGGTGGAGCATATCGCTAGCTCTGCAGGATGTGCGTGAATGCCCTCTGCGGGCTTGTATTTTATTTTTATAGTTATACATTCTGACTGTGTGTTTCTATGTTATGTCTTTCAGGCGGGACAACCTAATTAGAGGTTTCTCCCGGTCCTGTGCCCTAGGTTAATCATACTGAAATTGGGGGCTTAATTGTAAATCCTTCCACTAGCGGACTCTTAAGGGGCATCCTGGGTAGCTGCACAGCGTAATTCCCATTATTCATTGTGATTTAAAAGAAAAATCACCATATAGAGGCTTCTCAGGATCTGGTGCTCGGGGTCCCCTCGGGGCAAGCCCGGCTGTTTGTGGTGTGCGGGGCATCCCATGTTGACGATGTGTGGGTTTGTGTACCCTGCACCCGGCAGGCGCTTGCGCTGCAATCTGGGCCTCAGGTGTCTGGGTCGGCACCCACTGTCTCATCCCCCACGCCACCTCACTTGATTATGTCCCCTAGTGATATTAACACTAGCGGGGATTCTCAACCTGATGTTTCCACCAGACTGGCCAACATTGAGAAACTAATTGCTAGCTCTGCAACCCGTGAGGCTCCAGCTAAAAGACGGCATGTGGGGCCTGCTGCGCCGGCCTTTACTATGGAACAAGATGATTTCCTTGATTTGTCTGACTATACCCCTCTCGAGGAAGGGGAATTATTTTCAGATTCAGATCTGTCTGACGATCAGCATTGCCTTGGCACTGATGCCGGCTCAGAGCATTGGGATGCTGATGACACCCATAGACTAAGTACTTTCCATTTCCCCTCCTGTAGTGGCTCCTAAGCAGCAAGGGGAATTGTTTGGTACCGCAAAGCCACGTTTGGTATTTCCAGAACAGAAGCATTTTATTTAATCTGGTTCTCAAGGAATGGGAGTGGCCTAGCAGTCTCCCCGGCATCCCGAAGGGGTGGGAAGTACCATTCCCCTCGGATTTGGTCAGGTGGATGCCCCTGTTTTGGGGTTGTCTAACACCACTACCTTGAAGGATAATGAGGACCGACGTATTGACCAACTGGCTTCCCACGCCTTTGCCTGTGTGGGTTCGGCCTTGCGCCCGGTTTGTGCTTCCGCTATTACGCCCGTGGCTATTAGGACCCTGATCAGGGGCCTTCTGGACTTCTCCCATGTGGATCCTTCTAGTGCTGAATTTAGAGCCTTGTCACGATGTGAGATGTTCATCATCTATGTTCTTTCTGCCTTAGATGACACCATTCGGATGTGTAGTAGGAACTCGGCCTTGGTTGTCTCTATCCGCCGTTCGGTGTGGTTGCGCCAGTGGGCAGCTGACAATGCCACTAAGAAGGCGCTAACCGGCTCCCCTTTGGACCTTTTTGCTAAGGGAGGTAAATTACCCCAGCACAAAAAGCAGCTGCGACCTTTTCGGGGCTCCGGGGGGGCGCCCTCACCCTTGCGGGTGGGGGGACGGCTGCGGCTCTTCGCTCAGGTCTGGGCTCAACAAGTCTCAGACAATTGGATTCTGGAGGTTGTCTTCTCCGGATACAAGCTGGAGTTCGCGGACTGGCCTCCTCCAGATTTCTCAGACCCGCGGCCAGCTCGGGGTCTGTTTCTGGCGGTACAAAACCTTTTGGCCAGGGTGGTCATTTGTCAGGTCCCGCCGGGAGAGAGAGAGGTCAGTGTTACTATTACAATCTCTTTACAGTACCCAAAAAGGATTGTTCCATCAGACCCATCCTGGACCTAAAACTTCTCAACAAGTTTATCAGGACCAGACGCTTTCACATGGAAACTCTGCGCTCGATCAGCTCCCTGCGCCCGGGGGACTTTGACTTCAGTAGACATCAAAGATGCTTACCTTCATGTGCCGGTCTTCCCAGGGCACCAGCAGTTCCTCAGGTTCGCAGTAGAGGAACAACACTAACAATTTGTGGCACTTCCCTTCGGACTCACCTTGGCCCCCAGAGTGTTCACCAAGGTGTTGGCGGGCGTGATGGCCCTTCTCCAGAGCCCGGGGCATTCGCATTCTTCCTTATCTGGATGACCTTTTCATTGCGTTCCATTCACTCCAACAGGCAGAATTGGAAACCCGGACGGTGGTGGCGACCTTGAAAATGTTCGGATGGGTGATCAATTATCCCAAATCCTCTCTCTCCCCGTCTCGGGTGACCCCTTTCCTGGGTATGACCCTGGATACTATTCAGGCCAGGATTTTCCTCCCTCAGCAGAAAGTGGACTCTCTCCAAGCTCTGATTCATTTCTTTCTGTCCAGCCCTCATCCATCCATCCATCCGGCAAGGGATGCAATTGGTGGGACAGATGGTGGCCTGTTTCAAGGCGGTTCCTTATGCTCAGTTTCACATGTGACCCCTTCAGCTCCATCTTCTGTCAGCCTGGGACAAGTGTCCCCAGTCTCTGGATCAGGCTTTTGTTCTATCTCCTCTGGTCCGGCGGTCCCTCCGGTGGTAGCTGGACTCGAGGAATCTTCTGGGGGGCAGATCATTTCTGACCACGTCTTGGGAGAGGGCCACTACGGATGCCAGTCTGTCAGGTTGGGGGGGGCTACTGGAGAGCCCTCCGATTCCAGGGGCTGTGGGGCCCTCCGGGGAGGATTTTGACTCCCTTGATTGGTCTGATTGTTCCCCGCGTGAGGAAGGGGAGCTGTATGAGGAGTCTGAGGGCTCCGATGATCAGCAGTTTGTGGGCGCTGATACCGAGCAGGGCCAGGGGGACTCCTTGGATACCTCATATGTTTGAGGTCCTGGCTATTTCTCCCCCCGAGGTGGCTCCTCCGCTGAAGGGGGAGTTCTTTGAAGTGACCAAACCGCGCGTGGAAATTCCTTATCAAAAGCATTTTGATTGTATCATTCTCAAGGAATGGGAGAGGCCGACTCTGCTTCCAGGTGGCCCACCAGGTTGGGACAGGAAATATCCCTTACCGGCGGACGCGGTGAAGCACTGGTCGTCCCCCCCCCTCCCGAGGTGGATGCTCCTGTTTTGGGGTTGTCCAGCTCCTCGGTCCTCCATTCTCCGGAGTGCACTACTCTCAAGGATGGTGAGGATAAACGCATTGACCAGATGGCTTGTCATGGTTTTGCCAGTGTTGGATCGGCCTTGCGGCCGGTTTGTGCTTCTTCTTTTATTGGTAGCTGCCAGGTCGGTTGTTAAAGGACTGTTGACCTCTTCCGGGCTTGACCCGGATAGTGAGGAGTTTGCCGACCTTAAGCGCTGTGAGTTATTTTTGTCTTTTGTGCTGTCCGCCTTGGACGACACATTGGTGATGTGTAGCAGAGCTGTGGCCCTGCTTGTGGCTATCCGGCGGTCGGTTTGGTTACGCCAGTGGGCGGCTGATTTTGTGTCCAAAAAGTCGCTTACGGCCCTTCCCTTTGTGGGGTTGCGGCTCTTTGGAGAGAGATTGGATTCGGTGGCAAAGGGAGGTAAGTTACCTCAGCGTAAAAAGCAGCGTCGCCCCTTTCGGGGGGCGGCTTCCTTCTCTGTCCTTTCGTGGGGCGAGTCGGCAGGGGTTCGGCTTTCCCCTCGTCCAGAGGTGATTCCTGGACCAGGGCAGGGGTCGGGCCCGTCCAGGACACAGTTGGGGCTCCAAGCCGGCTGAGCCCTTGCGGGTGGGGGGACGGCTGCAACTCTTCTCCCAGGTCTGGGTCCAAGAGGTCTCGGACAGGTGGATTCAGGAAGTGGTGTCTTCCGGTTACAAGCTGGAGTTCGAGTTCCGGCCCCCTCACAGATTCTTCAGTTCTCGGGTGCCGTCAGATCCTCGGGCGGCAGTAGCAAGTCTCTTGGACATGGCTGTCATCTGTCAGGTGCCTCGCTCAGACCGGGGCCTGGGTTTCTGTTCCAGTTTGTTCACGGTGCCCAAGAAGGACGAATCCGAAGCTCTGCCATCCACTCACTTCGTCAGGGGGACTTCATGACGTCCATAGACATCAAGGATGCTTACCTGCAGATTCCAATATTTCCGGCACACCAGAGATTCCTCAGGTTTGTCGTGGACAATCGACATTTTCAGTTTGTGGCTCTTCCGTTTGGCCCTACCTCGGCTCCAAGGGTCTTTACCAAGGTGTTGGCAGGAGTGATGGCCATCCTCAGAGCCAGGGGTATCCGCATCGTGCCATATCTGGACGATCTTCTCATCATGGCGTCTTCCCTCAGTCAGGCGCAGCTGGATACCGGGAATGTGGTGTCCACTCTGGAGAGTTTCGGTTGGGTGATCAACTATCCCAAGTCCTTACTCCCTCCAGGGTGGTGGAGTTCCTGGGAATGTCCCTGGATACTTCTCAAGCCAGGGTGTTTCTTCCCCGAGCCAAGGTTCTTCTGATTCAGGAATTGACTCAGCGTCTCCTATCCATCCCCCGCCCGTTCATCCTGCTAGGGATGCAACTGGTGGGACTGATGGTGGCTTCGTTCGAGGCGGTTCCCTTTGCCCAGTTTCACACAAGGACGCTCCAGCTCCATCTTTTGGCGGCCTGGGATGGGTCCCTGCTGTCATTGGATCAGTCCTTTTGGGATGTCCCCCCGGGTGCGGCGTTCCCTTCGGTGGTGGCTGAAACCGAGCAATCTGACAAGGGGCAGGTCCTTTCTGACCCCTCGTTGGGAGACGGTCACCACGGATGCCAGCCTGTCAGGTTGGGGGGGATTTTGGAACGATCTTCAGTTTCAGGGGCTGTGGGGGCCTCAGGAGGCTCACGATCCCATCAATGTTCGCGAGCTGAGAGCCATCAGGTTGGTTCTGGCTCACTTGACTCATCAGTTACGGGGACTACCGCTTCAAGTTCGGTCAGACAATCGGACGGCGGTCGCCTACATCAATCACCAGGGAGGTTCTCGCAGCAGGTGTGCCCTCAGGGAAGTGTCTTTGATCCTGGATTGGGCAGAGGGCAATGTCCCATGCATCTCGGCAGTGTACATTCTGGGAGTGGAGAACACGGAGGCAGACTCACTGAGCAGGGGGTCATCTCGCTGGGGGGAATGGTCGCTCTGCCCCAAGGTGTTTTGGTCGCTTTGCCACCGGAGGGGGACTCCGGTGGTGGACCTCTTTGCCTCTCGTCACAACCACAAGCAGTTGTGTCTCTCTCGCGGGATCCGCTGGCTCTGGCAGCGGATGCCATGTCTCTGAACGGGAAGGATCTGGGGTTTCTATACCTGTTTCCTCCGTTTCCCATGATGGGCAAAGTGGTGCGCAAGCTGGCCCTGGAGTAATTCTGGTGGCTCCAAGGTGGCAAAGACAGGTTTGGTTCGCAGACGTAAGGTTGGCAGAGGATCAGTTCTGCCCCTTTTACCGGATCTACTCACTCAGGGTCCACTGCTCTACCCCAATATTCTAAGTATACAGTACGTCCTGCTCCAGATATAATACTTACACTTGGGTTATCCTCCGCCAGAGGGCGCTGTGCACTGCAGACATGCAAAAACAGGCTCCTCCCGGCCCCTTCATATACCCAGGGACCTCCCACAAATCCCCAGATTTCTCGGCAGTGCTGACTGCGAAGACATGAAGTATCACTCTCGCAGGTGAGCGGGGCTATTACAGCCTGCGGCCCTGTTGGACTATTCCCACCCGTCGTCCTTGTGATGTGCCTCCCAGCCTGGGCTGCGCTGGTCGGGTGAAGGTAGTCGGCACCATGCGTGCTTAACAGAGCCATGCTCCACCGCAGTCCCCCACCATAGGGTAGGCGGTTTAGGCTGATGGTGAGCCTCATAGTGGATGTCCCTCCCGCATTAGTGCCCCGTGTAGAGGTGGACCCTGTTTAAAGGTTCGCCATCCTCCCTCGCTTTCCCCTGTATTCGGGGGACAAGAAGGGGGGGGTGTGTGGCGGCTTCAGTGTACACTATTGTCACGATTATGGCCGTACTTTTGCCCCTGACCGGCATCTAGGTGTCAGAGCCGCGCTATTTGCTCCATCTATTCTGGCCGCCGCCGTTTGTTTTTGACTTCTCAATCTACTATGCAATTGTGTACAGCACGTGCTGCCTTATCATCCTGCAACTTGAACTAGAAAGAGGGAGGGAGAGCCCCAAACTCCCTAATAGGAAAGTAACCAAAGATTTTACTGCTGCACACACCCAATGTAAAAAAATTGATAATATTTTAATTAATTGGTCAAGATTACATTACAAAAGAAGACATATACATTTTAAAAAACACATAAAAGACAGATTGTATCATTATCTGCCACCGGGGGGCACTGGTATACCAGGCTGTAATACATCCATTTACATATCCAAATGTGCAAAAAATGTAAACAATTAACATCTATTAATGCAATAAAAATTCATACAGAGTGCTATTTACATAAAGTGCTGAGTGCAAAAAAGTGCATCAATCTCATGAGATTACTCAGATCCTAGCGTGTGAACCACAACCCAGGAGACATAAATCATACAGAAAAAAACATAGAGCTACTTATCTATTGTTGGATGTTAGTATCATACAGAGCCCACGCGTTCTGAGACGCTGAGTCTCTTCCTCAGGGCAGAATAGAAGCTGGGTATCACTCAGACCTCCACCAGGCTTTATACCCACCTCCCTCCGTTCCCCCGCCGCCACAGATTGGACACCGGTGTGTCGCGGGCGCGTTCCGGCCGGAAGCGCGTCACGCGATCTAGGCTGGATGTGACGTCACCCGCGCTCCAAGGTGGAGCACGGAAGTGCGTCCCGACGTCTACACCAGGGCAGGGCCCACGTCTCCCTCTGGAGCGCGTGTGACGTCACATCCGGCCTAGATCGCGTGATGCGCTTCCGGCCGGAGCGCTCCCACGACACACCGGCGTCCAATCTGTGGCGGCGGGGGAACGGAGGGAGGTGGGTATAAAGCCTGGTGGAGGTCTGAGTGATACCCAGCTTCTATTCTGCCCTGAGGAAGAGACTCAGCGTCTCGGAGCGCGTGGGCTCTGTGTGCGGGGGGCCTGTGTGATACTGACGTCCAACAATAGATAAGTAGCTCTGTTTTTTTCTGTATGATTTATGTCTCCTGGGTTGTGGTTCACACGCTAGGATCTGAGTAATTGTTCTCATGATATTGATGCACTTTTTTGCACTCAGCACTTTATGTAAATAGCACTCTGTATGAATTTTTATTGCATTAATAGATGTTAATTGTTTACATTTTTTGCACATTTGGATATGTAAATGGAAGTATTACAGCTTGGTATACCAGTGCCCCCCGGTGGCAGATAATGATACAATCTGTCTTTTATGTGTTTTTTAAAATGTATATGTCTTCTTTTGTAATGTAATCTTGACCAATTAATTAAAATATTATCAATTTTTTTACATTGGGTGTGTGCAGCAGTAAAATCTTTGGTTACTTTCCTATTAGGGAGTTTGGGGCTCTCCCTCCCTCTTTCTAGTTCATGTTTTTGGAATACCAAAGTAGTGCACCACAGGAACGATATTAGTGGGTGCCACCTCATTCTACCCCTTAGGGGTTTCTTGATCATCCTGCAACTTGAGGCAGGAAGCTAATCTTTGCACAACGCCTACGGGTGGCGGAATGGTGGCGGCGTCTTTGGACTTTGAGTACCCACTAGCAGACGCTCTTACTCATATGATTGACTTGTCAGCCTTAACGGCCGCTTCAGGGCTTCACGCTCTTTGGGGGACGCAGGGACCTGGCGTGGCGCGCTCTGTGCCGCGGCCATCACTGCAGTGGCCACCAAAACCCTCATCGGACAGATGCTTGAGCATCACGTTAACGATCTCCTGGGAGGTGTTTAATGCCCTCTCCAGTTGTGATGTATTTGTAAGATTTATCCTTTTAGCTATGGATGACACCATTAGAATGTGTGCGAGAACTTCCGCCCTTGTGGTGGCTATGCGTCGCATGGTCTGGCTGCGAGAGTGGGGTGCTGACTATGCTGCTAAAAGGACTCTTACCAGGTTCCCCTTTAAAGGGCATTGCCTGTTTGGGGCCAGTCTGGACCTGTTTGGAAAGAAGGGCAAGTCACCCCGGCACAGGTGCCCGTCTCGCCCCCCTCGGGACAGGGACACCCCTCCCCCTCCATACCATAGCGTTAAACAAGAACGGGGGTGTCCTTCCAGAGTCTTAGTACAGACCCCTAAATCTTCCACCAAATCCCCTCAAGCATGATGGGGCGCCTTCGACTGCAGCACCTTGCTCCTATCAGGAGGCATTTTGCCTCTTTCTGGTGGATACAGGAGGTAGTTTGCTGCGCGGTCTCCCCCATGATTGTCAGGGTACTCCTGGTCCCTGCCTCTGTTCGGGTCCTGGTGCAGGCCATACACGGCCTGCTGGGTTGGAGGTCACTTGCAGTTTGCCCTTATCAGGCAGAGGCAGGTGCCGCTACACCAACCCCTTCACATTCTCCCAAAAGAATGAGTCTGTCTGACCTTCTGATTTCACAGGTTGTTGGCAATTCTACTATTCAGGCAGTTTCTGCATGAAAAATCTGGGATGGGCCACTAGCGCCTTGCGCCTAGTGGGTCCTTGCCTTCTGGGGAGATCAAGGATGCTTATGCTCACTTCCTTGTGTCTTCTAGACACCTAGGCTCTTCTGGTTGTGTTGGATGTCCCACACCGCTAATCTGCGACCTTGTTCTTCTGCCCCCACAGTGTTCACCAGGGTACTAATGGAAGCTATCTCTCTGATTAGACCAAGGGGAGTCCGCGAGAGGCCTGCCAGGTGGTCCTTCTCGCTTCCCAATCTGTCAGGTCGAGTTAGCTACTCGGCTGGTGCCGTCCCTTGGGAGTCTCTTGGATAGGTGTTTCTTCACCTCTTGTCCTCCTTGTCCTCTTGATTGGTATCTCCATTCCTAGGGATGAATCTAGTCTCGGTCAGGCGAGAATCTTCCTCCCTCTACAATAAGGTGGACAATCTGGTTGCGTTGGTTCAGTGCCTACTTGCTGTTCCAGTCCCTTCACCAGGCAGGAATGCAGCTGGTGGGCCCTTTGGTGACTTGCTTAGTGAAGTTCCTTATATTCCTCTACCAGGGTTTTTTTCTGCAACTTCTATTCTTAATACTGGACTGGGACCCGGCATCCCTGGAGCGGGGCCATGTGTGCCCTTCCCCTTGGTTAGGAGTCCCTCTTTGAGTGGATTTACTCTAGGAACCTGTCTGGGGACAGTTCCTTTCTTGCCCCTTCCACAGATGATCACCGTGGATGCCAACCTATCAGGTGATAGGGAGGTTTTTTCTTCTGTAACCCCATGCGGGTGTGGGGAAGGTGGGGCCTTCTAGGAGGTCCTTGTACCTATTAGTACAGTGAGTTTTCAGGCTGACGCTATCTCGCCTGTCTTCTCCTCTTCCAGGCCTGCCTGTTGGGCGGTGCTCGGTCTGTCTGACGACTGTGGCCTACCTTAATCATCTGTGTGGAACCTAGTGCAGGATGGTTCCCCAGGAAGGTATATGTTCCTGTTCTGGGTGGAAGATAAGGTTGCCTGCTTATCATTGGTATTCGCTCCTGTGGAGGTCCCTCTGTGACAGTGTGTGCTAATTCTTGGATCACTATGAAGTTCAACCAGTATGGATTGTTTGGTGCACCGTCACTTTTTCAAGCTCTTGACACTCGTTTCCCTGTCCCTGGCTCCTCTGGCCGGGGTCATGAGGATTTAGTATTTTTATGACGGGACATTCTGGCCTGTATGCTTTGTCTCCCTTCCCCCTGCTAGGCGGGTTTCTGTGCAGAATCGCTCGTGTAGGGGGACCATTGATACTGGTGGCCCCTGGGTGGCCTAGTGGAGTGTGGATTCGCAGATGTGATACCTTAGGGTAGTAGTTCTGTGCGTTCTGCTAGGGGTGTCGCTCTGTTTCGCTCAGGGCCTCCGTTATGTCACTCCAATTCTACGGTCTCTGGCCTAGCCGGCCTGACTGCTGGTTCTTCCGTCCTTATGGAGACTGGATTCTCCCCTCTGTGTTCGTGACTAATGGAAGTCTAAGAGCAGCGCTCTTCTTCTTCCATTCTTATGAGGTATGGCTTACCCATATGGATTGGTGTCTAAGTCTCTTCCCTGTTGGGCATTCTCTGTTACCAGGGCTTTAGAGTTATTAGAGCATGACTTGGAGTTGGCTTCCCAACTCGGTACTCTGAAGGGTCAGGTTCTACCCTGTCCGCCTTCCGGCTGAAGTCTTTTGCTTATTTCCCTCGGCTAAGCTTTTTTTCGGGGGTTGCTCATTGCGTGCCCCACTTAATTCTATGGTCCTTGTTGGGATTCAAATTTTTTATTCCATTTGCCTTGTGGGACGTTCCTTTTGGACCGATTCAGGAGGCTGTCTGGCTGTCCTTTACCTTCATCGTTGTCCCTTGGGTCTGCTGGCTCAGTCAGACGTGTGTCTGATCGGGTGGCTCTGTTTCGCTAGCCCTCGTTCTTTGTTATGCACTAGGATAAGGTGGTGCTCTGCCTTACGCCGGACCTTCTACCTCTGGTGGTGGCTTAGGCTCATGTGTTTAAGACATCGCCTTTCTTTTGTGCCTTATTCCTAGTAACTCTGAGGCAAGGGGATTTATTTTCCCTCATCAGGCGCTGGAATTTTTTTTCTGGATTGTTTTCTGGTCCTTTAGGAGGACTGATGTCCCTTGGGGTTTGTGGGCACCTACCTTTGTATGTGCCTGATCTTGTCTGCTTTCAGGGGTTAAGCGGCCCTTGGGCTAGCCTTTACTTGGATAAGTTTTCCCTTCTGGTCCTAGGGAAGATTGGCTTCTTCCTGGAATTATTGTTAGCGTTTGATCTTGTCTGGCTGTTACTCATGCCTATTCCTTTGAGGGCTGAGCTTCTCTCGCCTTATTCTGATTCTACTGGTGAGTAGGTATCCTTTGGCCTTTCACCACCAGTTTTTTGTTGTACAAGTTTGCTAAACAGCTACCTTGGTTTTGGTTCATACCCTTTCAAGGGTTTTTATGATTTGACGCTGGAGCCTTTGCGCCTGTCGCTTTCGGTGGCAAGGTTGCAGGTGTCAGTGTCTCTACTGCCTGCTGTGCCTTTTTTGTTGGGGATCCCACCCTACTTTATGGACACTGCTATTGGATGTCCCAAGTGTAAGTATTATATCTGGAGCAGGACGTACTGTATACTTGGAATAATACAATTCTGTGAGATACTCACCTGTAGAATTGGTATTATATGTATACAGTACGTCCTGCTCCACCCCACCCTGGTTTTTGCATTATTCTGGATCCCCTGTATGGTGATTGTTGTTATGGTTATCATTAGTTACATCAGCACATCAGTTGTTTTTGGTGGTTGGATTCTCCCGGCTTCTGGTTCACTGCTTTTCAATGCTGGGGATTTGTGGGAGGTCCCTGGGTATATGAAGGGCCGGGAGGAGCCCGTTTTTGCATGTCTGCAGTGCACAGCGCCCTCTGGCAGAGGATAACCCAAGTGTAAGTATTATATCTGGAGCAGGACTTACTGTATACATATAATACCAATTCTACAGGTGAGTATCTCACAGAATTGTATTTTACCAACGCTGGCTTTGACGGCGTGGTTGCTGAAACCTCCATCTTGAAGGAGGAAGGTCTTTCTGATGCTGTCATTCAGACTCTGGTTAGGGCTAGAAAGAAGTCTTCCTCTGCCATCTACTATAGGATTTGGAGGTCTTATATTGATTGGTGTGAGGTCAGGGCCTTGCCTTGCAGGGCGTTTTCTATCCCTAGGATCTTGGAATTTTTTCAACGTGGTCTGGACCTAGGTTTGAAGCTTAGTACGCTGAAAGGGCATGTTTCTGCCCTGGCGGTTTTCTTTCAAAAGTCTTTTGCTCTTCATCCTCGTTTTCCAGGGGGTTACGCATGTGCGGCCTCCTAGGAAGCCTTTGCTCCCAGTTTGGGATTTGAATTTGGTTTTGTCTGCCTTGCAGGGTCCTCCTTTTGAACCTTTGCAGGAGATTGCACTTTCTGCGCCTACTCAGAAGGTTGTTTTTCTGGTTGCCATCACTTCTGTTCGGCGTGTTTCGGAGTTGGCAGCCTTGTCTATTAAGGCTCCTTACTTTGAGAGGCATCAGGACAAGGTTGTTTTCCGCTTCAAGCCAGATTTCCTTCCTAAGGTGGTCTCTGCTTTTCATTTGAATCAGGATATTGTTGTTCCCTCCTTGTGTCCTAAGCCCAGCAATGACAAGGAGAGGGTTTTGCATTCTTTGGATGTGGTTCGCTGTGTGAAGTACTAATTGGTGGCTACTTCTCCTTTTCGTAGGACTGACGCCCTTTTTGTGGTGCCCTCTGGGCCTAGGAAGGGTTTGGCTCCTGCCAAGTCTTCCATTAGTAAATTGATTCGCCAGGCCATTGTTGGGGCTTATTCTGCCAAGGGGAAGGTTCCCCCTTTTCGTGTTACTGCTCATTCTACTCGTGCTGTTGGGGCGTCCTGGGCCTTCCAGCACCAGGCTTCTGTTGAGCAGGTTTGTAAGGCTGCTACTTGGTCTTCGGTTCACACTTTTTCCAAGTTTTACAAGGCCGCAAAGTTCTGCAAGCTGCAGTGGTTTAAGTTTGTGCCTTGTTGCCTTGTTTTTTGGATCCCCGCCCTTTATGGACACTGCTATTGGATATCCCACATGTAATGAATGTCTTGAAGCGAGGTGTGTGACATACTTAGAATAATACCATTTTGTGAATACTCACCTGTAAAATGGGTATTATAAGTATGTGTCACACCCCGCTTCACCCCGCCTTTTTGTATTCTGGATCCTTTATCCCTTTCGCTGCCAGCCTACCTGGAGTTTTTGTCACCCTTGGTGCCAGACCATTTTGCACTATTTTGCGCTCCCCATGTTCAAATGTGATTTTTGAAGGGATTTCCCAGGAAAATGATATATTGTTTTTTTCAGCAGAGTCTGGGCTTTAACATGAAATGTCTTGTTTGTAATTTTTTAGGTGTATTCTCAATACTTTTGGGTGAAAAAAATAAAAAAATATATATTTTTTGCAATTTGTAGTGTTTTTTTGTAATAAAAAATGTAAGTTTGTCAATAAAATCTTATTGCATGTGAAACCCCAATTAATCCCGGTCACAGCGTTACCACATATGTATAAGTAGACACCCTTTCCTGCCCAGGAGACTCCCCCAAACTGAAACAGCGCTTTAGGAGATTTTCAGATAAAATACAACTATGCACCGCGCTAAGCGCACCTTGCGGTCTTTCCAGAAAAAGAACCCTTTAAATTTGAAATACCCCCCAAAAACTATATATTCTCTGGAAGTATACACCTCAGGCTTTCTAGACGTACCAGGTTTGTTGACATGGGCGCAATTTTCTGGAAGTAATCCCTCAATCCTTTGGTTGCACAGTGTTTCCCTAAAAAAGAAGAATCAAAGCCACATTTTCCTAAAAAAAACTATATGCAAACAGAAAAAAACAAGTAAAATCTGAAAAAGCAACAACCCCCGAACAGAACAATACCCAACATGCATAGGTACTGTCAAGGGAAGAGTTGCCAAACACCCCAAAGTAAAGCATGCGCATAACGGTAATTTTGCTTAAAAATTTCAGCTCTGCAGACAAAGTGCGCACCTTGCGATTTTTCAACCAAAACAACCCTTTAAATTTAGAATATCCCCACAAACCATATATTCCCTGAAAGTACACATGTTAAGCTTTCTAAGAGTACTGAGCATGTTGTAGTGGGCTCATCTTTCTGGAAGTAATCCATTGAAGAATTCTTAGGTTGCACAGGGTTTCCCTAAAAACAATTATAAAAAAGCAGAATAAAAACCATGTTTTCCTAAAATATCAATATGCAAACAAGAAAAAACAAGCTAAATCTGAAAACGCAAGGTCCCCCGAGCAGAACAATACCCAACATGCATAGGTACTATTAACCCTTTTAATTGTCAGCCTACTTGAAGTTTTGTGACCCTCTGTTGACAGGTCATTTTGCGGCATGATTAACCGTGATTTTTGCTGGAATTTCCAGAAAAATTATATACATTACATATACATTTTTTGCAGCAGAGTTTAGGCTTTAACATGAAATGTCTTGTTTGTAATTTTTCTACTGTTTTTTGAATATTTCTGCTTAAAAAAACAAACAAAAAAAAATATATTTTTTTTAAACAATTGTTTCCTTTATTTTAAATAAAACCTTTTTTATTTAAATGAAAACCATATTGCATGTGATAGCCCCATTTCTCCCGATTACAACGGTACCACATATGTATCGGTAGCCCCCCCATTCTTGCCCTGGAGACCCCCCAAACTGAAAAGAGCACTTTATTACATTTACAAATAAAATACAACTACTATCCACACTATAAACATAAGGGGTTAATAAAAAAAAAAAAAAAATGACATAGGGTCCCCGCCTATGTCATTTTTTTTTTTTTTTTTTTTTTTTTTTTTTTTAAGGGTTAGGGTTAGCCTAACCCTAACCCTCACCCTTAAAATTAAAAAAAAAAAAATGACGTAGGGTCCCCCTTAACCAGCCCGGGACCAGCTATGGGGGCTTGTAGGCACAGAGTGGGGGGGCCAGCTTTTGTGGCCCCCAACCCTGCAGCCTACGAGCCCACATACCCTGTGTGGGCCCGGGCTCTTCTGCCCCCCCCTGGGCTTTGGGGAGGCAGGTAATTGGGGGTGTGGGGGTTAATGGCAAGCCACCCGCTAGTTGCAGGTGGCTTGCCAGACCCCAGCCTTGTGAACTGGTATAAGGGGTCTCATGGACCCCTTACCAGTTCACAAAGGGTTAGCATAAAAAAAAAAAGACACCACACACAAAAATGTCATTTATTAAAAAAAAAAAAAGTTTTTTTTACTTTACTCACCTCACGGGCCTCTTACTGCCTCTCCTCGGCTCAGCTGTCAGATGCCCTGGTGATTGCTGGCCGGGGGGGGGGGGCAGGGGATCAGAGCATCCCCTGCCCCTCCACTGCTCTGCCCAGCGATCACCAGGGCATCTGACAGCTGAGCCGAGGAGAGGCAGCAAGAGGCCCGGGAGTGACGTCATAAGCCCTTAACAGCAAGATGGCCCGTCGGGAGAGGAGGGGGAGAGCCCTTTCAGGCTCTCCCCTGAAGCTGAAGAGGCTGGGAGGGGGCGATCAGAGGCCCCCCCAGTGAAGAGGAGACCCGGAGGGAGGCAGCGCGACTGCAGGTAAGTAAATGTCATTTTTATTTTTATTTTTTTTTACAGGTCAGTATACCCACATGTAATGTAATGTAATGAATGTCTTGAAGCTGGGTGTGTGACATACTTATAATACCCATTTTACAGGTGAGTATTCACAAAATGGTATTTTTCTATTATTGCCCAAATTGGGCTTTGCACAGGTGGAGCCTTACAAAATGCTTGGACTTCCTATTTATGAGCATTTATCAGCATTGGTAAATTAGTGGGACAAACAGACATTTACCTCATTACAGACTTACTGACTTATAGCCCAAAAAGTAATTTTCTATTTTTGAAATAGTTGCTTAGTTAGCTGCCTAACCTGATACAAAAGCAAAGTCCATACTTGCTACTACCTCCAGCTGTCAGAGACCTCACACAGTGGCAGAGCTGGCTATAAGTATAGTTGGTGCGCTGCATATCAAAGCGGCCCTGCTGCAATATTATTGTTATTTTATTAAGATTATTGAGCAGCTGCCTCATTGAGAGCACAGAGCATTAGCTAAATAAACATTTTAAATACCCCCGAGCAACCCGAGTGTTAGAGACTTCTAATCTCCCCTTACTGGTTTCTGGGGGCATCCCTTGGGGGGGGGCATCCTGGGTGGCTTTTTATTAGCCCTTACCCTGTGCTGGCCTATTGCGCCTGTCTTAACCCTTTTGTTGTCAAGCCCGTAACACCTACGTGCTGGCTTGGCTGGGCCTTAAAGTGGACCAACACCCACCAGTGATCGGCCCGGGAATCTATAAGATTCCCGGGCCGATCACCTCCCTCCCCGCGGGACATCCGAGATCGGGATGTCCTGCGGGGTGAAACCCCCCCAAACGCCTTACCTTAGTTTCGGCGCCGGCCGCCGCCGCCTCCCGCGCGCCCCTCTAGACGTGCGCCCGCGCCGGGCGTCTGTGAATGTCCGGCGCGGGCACGCGCGCGTCAAGAGGGACGCGCGGGAGGCGCCGGCGGAGGAGCCGCTTGTCCGCGGCTTGTCTGTCGGCGCGGGGAGAGGTGAGTTCGGGGGGATTTCACACAGCTGGGCACCCCGATTGGGGGTGCCCCACCGAAGTGGACCAAGACCCAGGATAGTCAAAATCCTGGGTGTTGGTCCACTTTAAATGCCAAGCCCGTAGGTGTTAGGTGCTTGAATTTCCCCGCTCATAGTTTAAAAACTAAAAATAAAAAATACTCACCTGACCCCTTGTTGGATCCGGCCGGGTCTCCTCTTTAATTTGGTACCATCCGATCCCTCGTGGAGGCTCGGATGGCTCCAGGAGAGCCCCCGGAATAGCCCCCCCCCCCCCCCCCCCGATTTGGCAGCAGAAGCTGCTAACTGTAAAAAAAAAAAAGACATTCACTTACCTCTGTGTGCGCTGGCTCCCGCTGTCCCTCCTCTTCACCTGGGGGGCCTCTGATCCCCCCCCCCCCCCCCCCAGGACTTACCGATCTTCAGGAGAGAGCCCGTGAGGCTCTCTCCCCTTTCATCCTCGATGGCGGCCGCCATCTTGCCGATAAGCCCCGCCCCTATGACGTCATCCTGCTTCTCAGCTTCTCAGATGCCGGTGATCGGTGCCCTGGAAGGAGGTGACAGGAGATCCTCTGATCTCCTGCCTCCCCCTTCTCTGGATGCCGATCACCGGCATCTGTTATCAGAGCGGCGAGGGACAAGAGCTTACAATCGAAGTACAGTAAAAAAAAATTTTTTTTTTTTTTTTAATAAAATACTTTTTATTAACGTGTGGTGTTTTTTTTTTTTTTTTTTTTAACAGTTAACCCTTTGTGAGCTGGTAAGGGGTCCATGAGACCCCTGTACCAGCTCACAAGGCTCTGGGTCTGGCAAGTCACCTGCGGGTTAGCAGGTGACTTGCCATTAACTCCCAGCCCCCCATTACCTGCCTCCCCAAAGGCCGGGGGGGGGGGGGCAGAAGAGCCCGGTACCTGCCTCCCCAAAGGCCGGGGGGGCAGAAGAGCCCAGGCCCACATAGGCTATGTGGGCTCGTAGGCTGCAGGGCGGGGGGGGCCACAAAAGCTGGCCCCCCCACTCTGTGCCTACAAGCCCCCATAGCTGGTCCCGGGCTGGTTACTTTGGGTAAGGGGGACCCTATGTCATTTTTTTTTTTTTTTAATTAACCCTTTGTGTTCTGTCATCCAGCAGCTATAAAAGGCTTCCAGCAGGTGAGCAGAAGCCAGTGATCGCCGAGGGACACAGTGCTCCAGGATGGATGGGAGGTAAGTATTAAAAAAAAAAAAATAATAATAATAATAAAATAATTTTTTTCTTTTTGCGTGTGTGTTTTTTTTTTTTTTTACATTTAACCCATTGTGAACTGGTAAGGGGTCCATGACCCCTATACCAGTTCACAAGGCTGGGGGGATGGCAAGTCATCTGCGACTAGCGGGTGACTTGCCATTAACCCCTGGCACCCCCATTACCTGCCTCCCCAAAGCCCAGGGGGGGGGCAGAAGAGCCCGGGCTATGCGGGCTTGTAGCCTGCAGGGCCAGGGGCCACAAAAGCTGGCCCCTGTGCCCTGTTTCCACAAGCCCTGCATAGCTGGTCCCGGGCTGGTTACTTTGGGTAAGGGGGACCCCATCTCAAAAAATGGGGTCCCCCCCCCCCCAGGGAGGGGGGACCCTATGTCATTTTTTTTTTCTCGATTTAACCCTTTATAGTGTGGATGGTAGTTGTATTTTATTTGTAAATGTTATAGATTACTTGTTTCAGTTAGGGGGGGTCTCCTGGGTAGGAACGGGGGGCTACCGATAAATATGTGGTATCGTTCTAATCGGTAGAAATGGGGATTTCACATGCAATATGCTTTTCCTTAATAAAATACATTTTTTATTTAAAATAAAGGAGTCAATTTTCTAAAAATGTTTTTATTTATTTATTTTTTATTGTAAAAAACAAAATTTACAAACAAGACATTTCATGTTAAAGCCTAAACTCTGCTGCAAAAAAATATAAATATAATTTTCCTGAAAATTACAGCAAAAATGGCGCAAAACATGGCGCAAAATGGGGAAAAATGACCTGTCAACAGAGGGTGACAGTCTCAAGTAGGCTGGCAATTAAAAGGGTTAATAGTACCTCTGCATGTTGGGTATTCTGTTTGGGAGACCTTGCGCTTTCAGACTTAGCTTGTTTTTTCTGGTTTGCATATTTATATTTTAGGAAAAGGTGTTTTTTATTCAGCTTTTTTATACATTTTTTAGGGAAACCCTGCGCAACCAAAGAATTCTTTGAGGAATTAATTCCAGAAAGATGAGCCCACTACAACAAGCTGGGTACGCTTAGAAAGCTTAACATGTGTACTTTCAGTGAATATATGGTTTATGGGGGATATTCCAAATGTAAAGGGTTGTTTTGGTTGAAAAATCGCAAGGTGCGCACTTTGTCTGCAGAACTGAAATTTTCAAGTAAAATTACCGTTACGCACATGCTTTACTTTGGGGTGTTTGGCAACTCTTCCCTTGACAGAACCTATGCATGTTGGGTGTTCTGTTCGGGGAATGTTGCTTTTTCAGATTAAACTTGTTTTTTCTTGTTTGTATATAGTTTTTTTAGGAAAATGTGGCTTTGATTCTGCTTTTTTATCCTTTTTTTTGGGAAACTCTTTGCAACCAAAGAATACATTGAGGAATTACTTCCAGAAAACTATGGGCACATAAACATGCCTGGTACACCTAGAAAGCTTGAGGTGTGTACTTCCAGAGAATATATAGTTTGTTGGGGTTATTTCAAATGTAAAGGGTCGTTTTTCTGGTAAAACTGCAAGGTGCGCATAGCTTATATCACAGTTGTATTTTTTTCTGAAAATCCCCTAAAGCGCTATTTCAGTTTGGGGGAGTCTCCTGGGCAGGAAATGGTGTGTACCTATACATATGTGGTATCGCTGTAACCGGGAGAAATTGGGATTTCACACGCAATAAGATTTTATCGGCAAACGTACATTTTTTATTACAAAAAAACACTACAAATTGTAAAAAAATTTTTTTTTTAATTTTTTTTCACATATTTCACCCAAAAATATTGAGAATACACCTAAAAAATACAAACAAGACATTTCATGTTAAAGCCCAGACTCTGCTGAAAAAAACAATATCATTTTCCTGGGAAATCCCTGGAAATCCTTTCAAAAATGACAGTTGAACATGTGTAGCGCAAAATAGTGAAACATCGTCTGGCAACAGGGAGTGGAAAATGCTGCAGGTAGGCTGGCACTGAAAGGGTTAATCATCATATGGAGGCTTCTGGGGATAGCGTGTTTGGGGGTCCTTCGGGGCAATCCCGGTTGTGTGCCATGTGCGGGGCATCCCCTCAGTAACAGTGCCGTGGTGTGCGTGCTGTGCGCCCAGGGTGTTGTTGCTGCCCAGACTGGGCTACCCGCTTTGCTTCCCAACTCTGGGACCCCTTCGGCGTTGCCTACCCCTCCGCGCCTGCACTCCGCGTCACAGCCTGATCTGGCACTGCATTTGGCCAGCATTGAAAGGCAGCTTGCCAGGCCTGTTCCATGTAAGACCTCTGGCAAGAAGCGGCACCTGGCTCCCGCGCTTTCCCTCTTTCCTGAGGAGGATGAGGGACCTGATGCTTTTGGTGGCCTTTACCCCCTAGAGGAAGGGGAACTCTTTCAGGACTCTGACTCCTCTGGGGACCAGCAGGAGGGTTACGACAGCGACCCTGGGTCTGCATCTCGGGAGGACTCATGGTTCCCTGAGGACACTGATAACCTGTTGGCTCAAATTTTTGAAATCTTGCACATTGTCCCCCCTGAGGTGGCTAAGAGGAAGTAGGGTGAGCACTTTCGTCCTGATAAACAGCGTCTGGAGTTCCCTGAGCAGAGCCATTTCACTAATATGGTGCTCAAGGAGTAGAATGCCCGCAGTGCCCAAAGGGTTGGATAGGAGGTATCCTTTTTCTGCCGACCTGGTCAAGCGATGGTCGTGTCCCCCTGAGGTGGACGCTCCCGTTCTATGGTTGTCCAACACCTCGGTCATGCCTTCCCCTGACACTACTACACTGTGGGACAGCGAGGACCGGTGTATGGATCAGCTGGCCTGCCATGCTTTTACATTTGTGGGGGCTGGGCTGCGTCCGGCCTGCGCCGCTGCCATAACGGCTATTTCCCTTAAGAAACAGCTCAAGCTTCTCCTTGATGGTGCTACGGCTGGTAGGAGGGGGGAGGATTATAGGGCCCTTTTGCTTTGCTCTGATTTTGTTACCTTTGTCCTTACTGCCATGGATGATGCAGTACGGCTGTGTTGTAGGGCCTCTGCCCTTTTGGTGGCTATGCGCCGCTCTGTTTGGCTGCATCAGTGGGCAGCTGACGCTGCTAAGAAGGCTCTCGCTGGGCTCCTCTTTACGGGGCTGCGACTCTTTGGTGAGCGTCTGGATGTTCTAGCCAAGGATGGTAGGCTGCCTCAGCGTAGGAGGCAGCCTCTGCCTTTTCGGGGGCCCTCTGCGTCCCTCCCCTCCTTTCGTGCTTCCAGAGGAGGTCGTGGCTCCCTCTTTTCGGATACCCGCAGAGATTCTTGGGGCTGTGGCAGACCACGTGGTCGTCCCCGGTCTCTCATGGGGTCCCAAACTTTCTCCCAAGCCCCCTCAGGCATGAGGAGGCACCCTCACCCATCCGGGTGGGGGGACGCCTTCTGCTCTTTGCTCACATCTGGAGGCTACGCGTCTCAGACCTGTGGATTCAGGAGGTGGTGACCTCCGGTTACAAGAGAGTTTGCAGCCTGGCCACCCCCAAGATTCATCAGATCCCGGATGTCTCAAAACCCTCTGTCAGCTCAAGGTTTGCGCCTTGCGGTTCAACGTCTGTCGGAGTCGGGGGTCATTTGCCTGGTGCGTTCCCAGGAACGGGGTCAGGGGTTCTACTCCAATCTGTTTACGGTCCCCAAAAAGGACGGGTCCCTGAGGCTTATCTTGGACTTGAAGGGTCTCAACAAGTTTGTCAGGTTCAAACATTTTCGCATGGAGACGCTATGCTCGGCTGTCAGTACCCTTCGCCCGGGCGACTTCATGACCTCCTTGGACATCAAGGATGCCTATCTTCATGTACCAATTTTTCCAGGTCATGAGAGATTTCTCAGGTTTACTCTAGAGGATTAGCATTACCAGTTTGTGGGTTTACCGTTCGGTATCACCTCGGGTGTTCACCAAGGTGCTGGCGGGCGTGATGGCTCTGCTGCGGAATCAGGGCATTCGCATCCTCCCTTACCTGGACGACATTCTGATTGCGGCTCAGTCTCTTAATCAGACCGAGAAGGATACTCTGGTGGTGACCTCCACTCTCAAGTCTTTCGGCTGGGTGATCAACTACCCCAAGTCTTCACTGTCTCCGTCTTTGGTGAGGTCCTTTCTGGGCATGACTCTGGATACCTCTCACTCTCAGGTCAAGGTCTTCCTGCCTCAGCAGAAAGTGGAGGGCCTTCAGAAGCAGGTACAGACTCTGCTCTTGTGTCCCCATCCCTCCATCCGGCAAGGGAATGCAGTTAGTGGGTCTGATGGTGTCCTGCTTTGAGGCGGTCCCTTTTGTTCAGTTTCACATGAGACCTCTTCAGTTGCACCTCTTGTCAGTTTGGAATCGGGACCCTGTGTCCCTGGATCAGGAATTTGCTCTGTCCCCCCTGGCCAGACAGTCCCTCTCGTGGTGGCTGGACACAGGGAATCTTCTAGTGGGCAGGACCTTTCTGCCTCCATGCTGGGAGACTGTCACCACAGATGCCAGTCTGACCGGTTGGGGGGGCTTTTGGAAGTCTCTGAAGTTCCAGGGTCAGTGGGGCCCTCAGGAGGCCCATGCTCCCATCAATGTCCTGGAACTGAGGGCGATCAGGTTGGTTCTTTCTCAGCTGACCATGCACCTTCGGGGTCGGGCTGTTCAGATCCGCTAGGACAACCAGACGGCGGTTGCCTACATCAATCATCAGGGAAGGACTCTGAGCAAGCGAGCCCTCAAGGAAGTGTCCCTGATACTGTCTTGGGCAGGAGAGAATGTCCCTTGCATCTCGGCGGTTTACATTCCGGGGTGGAGAACCAGGAGGCAGACTCCCTGAGCAGGGGGATGTCTCGGCTGGCGGAATGGTCCCTCAGCAACAAGGTATTTCTCTCCCTGTGTCACCGCTGGTTTCAGCCTGGATGTGGACCTGTTTGCGTCCCGCCACAATCACAAGCTTCCCAGGTTTGTCTCCCTGTCACAGGACCCTCTGGCCTTCGCCACGGAGTTTCAGCTTCTCTGTGTTCCCTCCTTTTCCTCTGCTGGGCAGGGTGCTGCGCAAGATAGCCCAGGAAGGGGTACCAGCCATTCTGGTGGCCCCCTGTTGGCCAAGGAGGGTGTGGTTCGCAGACGTCGTGCAGTTGGCAGTAGATCAGTATGTCTTGCCCAAGGATCCAGATCTGCTCACTCAGGGACAACTGTGCCATCCCAATTTACAAACGCTGGCTTTAAAGGCTTGGCTGCTGTAACCTCCATCTTGATGGATAAGGGGTTGCCAGCTTCTGTTGTTGATACCATGATTAGGGATAGGAAGAAGTCCTCGTTCTTTATCTACTACAGGATCTGGCATGCTTACATTGCCTGGTGTGACTCCAAGTCTCTTTCTTGTCGGGTGTTTTCTATCCCCAGGATTCTGGAATTTTTGCAACATGGTTTGAATTCGGGCCTTCAACTTAGTACCCTCAAGGGACAGGTGTCGGCTCTGGCAATTTTTTTCCAAAGATCCTTTGCCAATCACCGGTTGGTTAAGACCTTTTTCCGGGGAGTTACTCATGTGCGTCCGCCACGTAAGCCTATGCTGCCGGTTTGGGACCTGAATCTGGTGTTGTCTGCTCTGCAGGGTCCTCCCTTTGAGCCTATCCGTGGGGCTGCTTTGCCCATTTTGACTCTTAAGGTGGCCTTTTTGGTGGTTATTACCTTGGTCAGGCGAGTTTCTGAGCTGGCGGCGCTTTCCATCAAACCTCCTTATTTTGAGCGGCATCAGGATAAGGTGGTGTTTCGGCTTAAGCCGGAATTTTGTTGCCTAAGGTTGTGTCTGCTTTTCATCTCAATCAGGACATTGTCTTACCTTCCTTGTGTCCTAACCCTGCTAATTCCAAGGAACGGACCCTTCATTCATGTTGTAAGGGCTCTGAAGTTTTATTTGGTTGCTACTGAGTCTTTCAGGAAATCTGATGCTCTTTTTTGCCTCCGGCTAAATCCACTATCAGCAAGTGGATCCGTCAGGTGGTGGAGCAGGCCTACTCTGCCAGGGGGAAGGTTCCTCCTTTTAGGGTTACTGCTCATTCCACTCGTGCTATTGGTGCGTCTTGGGCTTTTCAGCACCAAGCTTCTGTTGAACAAGTTTGTAAGGCCGCAACTTGGTTTTCTGTTCATACTTTTTCCAAGTTTTACAAGGTTGATGTTAAGGCCTCAGCTGATGCTGCTTTTGGCCGCAAGGTACTTCAGGCGGTAGTGGTTTGAACTGCCTGTTGTTACTCTTTGGGGATCCCGCCCTACCTTACGGACACTGCTGTTGGACATCCCATATGTAAGGACTTCTGGAAGCAGGCCGTGCCATGCAATAGGAAAAAGACAATTCTGTGAGTACTCACCTGTAGAATTGCTTTTACTATGCATGCCACGGCCTGCTTCACCCCACCCTTATCGCTATTCTTGGTTGCCTCTTTATGGTGATTGTTCCAAGTTAGTTGGGGTTTTGTTACCTTTTTTACTTTTATTATCTCCCGCTTTCTTGAATAACTGCTTGTCACCGCTGGATTGGTTTAGTGGTGATCCTGATTTTATATGGTACCCGGAGGAGCCACAACTGCAGTACACTGCACCACCTTGTGGCGGAATAACCCATACATAAGGACTTCTGGAAGCAGGCCGTGCCATGCATAGTAAAAGCAATTCTACAGGTGAGTACTCACAGAATTGTCTTTTTGTAGTGGCCCCAAAATCCAGCTTGACGGGGTTTGGGGAAAATGGAATTGCTGCCAGTCCCCATAAAATACACTGGTTCACCCAAAAGACTCAAAGCCAAAACTCAAGAATATTGTGTGTCTAGACGTATACATTGGAGAAACCAAGCAGAATTTACACTGCTGAGAAAGGGCCTGGTTGCTTTGACATGTTGCTACAGCTATGCCATGACAGTATGGAAGAACTTTCACAGACCTATATCTAGTAAATAGATGCTTGCCTCCAGTCCTCTATTGTAGTTTGCTAATGTGATGTTGGAAAAATAACACAATATTCTCTTCTTCTTCCAGGTATGCCACGATTCTCCTGCACTGTACTTCACACGAGCAAAATTAAAGCTTTCTGATGACTCTGGTGTCGGGAAAGAGGTTAGTTGCTTATACAGCCTGGTTTCCTTAAAGCGGATAGAAACTTATTTCTAGGTCCTCCCCTCTGCCTTTGGGCCAATTGGCTGATCTCAATGGTGCAGCTTGACGTGCACCAGCTGGCTGGCTGCATCCCCTACTCATTGGGCATGCCCGTGCCTAGCCATTCAGATAGGCTGGGCACAGGGGTGCGCACAGCTACAGGGAAGGCAGGGAATGCGGCTGACACACAAGGGGTTTCATATAGTGGGGCATTTGATGTAGGATGCGCCGGGGGCAGGCTAGCGGCAGGGCCTAGAATCTTATCAGATGTATTCTAAGTGTGCCATACACTCCACTTCGATCTTCATGACATGTGGGTAATCTCCAGTAGAGGGCGAACTTCTGCAGAGATGAATATGCAAAAAAAGAAAGCCCCTCCCGGTCCATATATACCTGGGACCTCCCACCAATTCCCCAGTTCCTTCTCTGCAGGGAAGGCGACAAGACAGAAGATGAAGACTTCTTTACTTACAGCTCGCGCCCGGCCTTCTATTGTCCCTATTACTGCCAGGACCCTTCTAAATTGTCCCTATATTGAGCCTCCCAGCTTAGGCTGCGGGTCCTGGTGCAGCAGGAGCACTATGGGGTAGGCGGTTATCCAGGTTTCTTGGTGATCCTGGTGTGGGATGCCCCGTCCCTCTAGGCTTCTGGCAGGGTTCCTCCCCTTCCGGGTCCCCTATTCCCCTCCGGGGGGGGGGTTGCCTGGCCGATATTTCGTTTTTCCCAGCTTATGTCCCTGTGTGGTTAGTGTGTTTTCACTGTGTATGTGTGAGTGACAGAGTGCCTTTACTGGCATAACAGGGCTAGTGGCAGCCTGTGGGAGCTTTTCCCCTTCAGGCTGCGTTTGGGAAAGGGGTGGGCCCGGGCTCTCTGCGCGGCAGCCCCGCCCCCTTCTTTGGCACGATTTCTGTGCTCGTTTCTAGGGGTCCGCGTTGCTGGGAGGGGGGCGTTGGCTCGGCCCGTCCTCCCCCTGCTCTCCCTCCTCATGCATGAGGCTTCGTGGGGGCCATCTTCTATGAGCAGGCCGCAGAGCAGATCGGTGTGGTAAGGGCCCGATGGCCACTTCCTTAGCTGGTGTGTGGGGGTGGGGGCTCCTCTTTAGCGGGGGCCCCCACTGGTCTAGAGCACGTGTGTGTGTGTTATTTACACTGTGTGGCTGTGAATATATATATATATATATATATATTCTGCAAGATCAAATGCTGTGGTCTTTTATACTGTAAGGTTATGGCCATTTTTACTCAGCACTGCACTTATGTTGCCGGTCTTGTGTGTTACAGGTTGCCCTGTATATGTGCATATTAAGGGGTCCCTCCTGGTCCGGGGGTCCCAAGTGTAAAATTGTCCACCCAAAAATCAAAATCCTCCCACCGGGACTTTTAAGGGGCATCCCGGGTTGCTTATGCGTAATTCCCTGCGGTCTTGCGACTGACCACAAAAATTCACCATATGGATGTTCCGCAAGATACTGGGCTCGGGCTCCCTCTGGGACAATCCCTGCCACGTGTGGGGTGTGGGGCATCCCTTACGTTGTGTTGATCTGTATACCATGCGCACAAAAGGCCATAACGCGGCAGCCTGGTACCCAGCCTTCTGGGTAGGCTCCTCCCGCTTCATCGCCTTCCCCTCCCCACCTTATTCGTACCCCAAGTGACATTGGTACCAGTGGGGAGTCGCTTTCTGATGTTTGGGCTAGGTTGGCCAGCATCGAGAAAATTATTGCTAGCGTGGTGGGCAAGAAGGCCCAGGCTAAAAAGAGACATTTGTCATCGGCCCAGCCCTTGTGGGATGTTGACGACGATTCCGCTGATTTGTCAGATTATTCCCCGTTAGAGGAGGGGGAATTGTATCAGGAAGCAGAGGCTGACTATGTTCAGTCTGGGAATTCCAATGTCGGGCAGGCGCTGGGGGATGCCATAGATACGGCCACTGTTTTGTCACATTTATTGGAGGTGTTGGATATTTAACCGCCTGAGGTGCCCCCTCTTAAGAAGGGGGAATTTTTTTGGGCCTGCAAGCCCCATCTGGAATTCCCTACCCAGGGTCATTTTGATGCTCTGATCCTGAGGGAATGGGAGAGGCCCAGTCGGCTTCCTGGTGTGCCTCAGGGATGGGATAAGAAATATCCTTTTCCGGTGGAGGCGGTTAAAGCGGACCTTCACTCTAAATAAGAGTCTATCTTATATGTTTCCCACACCCTGTACATACAGATTGCTCGCATTAAAAATCATCCTACTTCCATCTACTGCATTTTATAAGCCTTTAAACATCCAAGATGGCGGCTTATGGAAGCTGCCATTTTTGCAGGCAGCCTGCAAACAGGAAGTGCCTGCAAACAGGAAGTGACTGTGCTGCTCTGCATTCTGGGACTGCTGACCTTTCCCTGACCCCAGCTCTGCTCTGTCTGAGCAAAGCACAGCTATAACCCGCCCCCCTGTACCTTATCCCACTCTCCTCTCCTCAGTAAGTGTGATGCTTCTGAGTCAAGATGGCGGCGCCCGTATCCTAAATTCCCGAACAGAGTTGCAGCCCAGTGGGGGAAAGTATAATAAATTAGTGACTAAACATGTAAAATATATTAATTTTAGATGCTGAGGAATTGTTTTTTAAGAGTTTGGGCTTTTCATTAAATCATGGTGAAGGTCCGGTTTAAGCGCTGGTCTTCTCCTCCCGAGTTGACGCGCCAGTTTTAGGTTTGACCAACTCTTGTGCTAAACACCCCTGACGTCACTTCCCTTAAGGATGGCGAGGATAAGCGCCTTGATCAGATGGCGTGCCACACATTTGCCAACGTTGGCTCGGCCCTGCGGCCTGTTAGTGCATCTGCCCTGGTGTCGCTTGCTATCAAGTCTCTTATCAGGGACTGGCTGAATAACGCTCAGTTTGATCCAGCTGGCGCTGAGTTCGCTATCCTTAAGAAATGCGAATTGTTCATGGATTTTGTCATGGCTGCGATGAAAGATTCTATTGTCGTGTGTAGTAGGACTTCAGCCTTACTGGTGGCTATGCGCAGATTGGTCTGGCTCCGCCAGTGGACAGCGGATGTTGGGGCCAAGAAGTCGCTCACAGCTCTTCCCTTCTTGGGTTCGCGGCTGTTTGGAGATAAATTGGATGCTGTTGCTAAGGGAGGTAAGTTACCTCAACGGAGGAAACAGCGGCGGTCCTTTCGGGGGGCTCGCTCACTCCTTCCTTTCGAGGGGCCAGAGCAGCTAGGGGTGTGGCCTTCTCGGGTGCCAGGGGCTCGTCCTGGAACAGGGGCAGAGGTTGGGCACGTCCCGCGGCTGCCTGGGGTTCCAAGCCTGCCGTTAAACCGGCTCAGCAATGAAGGGGTGCCCTCACCCGACAGAGTGGGGGGACGGCTGCGGCTCCTCTTCCAGGTCTGGGCCCGGGAGGTCACAGACAATTGGATCTTGGAAGTGGTCTCCTCCAGGTACAAACTGGAGTTCAAGTACTGGCCGCCCCCAAGATTCTTAAGGTCTCGGGTGCCCGCGGACCCTCAGGCTGCACAGGGTCTCCTGTTAGAAGTGAAAAACCTTCTGGACATGGGGGTTATATGCCCGGTGCCTCTGTCGGAGAGAGGCAGGGGTTATTATTCCAACCTTTTCACGGTTCCCAAAAAGGAGGGTTCGGTGAGACCCATTCTAGATCTCAAGGTTCTCAACAGGTTTATCAGAGTCAAAAAGTTCAGCATGGAGACTCTGCGCTCGGCTATCAATTCCCTTCGCCAAGGGGATTTTATGACATTCATAGACATCAAGGATGCGTATCTGCATGTTCCGATTTTTCAAGCACATCAGAGATTC
This sequence comes from Gastrophryne carolinensis, assembly GCA_027917425.1. Classification (NCBI taxonomy): domain Eukaryota; kingdom Metazoa; phylum Chordata; class Amphibia; order Anura; family Microhylidae; genus Gastrophryne; species Gastrophryne carolinensis. The sequence continues at coordinate 495,310,552 of CM051235.1, forward strand.
CTCCGTTTTGCGGTGGAGGATCAACATTTTCAGTTTGTAGCTCTTCCCTTTGGACTGACCTCGGCGCCGAGGGTCTTCACCAAGGTCTTGGCGGGAATAATGGCTCTGCTCATAGCTCAGGGCATTCGCATTGTGCCTTATCTGGACGACCTGTTGATCTCAGCTCCTTCCCTCCGTCAGGCGGAGCTGGACACCCATCAGGTGGTGTCGACCCTGGAGAGGTTCGGGTGGGTGATCAACCGCCCCAAGTCTTCTCTCTCTCCGTCTCGTGTGATTTCATTTCTGGGCATGGATCTGGATACCATTCAGGCCAGAGTGTTTCTGCCCCAGACCAAGGTGCAGGGGATTCAGGGTCTGATCCGCATTCTTTTGGCCAATCCTTGTCCCTCTATCCGACAGGGGATGAAACTGGTGGGCTGGATGGTATCTTCCTTCGAGGCGGTACCGTTTGCACAGTTTCACATGAGATCTCTTCAACTTCACCTATTGATGCATTGGGACAGGTGTTCGCAGTCATTGGATCAACCTTTCCGGATGTCTCCCAGGGTTCGGCAGTCCCTTCGGTGGTGGCTGTAATCAAGCAACCTGTTGAAGGGCAGATCCTTTCTGGTCCCTTGTTGGGAGACGGTTATCAAGGATGCCATCCTGATGGGCTGGGGAGGTTATTGGAAAAGTCATCAGTTCAGCGAGGTGTGGGGTTCTCAGGAGGCTCACACCCCCATCAATGTCTTGGAGCTCAGAGCCATCCGACTGGTTCTGGCTCGGCTGACCTCACATTTACAGGGTCTACCGGTTCAGGTTCGTTCAGACAACCGAACGGTGGTAGCTTACATCAATCACCAAGGAGGGACTCGCAGCAGGAGTGCCCTCAGGGAAGTCTCGCTGATCTTACGCTGGGCGGAGAGCAATGTTCCTTGCATTTCGGCAGTATACATTCCGGGAGTGGAGAACACGGAGGCGGATTCTCTGAGCAGGGGATCCTCTCGCCACGGAGAGTGGTCTCTCAACCCCGAGGTTTTTCTGGATCTTTGCCGCAAGTGGGGGACTCCGGGGGTGGATCTCTTTGCCTCGAGGCACAATCACAAACTTCCGGCCTTTGTATCTCTTTCTCAGGATCATCTGTCTCTGGCAGTGGATGCCTTGTCCCTTGCTTGAAAGGATCTGGGGTTTCTGTACCTGTTTCTGCCCGTCTCCATGCTGGGCAAGGTGGTTCGCAAACTGGTTCTAGAAGGGGCACCAGCGATTCTGGTGGCTCCAAGGTGGCCAAGAAGGGTTTGGTACGCAGACGTTGTAAGGCTGGCCGTAGATCAGTACCAGCGTCCCTTGTTGCCGGATCTGCTATCTCAGGGTCAACTACTTTACCCCAATTTACAAACGCTGGCTTTGACGGCTTGGCTGCTGAAACCATCATTTTGAAAGAGGAAGGCTTGTCTCAGGCTGTTGTTCAGACCCTGATTAGGGCTAGGAAGCGGTCCTCTTCTGGCATTTACTATAGGGCTTGGAGGTCCTATATTGATTGGTGTGTGAGGCTAGAGCCTTGCCTTGCAGGGTGTTTTCGATACCCAGGATTTTGGAGTTTCTTCAGCATAATCTGGATCTTGGGTTCCAGCTTAGTACTTTGAAAGGACAGGATTCTGCTCTGTATGTTTTCTTCCAGAGGTCTTTTGCCTTACACCCGCTGGTTAAGACCTTTTTCCACGTATGTGCCGTGTATGTGCGGCCCCCTCGGAAGGCTGTGGTTCCTGTTTGGGATTTGAATTTGGCTCTTTCGGCTCTGCAGGGTCCTCCTTTTGAGCCGCTACAGGATATTGCTCTTTCGGTTCTCACTCAGAAGGTTGCTTTCTTGGTGGCTATTACCTCTGTTCGGCGTGTCTGAGTTGATGGCTCTGTCGATTCAGGCCCCTTACTTTGAGAGACACCAGGATAAGGTGGTTTTTCGTTTTAAGCCAGATTTCCTTCCTAAAGTGGTGTCTGCTTTCCACCTGAATCAGGATATTGTTCTCCCTTCCTTGTGTCCTAAGCCTAACAATGACAAGGAGAGGGTTCTGCACAATTTGGATGTTGTTCGCTGTGTGAAGTACTATTTGGTGACTACTTCTTCCTTCCGCAAGACGGACGCTTTTTTCGTGGTGCCCTGCACGCCCAGGAAAGGTTTGGCGCCTGCTAACGATTAGCAAATGGATTCGTCAGGCCATTGTTGGGGCCTATTCTGCTAAGGGGAGGACTCCCCCTATTCTTAGTATACAGTACGTCCTGCTCCAGATAGATTACTTACACTTGGGTTATCCTCCGCCAGATGGTGCTGCACTGCAGAGACATGTAAAACAGGCTCCTCCCGGCCCTTCAAATACCCAGGGACCTTCCACAAATCCCCAGATTTCTCTGCAGTGCTTACTGCGAAGACATGAAATATCACTCTCTCGCAGGTGAGCGGGGCTATTAGCCTGCAGCTCTGTTGGACTATTCCCACTTGTCCTTCATGTGATGTGCCTCCCAGCCTGGGCTGCGCTGGTCGGGTGAAGGTAGGCGGCACCGTGTGTGCTTATGGAGCGCTGCTCCACTGCAGTCCCCCACCAAAGAGTAGGCGGTATAGGCTGATGGTGAGCCTTTATGGATGCCCCTCCCGCATTATTGCCACATACCCCGTGTAGCGGTGGGTCCTGTACAAAGGGCCGCCATCCTCCCTCATTCTCCTTCGGGGGGGGGGGGGGGAGTGTGGGTCAGTGCGTATAGTGATTACGTGTATGACTAGATATATGGTGTCAGCCGCCGTGCTGACTTGTCTGTTTTTACTATTACATGGCCGCCGCCGCGCGCGTCTTTTCCCTCCTTCGGATGCCCGCGCCGGACGGCGGCGTCGCCTCAGACGCTGCGGCGTTATCATTGGCTGCTGTCTTAGAGATTCGCGCTCTTCGGGGGGGCGGAGGCTTGGCGCGCTCCGCGTCACGGCCCACTCTGGCCCGCCCTTCGAGGTTCGCTTGGCGCCATTTTGATGTGTAGTCGTGCGCGTGTGTGTGTAACGGTCCCCCTTCCGCGGTCTGTAAGTGCCCTCGCGGGCGATCTTTATTCTCATTGCTTACTGTGCATGGTTCTGACGCCCCTTATTCTCATTATGTCTTTCAGACGGGTGAATCCAGTGGCTTCTCCCGGCCTGGTGTAATTGTCAGTTGGGCCTAGTATAATTACTCCCACTTCCCTGCGGGTCATTGGGGCATCCAGGGTAGCTTACAGCGTCAATCCCTACTGGCCTATTGCGCCTATTAATCACCATATGGAGGCATCCCAGGATAATGTGACCGGGGTTCCTTCGGGACAAGCCCCGCTGTGTGTAGCTTTTGGGGTCTCACCTATCAGCGGTGACAATGCACTGGTCTGTGTTCCTTGCGCACAGAAGGCGCTAATGATGCAACCTGCCCCTCCGGTGGCTGGGCCTACACCTCGCCTCACTTCACCTACTCCCAAGCCTGAGTCTAACCCCCAATACAAGCGGGGATTCTCATCCTGATGTGGCTGCTAGACTGGCCAGTGTTGAAAAATTGATTGCTAATACCTTAGCGCGTAAGGCCACTGCTAAAAAGCGTCACTTAACCCCTGATGCCACTCTTTTCCCTACGGAGTCTGATGAGTTGTTGCATCTATATGGCTATACCCCCTCGGACGAAGGGGAGCTGTTCTCTGACTCAGGGTCATCTGACGAGAGGCCCAGGGGTCATGTCGATTCTGGCTCTGACCCCTGGACCCCGGATGATACTGACAGGCTGCTGTTTCAGATTTTTGAGGTTTTGTCCATCTCTCCCCCTGTTGCGGCTCCCAGGCAAAGGGGTGAGCTCTTTCATACTGCTAAGGCTCGATTGGAATTTCCTGAGCAAACCCATTTCAATAACCTTGTGCTTAAGGAGTGGGAACATCCCAGTAGACTTCCCGGGATACCTAAGAGTTTGGACAGAAAGTATCCTTTTCCTGCTGATATGGTCAAGTGCTGGTCATCGCCCCCCGAGGTCGATGCTCCTATTCTAGGGCTGTCTAACACCTCTATTATGCACTCCCCCGACACTACTACGCTGCGGGATTCTGAGGACCGGCGCATTGACATTTGCATTTGTGGGGGCGGCGCTGCGCCCGGTTGGCGCCTTGGCCATTACTTCTGTGGCGCTCAGGGCCTTGGTCAGAAATGTACTCGAAGGCCCAGATGAATTGCCACCTGTTACGGTTAATGCACTGTCTAACTGTGATGTGTTTGTAAATTTTATCCTGTCTGCATCGGATGATGCCATTAGGATGTGTGCCAGATCTTCTGCCTTGGCGGTAGCTATACGCCGCGCGGTGTGGCTGCGCCAGTGGGCTGCTGACAATGCTGCTAAGAAAGCCCTTTGCAGGGTCCCCTTAAGAGAAAGGGGACAAGGGGTTCTATTCCAACCTTTTCACAGTGCCCAAGAAAGATGGGTCAGTCAGGCCCATTCTGGATTTAAAGATCCTCAAGTTTGTCAAGAACAGGCGCTTTCGCATGGAAGCTCTGCGCTCAGCTATCGGCTCTCTGCGCCCAGGGGATTTTATGACGTCTGTGGACATCAAAGATGCTTACCTTCACATCCCTGTGTTCCCGGGACACCAAAGGTTTCTCAGATTCGCGTTGGAGGATCAACATTACCAATTTGTGGCCTTGCCATTTGGCCTCACTTCAGCTCCCAGAGTGTTCACCAAGGTGCTGGCGGGGGTGATATCTCTGATAAGGTCAAGGGGCATACGCGTGCTGCCCTACCTGGATGACATTCTCATCACCTCTCGGTCTCTACAGCAGGCAGAATTGGACACTCAGCTGGTGGTGTCCACCTTGGAGTCCTTCGGCTGGGTGATCAATCACCCCAAGTCCTCTCTGTCCCATTCGTCGGTGACCCCATACCTGGGAATGATTCTGGATACGGTTCAGTCAAGGATATTCCTTCCTCAACAGAAGGTGGAAGCTCTAACTGCGCAGGTGATGTTCCTGCTATTGTGTCCCCAGCCCTCCCTCAGGCAGGGAATGCAGCTGGTGGGTCTGATGGTGGCGTGCTTCGAGGCAGTGCCCTTTGCTCAGTTCCATTTGAGGCCTCTGCAACTTCACCTTCTGTCAGTATGGGACAAGGACCCAACGTCCTTGGACGGGGTCTGTGTGCTTCCCCCCTTGGTCAGACGGTCCCTTTCATGGTGGCTGGACCACAGGAACTTGCTAGGGGGCAGGTCCTTTAAGGCCCCCTCCTGGGAGACGTTCACCACGGATGCCAGTCTGTCAGGTTGGGGGGGGGATTCTGGAAGTCCCTGCGGTTCCAGGGGAGGTGGGGCCCTCAGGAGGCCCACTTACCCATCAACATTCTGGAACTATGGGCAATCAGGTTGGTACTGGAGCAGTTGACCAATCACCTGAAGGGTCTGTCTGTGCAGGTGCGCTCAGACAACAGGATGGCGGTTGCCTACATCAACCACCAGGGAGGGACCCGGAGCAGGGGTGCCCTCCAGGAGGTGTCGCGGATTCTGACATGGGCGGAGGCCAATGTTCAATGCATTTCGGCTGTGTATATCCCGGGGGCAGAGAATCTACTGGCAGACTCTCTGAGCAGGGGGACTTCCCGTCAGGGGGAGTGGTCCCTATGCAACAGGGTATTCCAATCCCTGTGTCACCGTTGGGGTCTACCGGATGTGGATCTGTTCGCATCCCGTCACAATCACAAGCTCCCGGCCTTTGTCTCCCTGTCTCAGGATCCTCTGGCCTTGGCCACGGATGCTCTGTCCATGTCATGGAAGGAATTTCGGCTCCTGTATGTCTTTCCTCCATTCCCCCTGCTGGGCAGGGTCCTGTGCAAGATTGCTCTGGAAGGGGTGCCAGTGATTCTGGTGGCCCCCAGGTGGCCAAGAAGAGTGTGGTTCGCAGACGATGGAGAAAGGCTTGTCTGCCTAGGTGGTGGATACCATGGTGCAGGCTAGGAAGAAAACTTCTTCTGCCATCTATTATAGGGTATGGCGTACCTACATTGATTGGTGTGAGTCTAGGTCTCTTCCCTGTAGGGAGTTCTTAGTCCCTAGGGTTCTGGAGTTTTTACAGCATGGGTTGGAGTTGGGTCTAAAACTCAGTACTCTGAAGGGTCAGGTTCCTGCCCTGTCTGTCTTCATTCAGAAGTCTTTCGCTCAGCATCCCTTGGTTAAGACCTTCTTTCAGGGGGTCACTCATGTGCGTCCCCCACGTAAACCTATGGTCCCTGTTTGGGATTTGAACTTGGGTTTGTCTGCCTTGCAGGGTGCTCCCTTTGAGCCTATTCAGGATGCTGCTCTGGCTGTACTTACCCTCAAGGTTGTCTTTCTGGTGGCTATTACTTCGGTCAGGCGTGTCTCTGAGCTGGCGGCTCTGTCTATTCAGCCCCCATACTATGGGAGACACCAGGACAAGGTGGTGTTCCGCTTTAAGCCAGACTTTCTGCCTAAGGTGGTGTCTGCCTTTCATTTGAATCAAGATATTGTCCTTCCTTCATTGTGTCCTAATCCTAGCAACGCTAAGGAAAGGGTTCTGCATTCCTTGGATGTGGTCAGGTGTCTGAAGTATTACCTGCTAGTCACTGCGGCCTTCAGGAAGACTGATGCTCTTTTTGTGGTCCCTTCTGGTCCTAGGAAGGGTTTGGCTCCTGCCAAGTCTACTATTAGCAAATGGATTCGTCAGGCTGTGATTCAGGCCTATTCTGCTAAAGGGAAGAATCCTCCCTTCCGCCTTACTGCTCATTCTACTCGGGCTATTGGTGCCTCTTGGGCCTTCTAGCACCAGGCTTCTGTTGAACAAGTTTGCAAGGCCGCTACTTGGTCTTCTGTTCATACCTTTTCAAAGTTTTACAAGGTTGATGTTAGGGCCTCAGCTGATGCTGTTTTTGGCCGCAAGGTTTTGCAGGCGGCAGTGGTTTAAACTGTCTGCTGTTACCTTTTGTTGGGGATCCCACTCTGCTTATGGACACTGCTGTTGGATGTCCCAAGTGTAAGTAATCTATCTGGAGCAGGACGTACTGTATACGAAGGATAATACAATTCTGTGAAATACTCACCTGTAGAATTGATATTATAAGTATACAGTACGTCCTGCTCCACCCCACCTTGGTTTTTGCATTATTCTGGACCCCCTGTATGGTGATTGTTATCATTTTTATAGTTACCAGTTGGTGGTTAAATTCTCCCGGCTTCTTGTTCACTGCTTTTCAATGCTGGGGATTTGTGGGAGGTCCCTGGGTATTTGAGGGTCCGGGAGGGGCCTGTTTTACATGTCTCTGCAGTGCAGCGCCATCTGGCGGAGGATAACCCAAGTGTAAGTAATCTATCTGGAGCAGGACGTACTGTATACTTATAATATCAATTCTACAGGTGAGTATTTCACAGAATTGTATTTTTAGGGTCACTGCGCACTCTACTCGTGCTGTTGGTGCATCCTGGGCTTTTCAGCACCAGGCTTCTGTTGAACAAGTTTGTAAGGCTGCTACTTGGTCTTCCGTTCATACTTTTTCCAAGTTTTTCAAGGTAGATGCGCGGGCTTCAACGGATGCTGTCTTTGCCCGCAAGGTTCTGCAAGCTGCAGTGGTTTAAGTTGGTACATTCTTTACCGTTTCTGGTTCCCACCCATGACGGACACTGCTATTGGATGTCCCACATGTCATGAAGATCGAAGTGGAGTGTATGGCACACTTAGAATAATACAGTTTTGTGAGTACTCGCCTTTAAAACGGGTATTGTGAGTGTGCCATACACTCCACTTCGCCCCACCCTTTTTTTTTCAGGTGTTCTGGGACTTTTATGTGGTGAACCATTGGTTTTGATAAGGTTATAATTGGTTCTTCCTGGTCCCCTTACTGCTTTTTTACACTGGGGAATTGGTGGGAGGTCCCAGGTATATATGGACCGGGAGGGGCTTTCTTTTTTTGCATATTCATCTCTGCAGAAGTTCGCCCTCTACTGGAGATTACCCACATGTCATGAAGATCGAAGTGGAGTGTATGGCACACTCATAATACCTGTTTTAAAGGTGAGTACTCACAAAACGGTATTTTTTTGACCCACTTTAAGACGAAAAACAGTCTTCTTTATATGCATGATGGCTAAGGCCAAATTTCACTGTTACTAAAAAAAAGAAAGGGGACATGTGTCACCGCTTCTTTACCTTCGACACCTCATAATCCCCTATGTCAAGTTATTGGGAGTCCCCATATCTTGTAGCAGCCTATTATATTGGAGCTTTTCTTTCTGTGTATATGCTCTTGACCCTGTATTGTGTGCTAGAAATGAACATCTATATTTTCCTATTGCATGGCACGGCCTGCTTCAAGAAGTCCTTACGTATGGGATATTCTACCACAAGGTGGCTCAGTGTACTGTAGAAGAGTTGTGGCTCCTCCCGGTACCATATAAAAACAGGATCACCAATGGACCTATCCAGTGTTTTCTCTGCAGTGATTCTGCGAAGATAGAAGATGGCTCTTATATTGCGCAGGTGAGCGGGGCAACCAAGCCTGCAGCCCTGCATGTCTATTTCCACCCGTTTCCCGACCCTCTGTGCCTCCCAGCCTTGGCTGTCGGATCGGGTGAGGGTAGAGGAGCACTAGGGTCAGGTGCTCAAGGAGCGCTGCTCCTGGCCGCAGACCCTATACCACAAAGGGTAGCCAGCCATAGGCTTTATGGGGAGCCTACTAGGGATGCGCAGTTCCTTTCCTAGCTTCTGAGAGGGTGAGTGTTTTGGGGACTATGTGACTTGCGGCGAGTGCTTTTAGCTGTTTTTAAACGGTTTTCGCCGCCACTGTCTCCGCTTTGTACTATGCTCCGCGGGGGGCGACGCTATAACTATGAGGCGTTATTCTAAGCAGACAGCACGTCCTGCTCCAGACCTAGTCCTTACATGTGGGTATACCTCCGCCTTCAGCGCCGTGCACTGCAGAATCATGAAGAAAACAAGCTCCTCCCGGCCCTACATATACCGAGGGACCTCCCACAAATCCCCAGAATTCTCTGCAGTGCTGAACTGCGAAGACACGAAGTATCACGCTCTCGCAGGCTAGCAGGGCTTTACAGCCCAAGGCCCTGCGGGACTATTTGCACCCGTCCTCTCTGTGAAGAATATGCCTCCCAGCCTGGGCTGCGTTGGTCGGGTGAAGGTAGGCAGCACCTCGTGTGCTTAACGGAGCCATGCTCCACCGCAATCCCTCACCATAGGGTAGGCGGTTTAGGCTGATGGTGAGCCTCTAGTGGATGCCCCTCCCGCATTATTGCCCCGTGTAGCGGTGGACCCTGTGTAAGGGTCGCCATCCTCCCTCATTCCCCAACTAGTTAGTGGGAAAAGAAAAGGGGGGGGTATGTGTGTGGTGGTCCCTGTGTACCAGTATATCACGCTTATGGCCTTATTTCTGCCCTTCTTTAACATTGAAATGTCAGAGCCGCGCTGCTTGCTCTTTATTTGGTTTTCGGCTACCGCCGTATGTCTTGTGCACAGTTTGCTGCGTTGTCTAGATGCTGTGGCGCCTTTTCCTTACTAGACGTAACGGTTTTTCTACAAATCCTTAAGCGTGTGATTGTATCCTTGCCTTGCCGTTACCTCAGAGCTTCGCGCCCTTCGGAGTGGGCGGGGAGTTGAATTGGCGCGCTCCGCGTCACGGCCGAGCATCGAGCCCGCCCTTCGAGGTTCGCTGGGCGCCATTTTGCTGATCTCCACGCGCGTGTGGCGGTTTCCCTGCTCCCTTGGTCTGTAAGTGCCCTCGCGGGTGACTCTTTTATATGTTTTCCAGCTGCGCATGCCTCTGACACCCATTCTTCTCCTTATGTCTTTCAGACGCTAAGATTCCGGTGGCATCCCCCGGCCTGATATATATCCTAAACGGGCTCACTTTTATATTCTCCCACATTCCTAGCGCGTCTTGGGGCATCCAGGGTCGCTTATAGCATAAATCCCTGCTGGCATATTGCTTTGATAATCACCATACGGAGGCATCTCAGAATTGTGTCCGGGGTCCCGCGGGGACAAGACTGGCTGTGTACTGCGTGGGGACCTCCCCACGATGACGCTGACAGAGCACGGGTCTGCGGACCGTGTGCTGAACAAGCACTGGCCCTGTAATCAGGTTTACCAGTGGCTGCACCTTGCTTAGATACACCTGTCTCCCCTGGTTTAAATCTCACTCCTGATGAGTCGCACTGAGCGGGGATGACCAGCAGGTGGTGCCGCGCAGGCTACCTACGGCTCAGCAGGTGATGCCTGGTTGGCGGTGCGCTTGGGTGCTGGAAAGAAGCGGTCCCCGACGCTTCCTGGTTCTATGTTTCCCAATGAAACTGAAGAGTCTGCTGCTATGCAGGTCCTTGATACTTCTGATGAAGGTGGACTGTTCTCAGGTTCTGGTTCCTCAGACGAGATACCTTGGACCCGTGATAATTCTGGCCCGGGTTCCTGGGGCCGGTGTGACACTGATAAATTACTTGTAAAGATCTTTGGACTATTGTCCATCTCTCCTCCGGGAGAGTCTCCCAAGCCCAAGAGGGAGAGTTTACACACGGCGACGCCACGCTTGGAATTTCTGGAGCAGGATCATTCCAGGCTCTTATATCTAAGGAATGGGAATCACCTTGTGAACTTACAGGAGTTTCGGGGGTCTGGGATTGGAAGTATCCTTTTCCCCCTGATGTGGTTGGCTGCTAGTCAGTCCCTCCCAAGGTGGATGCACCTATTATTGGGGGTGCTAACCCTCCCTTCATGACAGCCTCTACTCATCGTACCCTTCGGGATGCTGAGGACCGGCGCATTGACAGTCTGGCTTCCCACGCCTTTTCATGTGCAGGGACGGCTCTGCGCCCAGTCTGTGCCACGGCCATCACTGCCCATTCTTAGGAGGATACTTGACCACCAACCGGATGATCTCCCTTGGGAGGTCTTTAAGGCACTGTCTGATTGTGATGTTTTTGTGAGTTTATTCTCTCAGCGATGGCTGACACTGTTAAAATGTGCACTAGAACCTCGGTTCTTGTGGTGGCTATTCGCCGCCTGCTTGGCTGCGACAGTAGGGGGCTGACAATGATACTAAAAAGGCTCTTACTGGCCTTCCCTCTAGAGACGACGCTTATTGGGGCCCGGTTGGACCTTTTGGAAAAAAGGAGTAAGGCACCCTCGAGCAGAAGGCCGTCTGACACCCCTCCCCTTCCTTACGTTAGTCCCAAGCGCGAACCAGAAGTGTGCTTCCAACTTTTTGGAGTGGAGCCCCGCCCCAGGGGGGGCAGGCAACGCCCTGGGTCCTCCAGCTGTGCGAAGTCCAAATCCGGGAGGAGCCACAATTCTTCTGCAGTACACTGCGCCACCTTGTGGCGGAATACCACAGACGTAAGGACTACATGAAACAGGCCGTGCTGTGCATAGTAAAAACAATTCTACAGGTGAGTACTCACAGATTTGTATTTTTCCTGGACAGCCACATTTTCTAGCATGGTGCTTAAGTAGTGGGAAAGGCCCAACAAGCTGCCGTCGGTTCCTAAAGGCCTGGAGAGACGGTATCCTTTCCCTGCCGAGTTGATTAAATTATGGTTGCATCATCCCGAGGTGGACCCTCCGGTTTCAGGTCTGTCCAACACCTCTATTATGCTTCACCTGAAAATGCTTCCACAAGAGACCCTGCGGATAAACGCATGGATCAGTTGGCTTTGGCATGCTTTTGCCTTGGTGGGTTCCCTCTTACACCCTGCGTGTGCCACGGAAGGTGGCTAAGGCTAAGTCTTGCAAACGGGCGCAGGATTACAGGGAACTCAGAGCCTGATGTCGTCAGGCGGGGTGCCAAGACTTCGGCTTTGCTTGTAGCATTACGACGTTCACTGTGGCTGAAGCAGTGGTCAGCCGATGCAGCCACCAAAGGGTCCCTCACAAATTTACCCTTTGTGGGGGGTCGGCTGTTCGAGGAGCGGCTGGACCTGTTGGTCAAGGATGGTAAGCTTCCTCAATGAAGGAAACCTTCTTGGCCCTTCGGCACTCCTCTTCTTACCGGTCTTTCGGGGGGGGGGGGGGGGGGGGGGAGAGGTTCTTCCTTTTCCAGTGCCCGCAGAGATGCTTGGGGCAGAGGTAGGTCCCGCAGTCGGCCCAATCCTGCCTGGGGAGCTAAGAACCTCTTTTGCCGGATCCCTATTTTGCCGGGTCATCAGAGGTTTTTTTTAAGGTTTGCATTGGAGGGTCAGCATTTCCAGTTTGTGGCGCTCCTCTTCGACATATCTTTAGCCCCCAGGGTGTTCACCAAGGTGCTGGCAGGCATCATGGCTATCCTGAGGGGTCAGGGTATTCGGTACTACCCTATCTGGACGACCTTCTGCTCTCGGCCCAGTCCCTTCAAGAGGCTGAGAGTGACACCCGAACTGTGCTGTCAACTCTGGAAGCCTTCGGTTCAGGGATCAACTACACCATGTCGCATATCACACCATCAACAGTGAGATCCTTCCTGGGGATGACCCTAGACACCATTCAAGTCAAGGTCTTTCTGCCACAGCAGAAAGTCTTGTGTCTCTAGACGCAGGTACAAGCCTTGCTGGCTTGTCGACAGCCATCGGTGCGCCTAGGGATGAGATGGTGGACCTAATGGTGGCTTGCTTAGTAGCAGCGCCCCTTGCCCAATTCCACATGCGGACCCTTCAGCTGAACTTGCTAGCCAGCTGGGATCGGTCCCCGGAATCCCTAGACCGAGGATTTGTGCTGTCCCCCCCCCCCCCCCCGGCCAGGCAATTGGTTGGATCCTCGGTAGTGGTCGGATCCTCAGTATCTGCTGGTAGGCAAGTCCTTCGGACTTCCCAATGGGAGATAGTTACCAAGGCTGCCAGTCTTACAGGCTGGGAAGAAGATCCAGGGTTAGTGGGCCCGAGAAGCTCTGGAACTAAGGGCAATTTGGCTTGTTCTACAACATCTGACCCCCCCCCCCCCCCCCATTTAAGGGACCATGAGGCTCAGGTCCAATCGGACGGCTGTAGCCTACATCAACCGCCAGGGCGGTACTCGGAGATTTCTCAAGGAGGTAAGGCGGATTCTGAGTTGGGCAGAGAACGTTCCCTGCATCTCGGCGGTTTACATCCCGGGGGTGGAGAACCAGGAGGCAGGCTCCTTGAGCAGGAGGTCCTTGCGTCTGGGGAATGGTCTCTCGGCAGGAAGGTTTTTCAAGCTCTATGCTTCCACTAGAGTCAACCGGACCTGGATTTCTTTGCGTCCAGACACAATCACAAGCGTCTCTCCCTCAAGAGACCCTCTGGCCATAGCAACAGATGTCCTGGCGATTCCCTAGACAAGGTTACATTTTCTGTATGCCTTTTCTCCGTTTTCGCTCCTGGACCGAGTCCTACGCAAGATAGTCCAGGAGGGAGCACCAACCATCCTGGTGGCTCCTCGTTGGCCAAGGAGGAGTTGGTTTGCGGACATAGTAAGGATGTCAACAGATCACTGCCTTATGTCCGACTATCTGGCGCTTCTCACGCAGGGGTCGCTTCGGTACCCGAATTTACAGAGACTGGCTTTGACGGCCTGGCTGTTGAAACCTCCATCCTGACTGAAAAGGGTTATCGGCCACAGTTGTTCACATCATGATTCAGGCACGGAAGAAGACCTCTTCCATGACTATTACAGAGTTTGACGGGCCTATTGCTTGGTGAAGCCAGGAAGTTTCCTTGCCAGAGATATTCTGTTTCTAGAATTCTAGAGTTCTGCAATATGGCCTAGATTGTTACCGGTGTGGGACCTAAGTCTGGTGTTATCGGCTCTCCAGGGTGGCCCCTTCGAGCCTTGAATGGTGCTACGTTGATTATGCTGACACTCCAACTAATCTTCTGGTAGCGATCACCTCTGTGCGTTGAGTTTCGGAATTGGCCGCATTATGTATGTACTTTGAATTTCACAGAGACAAGGTGCACAAGGCACAATTTTTTGCCTAAAGTCGTTTCTCCTTTTCACCTTAATGATGAAGTTGTCTTACCTTCCTGGTGTCCAGCACCGGCTAATCCGAAGGCGAGGACTCTCCATGCTTTAGATGTGGTTAGAGTCATGAGCTATTACCTGGCTGCTACTGAATCGGATTGCTTTTTGTCTTAGCGGAAGGCTCTAGAAAGGGATTTCCACCAGTCAAGTCCACTCTCAGTAGGTGGATTAAAAAAGGCGAAAATAAGAGCTTATTCTGCCAAGGGGAAAGAGCCCCCTTTCGGATCACAGCTCGTTCTACTAGAACCATTGGTGCTTCCTGGGCCCTTCAGCATCAGGCCTCGGTGGAACAGGTTTGTAAAGTTGCCACTTGGTCTTCAGTTCATTCGTTTACCAAGTTTAACAAGTGGATGTTGGGGCTTGAGCTAACGCTGTTTGGCCGAAAAGTGCTTCAGGCACTAGTGCAATGAATTACCTGCTGTTCCGCACTGGGGATCCCGCCCATATGGACACTGCTTTTGGTTGTCCCAACTGTGAATACTATCTGGACGCCTGGAATGGATTGGAAAGAAAAACGCAATTCTGTGAAACTCGCCTGTAGAATTGCTTTAGTTTCCTATCCATTCCAGGCCGTCCAACCCGTCCCTTTTGAGGGTTATGTCCTGCATACCCTTTATGGTGATGAACCATTACTTGTTTGTAGGACACTTGTTGCACAAATTTAGGATTTTAGGTTCGAGAGAGTACAAGCGGAGGCTATGTGAAGTAACATGGTCTCCTATGTTCGGGGCCTCCCGGCCTGCCTCTTACTATTTGAGTACTGCTTTTGAATTACTGGGGGTGGTGGAGAGGCAGCTGCCTTTATAGGGGGCCGGGAGGAGCCACATCTTTGATCTTGCAGTCCACGCCCCCTTTGGGGCGGAGTTACCCAACTGTGAATACTATCTGGACGGCCTGGAATGGATAGGAAACAAAAGCAATTTTACAGGTGAGTTTCACAGAATTGCGTTTTCCAAGACATCAGAGTAGGGGCTGCTTATTCCCCCAGTGAGTTGGTGGTATCTTACGTGCTGTAAAGACAGCAAGGTTTGTGATAGTAATTTCCCTGTAGTTAGGCTGGTGCAACGAGATGCATAAGTAAAATTTATTTGATGGCATATTTAAAATTAAACAGGTGAAGTTGTGTATTTTCTACAGAATTGAGGGTTTTGAAAAAACATTTCCAGTCTCTTGGTCAGTGTATAGCTTAAATCTGTTTCCCATTAGTTGAGTAAAGTGCTTGCATTATTTTTAGGGGAGGATAGCCTTATAAAAATTTTAAAAGGGATACGGTACCCAGTGGTGCTTGGAAATACAATGTTTGAAATGTCAAGGACATAGACTCCATTTTATTTGGTATCTTGAAGAGGAACAACAGACTTTTTTCATGTTCTCAGTCCCTCCCGTCTCCCACACTGCCTTTTGGATGTCGGTGTTATCCTAAATGCTGACATCCTGCTGAATTCCTCCAGAGTCTCCAGTGTTCAACAGTTTATTGTGTTTAGGCGATTTAAGTAATTTCCCAGTTCTGGAGTTATCGTGGTCAAAGCCACTCTGTACCTGTTTTTGTGTGTTTTATGCTGGTGTGTTCTTATTCTTTAGCAACCTTATCATAGTGTCTGGGTATGGGCATAGTCTCTTGTTTTCCAATACCCTCAGCAACAATATTTTTATTGCTTTGACGATCGATGATTTTTAACGAGTAGAGGATCCCATGATAATGGGCCACCTCTGCGTGTACCCATTCCTTATTGTAATGGACCATTGAGTCAATCTGTGTGCAAGGATAGCCTGATCGTATACCTTAAAATCTGGAGCTGCTAGGCCTCCATTTGCGCCTTTTGATAATTGGTTGTTAGAGATTCGTCTCTTGTTGCCCGACCAAAAGAAGTCCTGGATTTGTTATTTTGAAGAAAGCGTTCGGAAGATTAGTAAATTTTGAAAAAGATAAATAATCTGAGGGAGAATAATTTAATGCCGCATAGTAGAGGTTCTATGCCAATCTTAAATAAAATAAAAAAAAATTAAAAAAAAAGCAATAGCGAGCATACCTGTCTTACCCCACTGTAAATATTAAATAAATCTGTTAAATTATTTTTTATGATCTTTGCGCTTTGGTTTTGATATAGCACCATTATCATCTTAATAAATTCTGGCCCGAAGCCAAATCACTGTAGCATGGCTTCCATGTACTTCCAGTTTAGCCTATCAAATGCTTTTTCCGCATCTAGGGATACTATTAATGCTTCATTATTGCTTCTGTTTAGTTGATGAATTATGTTTACTACCATTGTGTTATCTAAGGTACTTTTGCCTTTCCTAAACCCCGCTTGCATGGGTGTGAGAACTATGGGAAGGACCGCCCCGATTCGCCTAGATAAAATGCTTGCATAAAGTTTTATATCGGTGTTAAGGCAACAGGATGATAATTAGCAGCCTTTTCCCTTCCTTTTGGAGTTAAGTTGATTAATACTTGGTTCATTTCTTTGGTGGGCTGAGTCGTAGACCCAAAACCATTATAAAAGCGTAATAAATATGGTTTCCGCTGGTGCACATTCGTTTACACAACAACATTGATAAGTAAACAAGAGGCTTGTCTTAGGCCTGTGCATATGCCTCTCCTAAATTTCCTGCAACACACTGTAGATGGTGTAGGAGGTCTTTAATGTTTGCCTCTCCTTTCCATGTTTCCACACTCCAAATGTGGTGGCACGGCCGTCCCTTCTCTGTCAGCACTTCCAGCATGGACCAGCCCATCAAACCTCAATGGTCCCACTTGCTGGGCTCATGCTGTGAGTGCTGACTGACTGAGCCGGTCGTGCAACCTCATTTGGAGTGTGAAAAGATAGAAAGGAAATGAGGACATCTATAGCTCATTGGATGAAATGAAGGAGACACACATGAGGCATCCTAGGCTTCTGGTGAGCTCATTGCTTTCTTATTATTGCCATTGCCTAGCCTTTCCATCAAACCCTAACCATTTTGCCCAGGGTGTGCTTGGGTAGTCAGAAAAGCTCAGTTTCACCCAAGCAGGCTCTGCCATCTGAAGCAGAATATGGCACATCCGTGTTGGAGACCCGTGTTGGAGTCTCATGTGATGCACCTCCTGCTGCCAATAACGACTTAAATTGCTTACTCCTGACTGCCAGATGAACGCTCACCAAGGCTTGAGGACAGAGCATGCTGTTGACCCTGGAGCACACAACACTGTAACTGGACATCTGCAGCCTGCTGGACATTAAGGTATCGAACTTGCAGACTGGCGGGTGTCTCTGGACAGAGTTTAAAACTGACCTCCAAACGGCTGCTAACTTGCCCACCCCAATATGGGGCACCCCCATCAGGTAAACAAGCATGGCCAAAAGCGAACAAAACAATTTACCATTTGACTGCTGGCACCACGCATGTTGCATGCAAGCCCGCTATGCAGATATTTGGTTGCTGCCCATTCCCCACAGAGGGGAAAATGTACTACTGCTCAATTTCAAGCTTCCTATTATTTTTTTGAAGTAATGGAGCCAGATGTTATAGGAATCTTTTAGTTAGGAGATATTTAGACTTGGCTACAATTCCACTTTCACAGATTTTTTTTTCCAACCGACCATCACTATGAAATCAAGATCATCACCCCTGCTTGTTCCAAAACTATGGCAGCCTTGGGTTCGCTAGATGGGTGAACCAGTTTGCCCACCAGTTTGCAGGCTTTGCAGGAATTGTTCAGCAGGTCATCTGAAATCTTGGGAATATGGTTGAAATAAGCTTAAACATGTAATCTAAGCAGACTGGAGGTCTGTTCACCTTCTAAGCAAGGGGGGAGGCATCCCAATTTGGGAACGCAGAAATGGTACCTATGGGGCAGCTGGGGGGGGGGGGTCGCGCCCACCAACAGGCCAGGTTTTGCAGATGCACAGGTGGAGTAATTGGTGCAGCAGCAGAGCTATAGAGCTGGAGATCCACAAAACATCAGCTGTTGGTGGGCCTTGAGGACAGGGTTGGGGACCACTGCTCTAGGGCACCCCAGATGCTAAAAATGCATGTAAGCCTCCCTTTAGTCTTTTTTGATTGGAAATCATATTTAAGGAGGGCCTAGTAAGGTTACTGCGGTAGGTCTGTGTTCCCATGCTGATCTTGCCGCCATTGGAAACAAATTATCCATATCTGCTCATCCCCAGAAGAGTGTTTTTGCCCATTTTGAGCTTCCTTTTATTTTTCCTTTTAACTATACTACAGTGATTTGCATTAATATACTTTTTCTCTTTGTCATATAGGGATCCGGAAAATTAAAAAGGACACAACTGTTACCGACTCCAGAAACCTCTATTTAGGTGGTCCCTCTACCCAGAGACGTTTATGTGGATTTTCTTACCTTTTTTTTATATGCAAGTGTTTCTCATCCTGTGGAAAACTGTTACCCATAAGCTGTGACATAACTAATCCTGTGTTGACTTGCCTCATCTCTGGGATGTTTATAGTAGCATTTGGTTTTATAGACTTTTATGACTTAACGTTGACAAGCAAACCCCATCCTCTAACCAGCAAGTCCCCACTCACCCCCCCCCCCCCCCCCCCCAAGGCTTTTGGATGGCCAAACTACTGATCAACCTAGGCAGGAACAAATCAACAATGTTTGGGAGACTGATAACCTAGTTACATAGTAAATAGCCTTGGAAAAGACACATCACCATCACATTCAACCAATGGAATAGGGTAGAGCAAAATTTTATAAATATATAGATGATCAATAACTGTCACAAAAAAAAAAAAACCTCTAATCGCATAGTATTACGTAGTTGGCCAAACTTTCTTTTAATCACATTGTTCTAATATGCCAAGGCTTAAAGTTCAGCTGCCACTATGACCATGTGTACTTTGTTCTCTGCGTGAACCCTCTTTGTATTAAGTGATGCTGGTGTGGTTCACCCTTTAGTATAGTTAAGGATATTCTTGTGGCTGCTGACCTTCAGCCAAACCCCAATATACCTCTTGTGTGCTACTGGTCAGAAACTAGAAGTCTGGGCAGGTATCTTTCTGCAGACCAATACATTCACTTCAGTGGGATTTTTGAACATGTATATTTTTTGTGTGCCAAAATAGTTTTCATGATCTGCAATCTCTTGCTATTGGCAACTGTACATAAATATCTACAAGAGAAGAGAAGTGAGCCCTGTACACACAGGACACTGATGTTGGGCATGTGTCAGTGATTTCCCTCACCTCAACAGCTGTCTTAACAGCGGTGTTCTATGTGTGCATGGCTCACTTCTCTCTTCTTGTAGATCTTGGTGTATAGTGACCGATTGTAGATGTTGAAAACTGCTTCCATAAAACACACATTTGTTTACATATGAAAAAAAAAATACTAGATCAGGTCAGTACCCTGACTGCACAAAAACACACACAAATAGATTAAAAAATGCAGTTGAAAGTGGACTTTCCCCCTTTTTTTTTTAAAGCTTACTGAAACCATGCACCTTTCCAACACAGGCTGGCTCCTGCTCTACAGAGACAATAAACTAACCTACCCAATAATCTCATGCAATTCGTGAGCTCTGCGTTGGAGATACTCACCACCCTCTAGCAGAGCCCCATCCAGGATCTCCTGAATTTGGGACTCTGGTAGCGGGAAAAGGTAGTTTAGGGTGCTACAAGCTAGACAGATCGTCACGGTTGCGGGGAGACCTCACTACTGGATTGTACCCAAAATATGACCTGCTAGGTTTGTACCTGCAACTTTGTCTCCTAAAGAAGTGATCCTTTACCCAGAAAGGAATTTTGTTGTGACCTTTTATCCCCAGGCTAGTGCCTCCAAATGGCCTGTGTCCTTTTTTTTTTTTTATGCCCAATATTCAGAACACGAACTGGATGCAGTCAGCCATAATTGCTCCCTGGTCTAGCAGCCCTGCCCCCTGATGCTTTCCAGTGATGATGCATTCAGTTACATCGCGGAGCACTAACGGCTGTTATGTGACAGTTTAGTTGTAACTGAGTGAATTGGCATATGGCTGCCATTCGAACATCATACCGCTTCCTGTTAGTGTTTTTGTGAATGCTGGGCAAAGGCTGTAGTAAAAAAATGAAAGGCAGGCTGTTTTGGAGCACTGGGCTGGGGATAAAAGGGAACTACATCTTCCTTTCTGTGTGTAGATGCACTTTACTGTTCTGGGTCTATTTTCATATCTTTGGTTAAGTACCAAATAAAGCTCAAACTCGGCCAAAGATGGGGACAGAAGTACAATGCAGCATGTGATTGACTAAATGAGAGTCTGAATGCACAGAGATTTGGTGCTAGGGTGACACCAGCCATTTATTCTAAGTGTACAGCACGTCCTGTTCCAGAATATTCCTTACTCTTGGGTAATACATTCACAAGATGGCGCTGGACTGCAGAAAACAGCTTGTGGCTCCTCCCGGCCCCATATAAGTCAGGGACCTCCCACAAATTCCTCAGTTCTTTTCTGCAGGCTGGGCTGCGAAGATAGAAGATGGCTCTCTATATGGCGCAGGTGAGCGGGCTTGTATGCCTGCGGACCTGCAGGACTATTCCCACCTGTTCCGTAGGTTCGGGTGAAGGTAAGTCAGTAAGCACCAGTTAGGTGCTGAGGAGCTATGCTCCTACCGCAGTCCCTGCTCTGACAGGGTAGGCGGTTTAGGCTGATGGTGAGCCTTTTGGGATGCCCCCCCACGGGTTCTTGCCAGGCTCGACCTGTGCAGTAAACCCTTATTCCCATAGGTGTTCCCCTCCACCCTCACTCCTCCCATTGTCTCCTGGGCGCCGTTGTCTCCCTGGAAATCCTTCTATTCCTGCCTCGCTCTCCCTCTGGATCTTCGGGGGGGGGGGGTGACTAGTGTTAAAAAAAACGGTATTTTTTATGTTTTATCTTTGTACTGTGTTCTGTCACCTTATACGCCGCCGCGCACTTGTACAGCGCTCCGCGGACTGCAGCGTCATTTACCTCACAGCTGCTGGGCCGCTATTGGCCGGCCAGATCACGTGCCTGCGTTTCTCGCTCTTCTAATGCTTTGTTCATTTATTGTATATTTTGTGCATTGGTGACTTTGTTTTTTTCTGTAGGTGGAAACTCCTTATTTAAAAAGGGGGTTTCTCCTGGTCCTTAGCCCTTAAGCCTTATTTGGGGGTCCATTTGTGTTTCAATCCTCCCACCTGGGACTATTTAAAGGGGATCCCGGGTAGCAATTGCCTAAAACCCATATATACTTGGCGACTATAATCAATTATAGTATAATACTAAACATCACATGGAGGCATCACAGGATAATGGGCATACAATTCCCTTGGCACAGACTCTGCAATGTTTTGGATGTGGGGCATCCCTTGTTGGGGATAACGCAATTCTTTGCGTCCCTTGTGCACAATTAACCATTATGCAGCATACTGGGGCCCAGGCTTCAGGGTCTGCGGCTACTGCCTCTTCTCCAACTCCGCCGTGTCTTGTCCGTACCCCCAGTGATATTGTCATGGGTGGTGAGTCGCATTCTGATTTATGTGCCAGATTGGCTCATCTTGTAAAATGTATGTCTACCTCTGTGGCTAAAAAGGCCTCAGCTAAAAGAGCATTTGACTCATGCCGTCTCGGCAAGTGAGTTGGACAATTGCGAATTGCTTGATTGGCCCGACCCTTCTCGGTTAGAAGAAGGGGAATTATATGAGGATTCAGATGTTTCTGACGAACAGCAATTTGTTGGTACTGAAATTGAGCAGGCTGAAGAGAGTGTTGTGGATACCCCAAAAGCTCTTGCCCAGTTATTTGAGGTTTTAGTTATTACTCCTCCTGAAGTAGTCCCTCTTAAAAGAGGGTAATTCTTTGGAGCCTCTAAACCTCGTTTAGAATTTCCAAATCAAAAGCATTTTGATGATATTCTTAAAGAATGAGAGAAGCCTGCGCTGCTTTCTGGCATTCCCTTGGGCTGGGACAAAAAATATCCCTTTCCAGCTGATACGGTTAAACGTTGGTCATCACTTCCTGAGGTGGATGCCCCTGTACTTAATTTATCCAATTTTTCTGTGTTGCATTCTCCTGACTCCACTACAATTAAAGATGGAGAGGACAAACGTATTGATCAAATGGCGTGCCACGCTTTTTCCAGTGTAGGCTCGGCCTTGTGGCCTGTTGGTGCTTCGGCGCTTATGTCGGTGGCTATTAGGTCTGTTGTGAGAGACCTAATAAATAACTCAGGGCTTGATCCAGCCTCTGATGAGTACGCCGCTCTTAAGCGATGTGAGAGGTTTGCATCTTTTGTACTTTCTGCTTTAGATGATACTCTGCTCATGTGCAGCAGAACCTCTGCCTTGTTAATTGCCATTCGGCGGTCAGTATGGTTGCGGCAGTGGGCGGCGGATGTTGTAGCCAAGAAATTGCTTACAGCACTTCCGTTTGTGGGATTGCACCTATTTGGAGAAAAATTGGATACTGCCACTAAAGGAGGTAAATTACCTCAGCGTAAGAGACAACGTCGTTCCTTTCGGGGGTCCAGATCCGGTAGAGGATCAGCCTTTTCAGCCTCTAGAGGGAATGCATGGAATAGAGGAAGCGGACATGGCCGTCCAAGTCAGAATTGGGGGTCCAAAACCAAATCTGCCCCTAAGCCTGCTCAACAATGAGGGGACGCCCTCACCCTTATGGGTGGGGGGACGGCTGCGGTTCTTCTTCCAGGTCTGGGTTCAGGAGGTATCAGACAATTGGGTTCTGGAAGTAGTTTCTTCCGGTTGCAAACTGGATTTCGAGTCCCGGCCTCCTCACAGATTTTTCATGTCCCGGATGCCGTCAGATCCGGCAATTGCGCAGGGACTGCGGGCAGCAGTAGCGAATCTGTTAAACATGGCTGTCATCTGCCTAGTGCCTCCAGCGGAAAGGGGTTTGGGGTTTTACTCCAACCTATTCACGGTACCCAAAAAGGATGGCTCTGTTCAGCCTATCCTAGACCTAAGGATACTCAATCAATTTATCCGTTTCAGAAGATTCCGCATGGAGTCTCTGCGATCAACGATCGATGCTCTCCGTCAGGGGGACTTCATGACATCCATAGACATCAAGGATGCTTATTTACACATTCCTATTTTTCCGGGTCACCGGAGATTTCTCAGGTTCTCGATAGAAGACCAGCATTATCAATTTATGGCCCTGCCATTCGGCCTTACCTCGGCCCCAAGAGTCTTTACCAAGATGCTGGCAGGAGTGATGGCTATATCCAGGGCATCCGCATTGTGCCTTTTCTGGACGAACAATCAGAGTTGGACACCTCCCTCGAACAATCAGAGTTGGACACCAGGATGGTGGTCTCTACGCTAGAGAGGTTCGGATGGGTAATAAGTTACCCCAAATCCTCTCTCTGTCCGTCCAGGGAAATTCACTTCCTGGGCCTGATTCTGGATACATTTCAGGCCAAGGTTTTTCTTCCTCAGTCCAAAATGGTTCTGATTCAGGACTTGATTTGTCTATTCTTGTCCAATCCTCGTCCGTCTATCCGTCTAGGAATGAAACTAGTGGGATTGATGGTAGCTGCATTCGAGGCAGTCCCGTTTGCCCAGTTTCACATAAGGACGCTTCAGCTCTTCCTCTTGGAAAAATGGGACAGGTGCCCACTATCATTAAATCAGACTTGTCTATTGTCTCCCCACGTTTTGCAGTCCCTTCAGTGGTGGTTAATATCGCACAACCTCCAGAAGGGCAAGTCATTTCTGACTCCGCGTTGGGAGCTGGTTACCACGGATGCCAGCCTGGTGGGGTGGGGGGGGGCTTCTGGAAGAAGCATCAGTTCCAAGGATTGTGGGGGCCTCAGGAGGCTCATTCTCCAATCAATGTATTAGAGCTTCGGGCCATACGTCTTGTTCTACTTCGACTGACCCATTTCTTACAGGGTCTGCCAGTTCAGATTCGGTCAGACAACCGAACAGCTGTTGCATACATCAATCACCAGGGAGGGACTCGCAGTTGGGGTGCCCTCCGGGAAGTGTCTCTGATCCTTCAGTGGGCAGAGATCAATGTTCCCTGCATATCAGCAGTTTACATTCCGGGGATAGAGAATATGGAGGCAGACTCCCTAAGCAGGGGATGTTCTCACCAGGGAGAATGGTCTCTCAATCCAAGGGTCTTTCAGTTCCTCGGTCACAAGTGGGGGACTCCACGGTTGGACCTGTTTGCTTCTCGTCACAAGCTGCCAGCTTTTGTGTCTCTATCCCAGGATCCTCTGGCAGTGGCAGCAGATGCCATGTCTCTGGCCTGGAAGGATCTGGGGTTCCTATATCTGTTTCCCCCATTCTCCATGATCAGCAAGGTGGTGCGCAAGTTGGCACTGGAGGAGGCGCCAGCAATTCTGGTGGCGCCAGGGTGGCCAAGACGTCTGTGGTACGCAGACGTCATAAGGCTGGCAGTGGATCAGTTCCATCTGCCTCTTCTTCCATATCTCATCACTCAGGGTCAACTTTGTTACCCCAATTTACAAACGCTGGCTTTGACGGCATGGCTGCTGAAGTCTCCATCTTGAAAGAAGGTCTTTCTGATGCGGTTATTCAGACTCTTATTAGAGCTAGGAAGAAGTCTTCCTCTGTCATTTATTACAGGACTTGGAGGTCCTATATTGATTGCCCTGTAGAGTATTTTCTATTCCTAGAATTCTGGAATATCTGCAACGAGGTCTGGATATGGGATTCCAGATTAGTACTTTGAAGGGGCAAGTCTCTGCCTTGGCTATTTTCTTTCAAAGGTTGTTTGCTCTTCATCCTTTTTCCAAGGAGTCGCGCATGTGCGTCCTCCCAGAAAGCCTATACTTCCTGTTTGGGACCTTAACCTGGTGCTTTCAGCTATGCAGGCCGCTCCCTTTGAGCCTTTGCAGCATATTCCTCTTCCTATTCTTATTTGCTTTTTTGCTTGCTATTACTTCTGTCCGCCGAGTTTCTGAACTGGCGGCTTTGTCTATTCTAGCCCCTTATTTTGCGAGGCATCCAGATAAGGTTGTTTTCTGTTTTAAACCGGATTTCCTTCCTAAGGTGGTGTCTGCTTTCCACCTAAATCAGGATATAGTTCTTCCTTCTTTCCTAAACCTAGTAACGACAAGGAAAGGGTCTTACATTCTTTGGATGTAGTTCGTTGTGTTAAGTATTATTTAGTTACTACCTCTGACTTCCGCAAGACGGATGCCTTTTTTGTTGTGCCTTCTGGGCCCAAGAAGGGTTTTGCTCCTGCCATATCTTCCCTTAGTAAGTAGATACATCAGGCCATCATTGGGGCCTATATGGTTAAGGGGAAGGTTCCCCCTTTTCGTGTCATCGCTCATTCTACTCGTGCTATTGGTGCTACTTGGGCTTTTCAGCACCAGGCTTCTGTTGAACAAATTTGCAAGGCTGCGACTTGGTCTTCTGTGCATACTTTTTCTAAGTTTTACAAGGTTGATGTGCGGGCCTCAGCGGATGCTGCTTTTGGCCGCAAAATTCTGCAAGCTGCAGTAATTTAAGTTATGCATTATTCCTTGGGGATCCCCACCCGTTATAGACACTGCTATTGGATGTTCCAAGTGTCATGGATCTTTGGAAGTGGAATAATACCATTTTGTGAGTACTCACCTGCAAAATGGTTATTACGAGTATGTCACACACCCCACTTCCCCCGCCCTTTTTTGTTCTAGGGATCTTTTATATGGTGATTATTATTTTCAAATTATTTTTCATTTATTGAATATAATTGGCTCTTCCTGGTTCTCTCTGCTTTTTAAAAAGAATGGGGAATAGTGGGAGGAACCCGGTACTTATGGACCAGGAGGGGCTCCTTTTTCCATGTCATCTCTGCAAGATCGCCCTCTACAGGCCGGTTTCCCAAGTGTCATGGATCTTTGGAAGTGGGGTGTGTGAGATACTCGTAATAACCATTTTACAGGTGAGTACTCACAAAATGGTATTTTTCAGGATATTCCTTTCTGCTGTATTCTTATGGGAATGTTTTTTATGTCTTTCAGGCGGGTTAAAATTTTGGCACTGTGGTTTCTTCCGGCCATCTCCCCTCACTATCTCCCACTTCCCTAGTGGGTTCTTGGGGCATCCCGGGTAGCTCTTTAGCGTTAACCCTTACTGGCCTGTTGTGCCATTCAAATCACCATATGGAGGCTTCTGGGGATTATGGGCCTGGGGTTCTTTTGGGACAAGCCCAGCTATGTGTTGCGTGTGAGGTATCCCCCATAAGTGATGTCAGGGTATGTGTATCCTGTGCCCAGCAGGTACTTGCACTGCAGTCTGGGCTGTCTGTCACTGGGCCTGGTGGTGCGCCCCCTCTGGCCTCACCCCCCACGCTTACATCTGACCCCCACCGAGGGACATACTAGTGGGGAGTCTCAACCTGATTTAGCTGCACGGGTGGCCAGCATTGAAAAACATCTTGCTGGGTCTGCCCCGCATAAGGCTTCTTCTGAGAAGCGGCATTTATCACCCGCGGTTTCCCTCTTCCCTGTAGAAGATGAGAGCCCTTACTCACTCTCAGGTCCCTACCCCCTTGAGGAGGGGGAATTATTTTCTGATTCTGAATCCTCTGAGGAACAACCTAAAATGGTACTGGGACTCCCTTTGGGGAAGACCCGTGGTCCCCTGATGACACTGACAGATTGCTGAGTCACATTTTTGAAGTGCTTTGTATTTCTCCCCCGGCAGTGGCTCCGCAGCAGCAGGGTGAGCTTTCTCATACTGTTAAGGCACGCTGGGAGTTCCCTAAGCAGTCTCACTTTAATAATCTAGTGCTCAAGGAATGGGAACAGCCTATCAAGCTGCCAGGGGTGCCTAAGAGTTGGGACGAGGTATCCCTTTCCTGCTGATGTTGTTAAGCGTTGGTCATGTCCTCCCGAGGTGGATGCGCCATTCTCTGGTTGTCCAATACATCTGTCATGCATTCTCCTGATACTACTACCCTGCGGAATGGTGAGGACCGGTGCTTGGACCAACTGGCCTGTCACACCTAACTGCCTGTGTGGGGACGGCGCTGCGCCCGTCCTGTGCCTCTGCTATTATGGCTATTGCCATTAAAGGGGTGCTTAAGTGTCTCTTGAACGGGGCATCTGAGGATGCGGGTAGAGAAGGGTATAGATCTCTCCTGCTTTGTGAGGAATTTATTGCATATATTCTTTCTGCCATGGATGATGCCATTAGAATGTGTGGTAGGACTTCTGCCCTGTTGGTGGCTATACGCCGCTCTGTCTGGCTACGTCAGTGGGTAGCTGATAATGCTGCTAAGAAGGCTCTCACTAGTTTCCCTTTCAAGGGCCTGTGCCTCTTTGATGAACGCTTGGATTTGTTTGCCAGAGGCGGTAGGTTACCTCAACGTAGGATGCCGTCCCGGTCCTTTCGGGGGATGGGTGCCTTTCTCCCTTCCTTCCGTGGTTCCAGAAATGGCCCAGGAGTCTCCTTTACTGGGGCCCACGGAGATCATTGAGGAAGGGGCAGAGGACGTGGCCGTCCTGGCCTCTCCTGGGGTCCCAAGCTAAAATCCTCACCCAAGCCCCCTCAGGCATGAAGGGGCGCCCTCACCCATCCGGGTGGGGGGACGGCTTCGGCTCTTTGCTCACGTCTGGAGGCTTCACGTCTCAGACCGGTGGATTCAGGAGGTAGTGTCCTCCTGTTACAAGATAGTTTGCAGCCTGGCCGCGCCCAAGATTCATCAAATCCCGGATGGCTCAAAACCCCCTGTCTGCTCAGGGTCTGTGCCTTGCTGTCCAAAACCTTCTGGATTTGGGGGTCATCTGCCAGGTGCCTTTGAGGGAAAGGGGCAGAGGCTACTATTCCAATCTTTTCACAAGAGACGGGTTCCCAAAAAAGACGGGTCCAGCGCCTCAACAAATTTGTCAGATTCAAACACTTTCGCATGGAGACTCTGCACTCGGCTGTCAATTCACTATGCCCGGGCGACTTCATGACCTCTGTAGACATCAAGGACTCTTATCTTCATGTACCAATCTTTCCAGGTCATCAGAGAGTAGATCAGTACGCCCTGCCCAAGGTTCCAGACCTGCTTACTCAGGGGCAGCTCTGCTGGCTTTAACGGCCTGGCTGCTGAAACCTCCATCTTGATGGAAAAGGGGCTGCCTACCTCTGTTGTTAATACCATGATTCGGGCTAGGAAGAAGTCCTCGTCATCCATCTACTATAGGGTATGGCATGCTTACATTGACTGGTGTGAGTCTAAGTCGCTTCCCTGTCGGGTGTTTTCTATCCCTAGGATTCTGGAATTTCTGCAACATCGTTTGGATTTGGGTCTTCAACTTACCCTCAAAGGTCATGTTTCTGCTTTGGCCATTTTCTTCCAAAGATCCTTTGCTCAACATCGTCTAGTCAAGACTTTCATCCAGGGGGTTACTCACGTGCGTCCTCCACGTAAGCCTATGTTACCAGTCTGGGATTTGAACTTGGTCTTACCTGCCTTGCAAGGGTCTCCCTTTGATCCTTTGCGTGAGGCCCCTTTGTCTATTTTGACGCTTAAGGTAGTCTTTTTGGTGGCTATCACTTCTGTTAGGCGTGTTTCTGAGTTGGCGGTGCTTTCCATCAAACCCCTTTACTTTGAGAGACACCAGGACAAGGTGGTATTTCGTTTTATGCCAGATTTTTTGCCTAAGGTTGTGTCTGCTTTTCATCTCAATCAGGACATTGTTTTGCCTTCTCTGTGCCCTAATCCTAGTAACCCTAAGAAGCGGGTTTTACACTCTCTGGATGTAGTCAGAACTCTGAAGTTCTATTTGGTGGCTACTGAATCCTTCAGGAAGACTGATGCTCTTTTTGTGCTCCTGTCTGGACCTAAGATGAGTCTGGCTCCAGCTACGTCCACTATCAGCAAGTGGATCCATCAGGCTGTGGTACAGGCACGTCCTGTTCCATCCCAGACTTGTTATCATTATTCTTAGTTACCTCTGTATGGTGATTGTTCATTTTTGAATTCTTGTTGTTGTTCTCCCGGCTTCTTGTTAACTGCTTGTCAATACTGGGGAATTTGTGGGAGGTCCCTGACTTATATAGGGCCGGGAGGAGCACAACCTGTTTTCTGCAGTCCAGTGCCATCTTGTGGATGTATTACCCAAGAGTAAGGAATATTCTGGAACAGGACGTGCTGTATACGTATAATACCAGTTCTACAGGTGAGTAATCACAGAATTGTATTTCAACTCTTGATGGTCATTACATTTCATTCTGTTGCAAATGGTGTGATTAGCCCTCCGTGGCTTGTCCCCTTGTTGGTATTGAGCCTCTGTTGATGGAAAATCTCTTTGGTCTGGAACGGCTTCTCATTTGTAACAATGAAATAACGATCATGAACGCCAAAAGAATAAATCACTGGAAAACCAAATGGCTACTCCGGGGGGAAAATAAGTTGATCTCACCAAGTAGTGACATTTTATTGAGAATGGCTTGGTGATCTCTGAATGTTCTATGGAATTGTATGTAATAATGGTTAGTGGCAATGTTGTGTATTAATGCAAAAAAGTGACTGTTTTGTGTATGAGATCATACAATTTTATATGCAATCATACTAAGTAAGTAAAGGCCTACAATATGGCCCAAATTACAGCTTAGTAGGCCTATATTATGCTTCAACATTTGGTGGCATCCATGCCATGCAGTATCTGTAGCCTGGCTGAGGTGAGGCAGCTGTCTAGATCAGACAATCAGGTTTCAAATATGAAACCAACAATCTGCTCCATCACAGCACAGCTGGGAGAATGTTCACCAAAGAGGCCAGGCACCCCCCCCCCCCGCATTTCAGTGAATGAAGGCTGGCTATGACAGACTGCAGGGGTGTAGCCACAACTGGCAGAGATTGCCAGTACAGTGTTGTGCGCAATGCAGGAGGATCTGTTTCCTGAAACTGGTATGTTTCTGAATTGTGGAAAAGTAGGAAACTGCTGCGGGAGCTAAATTCCATTTTTTGTTTGGGTGGGGGATTTACAGACCCTTTAAATGCGCCATTTGACCTGTCCTCTGAGCCAAACATCTGAAAATATCTATATTCACTCCATGTCCAAAGCATTGCATGTTGGGTAAAAGGGTACACACATACCTGTACTACTGCAATATCAATATGCAGTTATTTCGGCACAGGCTGGCTCAGGAGACTGCCTGTTAAAGTTAAGCAGTCCACCCCTGTAAAAGCTGAACTGTGCATTCACAAACCCCTGAGGCACCTTGCTCCCAATAAAAGAAAGCAGTTTGGCATTTTTGGGTGCAGGGTTGCAAACATAAGCTCTTCTCATGCTATTTAGCATATTGAGTTTTTTTATTTCACAGTAGAGCTGCATTTATGTTTTGGGTATTAAAATGGAATAGCTCTTCATAGTCTCTGCTCTGTCATTTTGTGCCATAGGGTGTACGACACCGCTAATTTAGTTTAGACTTTTGCTTAACACACCTTTTTATAGGGAGGTTATACTTTTATTCCTTTTTATTCAAGCCTACCAAAATAATGGTGAAAAAAGAATTTGTGTAAATTCTTTGTTGGGCAACCTTTTTTGGCAACGCATGAGCGGGCCTCCACTACACCATATGGCATGTTCTTTCCTTGCAGCTGTGCGCACTCACCGGCAGCCTTTCATATCGAGGTGGACCAAAATCTGAGACGCACAATCCCAGACTTAACCACTTGGGCCACTGGTTTAGCATTTGCTGGTCTGGATCTGCATTACAGAACGCTGGTAGGTGGTTTTGCTGCCTTCATCATGTGCTTTGCCTACTGGATTGTGGATTATTTTTGTATTAAAAGCTGTACCCTGTGCTATACAGGTATGTATAGTATGTCAATTGGATTTTTAGGTGAAGCTAAACATCAAAACCCAGTCCATAGCAATGCTAAACTAAATTCCTGCATTGAAATACTTAAAGGGACATCTAGGCAAAGAAAAAACAAAGCTCTTTTTTTCTCCCCCTGCAGCAGATCTGTCCTAGTCCTGTTGAATAAAACTTAATGGACCCAGACATCCTGGTTAACAGGCCCACAATTCTGTTTGGCGGCGACCATGCTGTTGAGCACCTGCAGACAGTGATGTGTTCACTAGGGCATTTTAAATCCCATTTAAAAAGTACTCACCTGCTCTTCATTAATTGCCTGATCCAGCTGGACACATGGCTGACCCTTTCATTGGCCAATCACTGTAGCAGTCATGGACTGACTACTTCTGTAATTGGGTGGCTGAAGTAGCTGTAGAATGATTCTATTGCTAAGGTGTTCATGTGGTTGTGGAGAACAGGTAAGTCCTTTTTTTAAAATGCTCGGTTAAAGGAGATCTTTCATGAAAAAGAATCGAAGATTTAGATATGAAGATACACATGCTGGATGGCAAGAAGTGAGGTTACTTTATACACCTTGTGGAAGGGATCCTGCCACGCTCATCGTTTTGCTATGCCAGTGGGCATGCAGGGTTGCTCTTAGCCAAAGCCATGAAACATGAAAATAGTGGCTATTTAGGGCTTCCAATTTACTTTTGGGGGGTTGTTCAGTGGACTACTTCGGGATGGAGATGCTCAATTGTTTGGCAGTGAATGGTCCCTATTGGATGAGCAGCTTTCTACAGAAGGAAGGGCAGTAAAATGCCCTTGAGACAAACTGACCGATTTAAAGATGTGATGGAAGTTTGTTTCGTCCTGTGTGTCTGCTGGTCTCCTGGACAGTAGGATTATGCAAGAAAACTCCTTTTCCAGCCGTTTTCCTTTGTCATTGAACCTATTGAACAGTGGCAATCCTTCTTTTTGAACAGACAGCAATTTAGGTTCACCAACCTAACCAAACAGGCTCTAACAAATAGCAGGCAAGCTTTGTCCTGCTGATCGGGCCTGTAAATAACCATCCCTGTTTGCCTTCCTGTACAAAGCTGAATACCTTTCTTGTAAGGTTTGCTGTTCCCAAGGGATTTTCTTTTGACCTCTGTCTATCTAAACAGTATGAAAAATATCATGGGAATGTTAAGCCATGGTTGGCATTAGTCTGATTTACTTTACGGTTCTTATTCTTAAGCTGTTTCTGATAGCTGATATTAATTCATTTTAGTCAGAAGTTACCTTTTGGGGGGGGGGGGGGGGGTTATATATGTGGCATATGACTTGGTTTTATACCGTCCCCAAGTAAATGTGATTTTATTTTTTTATTCATTTTTTTATTTTGTTTTCTAGCACTGAATTATATGAAGTGCCCCCCAAACAGGTTAAGCTGTCATTTTTCCTCCAGCCTATGTTGGGGCTTGTTGGCTCCTTTGAACCTGTGCAATATGCATATCCTTTGTTCTTATTGGTGCACGTACACACGCACACTAATTTGCTACTTTGCCCTTTTCACCTTATTTCCAATACTAGCTTTAAAGTTCACCGGATCCCCAACATCGCTTACACTGGGAGACTACAGTTACTACAGAGCTTTTCTGCAGTTTTTCAGTGTAAATACTGGCCTGCTCGACCCATCCCCACCATGCATTGACCTGAGATCTAATGAGACGTCCATGTAGTTGGTACCACATTCCTTCCCTGCATTCCTCTTTGCGTTCTGCCAACACGTTTCACTGTTCTGGGACTTTTTCAGACCTTTCTTCCTTTTAGAAATCTTCAAATGAGAAATTTGTGAAGTCATAACTTGATTGGCTTATGGTTGTCCCAAATGCTTTCTATCCCTTTTGAATTAACTTTTTTTAAAATGTTGATGCCACTACATACAGTATTTAAGGTACTTATTAAGGACTTTAAAGTACATTTATGTGTAAAATGTATGAAATAAATGTAATCCACTCCATCTCTTGCGGTCAGGAAACCCATAATATGGGGTTGAAATTTTTGTAGAATATGCCTCTAAACTACTGAAATGTGTGATAAACACACAACAAATGTGAAAAGACTTTCAAATAAACAAAAAAAATCTCTACCCTTCCCATCTGCAGACTTTATCTCTGCCAGGTTTCCACGTTCACTCCATACGTGCCTGGGACCTGACAGGGTCTCATTCTTAGGTTCCAGAGCCGTTACTGTCCTTTTCTTTAAAAGCTGTTTTTCAGGAGGGTTAAATAAACCTATAATAATTTTTAGTATATGTCCAGTTTAACTCTAATGTATCCTAAGAAACTTTGCCAAAGACAGCGTAAAGCGACCATAATGCATTTTTAAGATAATCACAGATCAGGAAGTGGAAATAGGGTTATACTAGTTGTAAATACTTCCATGGTGCCTATGCTCAATTACTAAAGAGATGTATGAAATCCGTTTGTGCTTCATGCATAATATGTGTATATACACACATGCCAAATAAAAGTTAGTATGCATGCAAGTCAGAGAAATAAGTTGATAATACCAGAGGCCCAATATGTTCTGAATTTACATTATTTAGCAGGCACATCCGTGTCGTGAAATGGCAGGATGGTTTCGTTAATGTCTGTATTCGCATGCCATGATTTAGTATCCCCTTTCTAAACACGGTTTGTTAGTGTGTTTAAGGCCAAGCTAAAAATGTCTTGGAATTTTGAACTGTTGTAAAGGATTATTATCAAGTTAGGCTATGGAGATTTACCCTCACCTCCTATCCCTTGATGATCTCGTAGAGCAAAACAGGAAGCTTAGCTATAGTAGAAAAGTTAGGAAATAAGGTGATGCCTTTATTAGCCTGCAAAAGGTATCTTCACTTTTCTACTATTCTCAATGGCTACACGGTACCACACAATACTGAGCACAGTCATGAGCATGGGCAAGACAAAGTCAGAGGACAGCTCTCCAACCCTACTGGCATATTATAATGCCTATTGTCCTTGAGTACCCCTGACCTAGTGGCTTAACCCTTTCGCTGCCAGCCTACCTGCAGCATTTGCCACTCCCTGTTGCCAGACTGAGTTTGACTGTTTTGCGCTACACATGTTCAACTGTCATTTTCGAAGGGATTTCCAGGGATTTCCCAGGAAAATTATATATTGTTTTTTTCAACAGAGTCTGGGCTTTAACATGAAATGTCTTATTTGTGTTTTTTAGGTGTATTCTCAACATTTTTGGGTGAAATGTGTGAAAAAAAATAAAAAATATATATTTTTTTACAATTTGTAGAGTTTTTTTGTAATAAAAAATGTAAGTTTGTCAATAAAATCTTATTGCGTGAGAAACCCCAATTTCTCCCGCTTACAGCGATACCACATATGTATAGGTAGACACCCTTTCCTGCCCAGAAGTCTTTTATAGCTGCTGGATGACAAATGGTTAATTAAAAAAAAAAATGACATAGGGTCCCCCTTCCCGGGGAGGGGGACCCCATTTTTTTTTGGATTTTTAAGGGTTAAAAACCCTTAAAAATCCAAAAAAAAAAAATGACGTGGGGTCCCCCTTACCCAAAGTAACCAGCCCGGGACCAGCTATGGGGGCTTGTAGGCACAGAGTGGGGGGGCCAGCTTTGGTGGCCCCCCCACCCTGCAGCCTACGAGCCCACATAGCCTATGTGGGCCCGGGCTCTTCTGCCCCCCCCTGGCCTTTGGGGAGGCAGGTAATGGGGGTGCGGGGGTTAATGGCAATGCCACCCCCCCAGCCATGTGAACTGGTATAAGGGGTCTCATGGACCCCTTACCAGCTCACAAAGGGTTAACTGTAAAAAAAAAAAACACTACACAATAAAAAAAAGTATTTTATTAAAAAAAAATAATTTTTTTTTACTGTACTTACCTTCGATTGCAAGCTCTTGTCCCTCGCCGCTCAGCTGACAGATGCCTGTGATCGGCATCCAGAGAAGGAGAAGGCAGGAGATCAGAGGATCTCCTGTCACCTCCTTCCAGGGCACCGATCACCGGCATCTGAGAAGCTGAGAAAGCTGAAGCCAGTGATCGGGACCGGGATGACGTCATAAGCCCCGCCCCCAAGGGGGCGGGGCTTAGAGGCAAGATGGCGGTCGCCATCTTGAAGAAGAGAGGAGAGAGCCTCCCAGGCTCCCTCCTGAAGATCGGTAAGTCCTGGGGGGGGATCGGAGGCCCCCCAGGTGAAGAGGAGGGACAGCGGGAGCCAGCGCACACACAGGTAAGTGAATGTCATTTTTATTTTTTTTTTTTTTTTTACAGTTAGCAGCTGCTGCTGCAGAAGCGGGGGGGGGGGGCGGCCTATTCCGGGGGCTCTCCTGGAGCCATCCGACCCCCCACGGGGGATCGGATGGCACCAAATTAAAGAGGAGACCCGGCCGGATCCAACAAGGGGTCAGGTGAGTATTTTTTATTTTTATTTTTTAAACTAGAAGCGATCAAAGTCAAGCACGTAACACCTACGGGCTTGGCACTTAAGGCCCAGCCAAGCCAGCACGTAGGTGTTACGTGCTTGGCAACAAAAGGGTTAAGAAGCTCCGCTTGCATAAAAGGTACCAACTACTTTCTGTGAAGGTCCACTTACTGGGATGCCCCAGGGGAAGGCCAGCGTCTGGCACTAGAACCTCTTAGATTCCAGAGCAGTGCCACGAGAGTTTGTTCTGCTTTAAAAATCGTTTTTTTTAACAGTTTGCCCCCCCCCCCCACCATAGGCAGCGAGGGTGTCCACATCCCTGTGGCCTGTAGTGCGTTCCCGTCCACAGCCTATCTGGCCCACAAGGCCAGAGATGCAGCAGAAAAGGTGAGTGATTGTGGGTCTACATGGGGTGTTCACACAGTGGGGCATCCTGGGGCACTTAGATGGCTGGCCCTGGAGTCTTTTAGACTGCAGGGATGATGTTTCAGGTGATAGGTCTACTTTAATTCTTTTATCTCCCATGCTATCACCTGTGACCCTTTTTATCCCCCTATATGATGCTCTTTTTGCCTTTAAGTGGACCAAAACACAGGATTTTGACTATCCTGGCTTTTGGTTGATGCCTTATGTGAACCCCCTGAATCCCCATAAAAAGCAACCTGACAGCCAAGCCAGTGGCGCATACCTAAACATGTGCCTCAAACACGCGCCATTCGATCGATGGATATGTAATGTTTTACCGGGGATCTGGGGTGTTTTACAAAGCAGGACAACCCAAATCAAGATGCCCTGGGAAACGGAATCGCGCAGCCCTAGAGTTTTATAGACTTTAGGGACGCATTTGGTCCACCTGAACAAAAAACCCATGAATTTGACTTTCCTGGGTTTTGTTCCATGTCCCCAGGGCATCCTGAATTGAGATGTCCCACTGTGTGAAACCACCCAGAAAGCCCACTAAAACTCTCCTTTCCACGCTGCAATGGTGCATGCATGGGCTCTCGTCCAATCGGAGCTTAAAGGAAGTAAACACGGCAAAGGATTCTGATTGTAATCAATGGGGGCACTTGTGCTGCTACATCCCCCATATCATTGGATTTGTGCTTGCTCCATGTTGTAAACAATCAGATAGGACAAGAGCCTGCATATGCGCTGTTGGAGAAGGGAAAGGGTGATCTTTTTTTACAGGTGCCTTGGGGGGTTTTCAAGGCATGCCTCAGGGTTTTGTTCTGCTTTAAAGTTTTCTCTTGTCCCCCGCCCCCCCCCCCCCCCAACCCCTGTGATTATCAGCCAGCTTTTACCTTAAATCTACTGGCGATCCGATGCTGCACAGTATTAGAAAAAAAAGCCCATTCACAGACGTCCTGCTTCGTTCCCTATATTATATCCACTGGGCAGCTAAAACGGAACTATGCAGGTTTTTGTTCTGCTTTAAAGTTATCCCTGCCCCCCAACCCCCGTGATTATCAGCCAACCAGCTTTTACCTTAATTCACTGGCTGCTGGCTGGCGATACGCAGCATAAAAAATTTAGACATCCTGCTAAATTTAGACATCCTGCGTCGTGCACTGTATTATATCTACTGGGCATATATTCTGCCCGGCAGCCATAAAATAGTGCACAATGTAGAAGGTCTGTAAATGGGCGCCGCTCAGCCTCCTGCGATCACAGCAGGCAGCTGAACCCACTCCCCCTGCAGCCACGGTCCACCAATTGAATAACCCTGCACTAGGATGCCGAAAATCTTCCCAACTGGGTTACAAAAGTTACAAAACTGAAGGATCTTTGGTCATAACCACTTTGTATAATTGTGAAAACTTAACTTTTTAACTTGACTACTTGTGTATTATGGTTTTTAAGTGCAGCGAGTCTGGAGACCCACTAACACTTGAGCATTATATGACGTGCTAATATGTAAAATTCCAACAAGGAGGAAATGTAAATGCCTGACCTACTAAGTTTTAAGTATTGCTCTTTATCTGGTGACTTTGAAAGAGGATCTGTTCTTACCTGAACACCACAGTTGAGTTTAGCAGTGGCACCAGCATTAAGGTTGGACCTCCACTGGGCAGGCTTCCTTTCTTAGTAGGTCTATTTGTCCCATTGGTCAGGCCACACATACTGCTGGAGACAAAAGTAGATGCTGTCCAGCAAAGGCCCATGTGGATGGGGTGGATATCCTGAATCTGCCTCATAGGGGAATCGATGTTTTATGCAGAGTTCAGGTAAGCACTCCTTAGTGCTTTGTACAGCTGAGCCATCCCATCTTTCATTTTGTTTTGTACAAATGTTATGTTGTATTTTTATATTTTTGTCTGTGTTCTATATTTGTTGGTGATGTTTTTTGTAAAATGTTTTATAAGTTCTAATATTTTTAATATTCTTTACAAATAAATATTTGTGTTTCTATTTATATGAATGGAGTTTTTTTTGTTAAATGTTCAATTAGTGCAAGTGTGCATGATGGTCCTAACAAAGCACCCACATAGCAATTCTATTCATTTCTAATCCTGACCTGGTCTAGTAGGGCATATTGAAGTGGACCTAAACTCAGAAATACAGCTGGGCTGCTCATCACCCTCAGGAAATGCCCAAAATACAAGCATTAATGTACTTTTGTGGCCCATTTGACCAAAGGTAGCCACTGGGGCTGGCCAGGCAATGTGTCTGTCAAGCCTATTGATTGGCTTGGGTCATGTGGCCAGTCCGTACAACTGTGAGAGCATGAAATGTTTCATCACCAGACTTTAGGCATTTCTGGGGTATTCTATGATTCTCAATGTCATAAGAAAACACCAGGGAAATTAGGGCTTGCAAGGGGGTATGTAACCAACATCTTTATGGTCTAAGATGGATGTTAGTATGCTGCCCATTTTTTTTTCAGAGGGACAAATTTGGGAAGCTTTAATTGTGGAAGCCTGACAAATCGATAATTTTCGATGGTGTCAATATTGTGTAACCAATGTTATTGCTATTTAAAAATTAACCTAATGATTTGTTAAGCTGTCACAATGTAAGTGTCCTAGATTTGTCCCTTTGAAAAAAATAGTCAGCTTAGTTAGTCTTTAAATGTCCACTTTGCTGACATTATGGGGAAGACACTCCTATGGAATCTGTGACACCTGGGCAGTTTACAACGGCTCCATTCCTTTGGATAAACAGTAGAGGAATATATAAATTGGCTGAGTGTTAGGTCAATCACGAAAATCATTTATGGATGGAGTTGTGCTTCGAGTATGTGACCATGGGCAGGGCTACACAGAGGCATTCCATAGAATGCTGCAAATATGTGTTCCTTAGACCATAAATAAGCCACACCTCTGAACCTAAAGTGGCGTTATCTTGTGGTTTAATCAGGACTAAATGCCCATATATAGGAAGCCTTGGTGGCTATCACACGGAGACTTCATCGCTAACAACACTTCTAAAAACAGGCTGGTTTTGGTTGTCTTACTATAAACCTCTATCACTGCCCTACGTTTTACATGATTTCCAAATGCTTCTTCCCAGTCTGTATATGCGAACACCCATGAGGGTACATGGAGTTTGTTTACCCTCACTGATTATTTACCAACAAAAAGCAAATGTGACGTTGCTCCCAGCAACCAAGCCGGCACCCAATTGTGTTGTCAAGCTGGCACTTCATCAATCAAGATGAATGGCTCATTCCTCACATTGTGTTGCAGATTTTAGCACCGTTATAAATCTGCCATCTATGTTACACAAAGTGTTCTCCGCTTGGAGATATTGGCAAGTTTGGGGATTAAATATAACTAAGAAGCTTCCATCTATTATACTGTATAGTAATGTGTGAGGTCCTAAAGACCTATAGTCAGAAATGATTATAGTACACATAATGCAACCCACCACCTATCCCACAGCAATTTGTTATCTAAAAGCATCATCACGCTAGAAAATGGCTTTTACATCTCTCATGTTGTGCACAGCCCCATGGACTCTGCGTGCATGTCCACTTGATGAACCCTAATAATCGCAAGCAGAGCAGGGAATGTGCCGTTACAAGACACCTCTAAATGTAAGGATAGCCTGCCGTATTTTATCTTTAGCAGGCACCCCCCGCCAAGTATCTTGATTTGGGTTGTCCCTCTGAAAATAAGTATGAAGCCTGTAAAACGACTAGTTGCTGGTCCATGGTGCCATGCTTCTCTTGCCGTCCATGTGACTGTTAGGGTCATTGTCCAAACATGCTCAAAAGTTAAAGGGGAGACATTGGTGGCTGCAAAGAAGATCTCATTCCTTTCAGGAACCAGAGCAAAGAGAAAGCGTGGGTTCCGATGGTGCAGCTGGTAAGTATCCAGGCAATTGATTTTAATATTTGACCTTTGAAGATACAGGTTACAATTCACACCCAATGTGCATCCAGTGTTAAATTTGATAATCTAGCAATTGGCTATAATAATAATAATTAGTATGACCCCCCATTGCTTATTTTACCAAATAAAATTAGAGATTAATTTTAATCATTTTTTTTACGGTATGCACACAGGTCCCAAGCAATTATTACTTCATGATAACATTTTTTTTTTTTTTTTAAGAATTACAATTTATTATTCGCTGGGAAATGGGCTTGGAGTGACGATAGAGGCCACAGTGATCTTAGAGATGACTTCATGAGAAACATGCCACGCTTACTACATCTGAATGGCTGACACCCTATCAGGATATAATGAAGTCCTCAAAGTTTGGCCAGAGCTTGCAGCTCTCAACAACCGACTATTTCTTTTTAACTACTGCAGAATTTGCCCTGTGATTACCGTTCCATCACATCAAAAGGTTTTTTTGAAAGCCGCCTGCAAAGCAGCCTCTTGTTATGTGCCCAGTGCCCGTGAAGTAGCAAGCGGATTTTGGTGGTGCCTGTGGCTTCAGTCAGAAATGTCTTCACCAATGCCATTTCAGATTAGGCCTCCTAAGAGCTTGGCCTGATTGAATCTGCTTGATTGCTCGCTCACCCAAACTTACACGCTGTGTGGCTAAATTTACTTGCATCTGTGCCAAACTGCTGTCATCATTTTTTTGCAGAATTTCATTAACCCCTTAATAGCAGCAGCAAGTGTTACTTATTGGAGCTGTCATGGCAAATCACAGTACATTTTGAATTAAGGAAATGTTTCCAGTTTTTAAAAACCCCAATCATGCAATTCTAACCTATTCTATTCTTTTTGTTTTTGGTGAGACCCTGGGAGGGGAGGGGGGGTCACACTTCGTGGCATCCGAAATTGGACTGCTCTTTAAGGAGGCATTTATATAGGGCCAAGTCAAAAATATTGGTTTTAGTCCTCTCCCTGTGGTGGCACTGGACCTGGACACTGGGTTCAGGTGACTATAGGTAAGTTGGCGTTCAGCAGTGAATCAGGCCAAAGGCAGGAAAGTTCCCAGTAGGCTAAATCTGGAACGGCACAAACTTATGGGAAGAAATACTCCTTACCTCTTTACCTAGATGGACACAAATTTAGGCATGATGACGATAAAGCAGACCAAAATCTTCCACCAGCCCTAGTGGGAAAACCCTCCCCAGGGCATCCTGATTTGGGATGTCCCGCTGTGTAAAACCTGGTTTTGTAAGATACTCAAGCCAGCAATCAATGCCATAGGGCATGCACTTGCCTCTGGCGGCATCCCCAGTACGCCTCCATCTAATGCACAAGGTAGGAGTGCGTTAAGAAAACT
This sequence comes from Gastrophryne carolinensis, assembly GCA_027917425.1. Classification (NCBI taxonomy): domain Eukaryota; kingdom Metazoa; phylum Chordata; class Amphibia; order Anura; family Microhylidae; genus Gastrophryne; species Gastrophryne carolinensis. The sequence continues at coordinate 495,351,381 of CM051235.1, forward strand.
GGGAATTTCACACATGGGGACATCTTAATTCAAGACACCTCTGTAAAGCATGTCAAAACCTAGGAGGGTAATAAACCTAGGTCTTGGGCCTACTCCCCTCCCTCCCACTCCCCAAATCTGTTTGAAATTCAGGGCTAAAGTGAGGCACCCAGAGTCTGTTACGGCAACCACGTTGGTGCAGCACTGGCCCAGTTGCAGCAGTGGTTGGATAGCTAACCAGTCACTTGTGATTCATGCTATAGCCAGAACTTTATTCCTGGTGAGGGGGCCCAGAACTGACCAGGAAAGTTTTTATTTTTTTTAGCTCTCATTCCACTCCTGGGTGCCAACTACTTGTGGGTTAACTCCAGCCAGAAGTCGGGACTGCAAGACCTCTATAGCGTCTTCTGGCTCTATGCTGCATCCACTTACCTCCACTATCGCCTTTAACAAAAGGTTTCAGGCAGTGGTTGACGTGTGGGAGTGGGCATAACTACTGTATTTTTTATGCTGTATTGTACACACTCGCGTCCATTCTGTGGGACCAACCATAAAGGGTGCAACCTGCCGGCCAGAAAGGCCTTGTCGACCCGCAAGCACCTCCGGCTGGAGTCTTCATAAGATTCAAAGTACAAAGCGGATTACTTTAGACTTTATAAACTCTGAATCACTCTGAAGGAGAATCGGACTCCAATCAGGAGGAAGCACCTGACTAACCAACAGAAGGTGAGAAAGCAACTCCCTAGTCTTTCATATTTCAATAACCTAGTGGACTTCCCTTCCCCCCTAGGGGCCTGGACACTAGATACCCTTCCCCCATAGGTAGCAATTAAAAGGTGGTCTTCCATCTCCCGCCTCGTGGTGGACAACCTGGTGTCAGGACTTGCCAGACATGTTGATTCCGACCTCAGACAGTGCATGCTTTTATTATGGTGTGGTCATTTATGCAACCTGTTTGCGCCACATTTATGGTTAGATCAGCAGAGGAAGCACCTAAAGTCGGTATTTAATTATAGAAATGGGTCATGCAGATGGTTTAGGGAAGGGCACAGTTGAAAGGTAGCCTTCCTCTCCCAGCATCTCACCAATGCTGCTGCCTCAATTCCACTGACAATGCACAGCAGCACTTCCTGTTTGCAGGTAACTTGCAAATGCATGAACCCCCATTTTGGTTCTAAAATTTGCTACAGCAGGAGTTAGAAAAAGGTAAATTAATTTTTATATCCAGAAATCTAAATTGCCATGGGAAAGAATGCATATGAGCATGGTTTGTTTTGTTGGTCTGGTTTAAGATATTTTTGACTGTTGGTCCGCTTTAAAGTCAATTGCATGCAATCAACTATAAAACCCAAGAGCATGTATAATAAACAAGCTAAGTGTATATGCACCATTATACAGTCTAAGATCAGATCAAATAAATATTAGGTACAAAGAAAAATTACAGGAATTAAATCTGTCTTGAGAGGGGACGTCTGAGGGGGAACATGATTAACATGGATAAATATATGTGACCAATACAAAAAATAGGGGGGAAACTATTTCAGATAAAATCCTATCTAAAGACAAGGGGGCGCTCTTTCCCCCTGGAAAAAAAAAGATGCAATCTCCGGAGGCGACAATCTTTTTTTACCATGAGAACTATATATCTGTCTCCCACAGAAGCTTGTTAGAGCATCAACAGCTGAAAGGTTCAAAAAAGGATTAGATGCTTTTCTAGCAGAAAGTAACATCAACAGTTGGTATTAGCTGTTATCAGTAAAAAAAATAAGTTAAAAAACTTTCCCCAACCCTGTCCCTTGGTTAAACGTGGACATATGTCTCTTTTCAAGCGTACTATGTAACTATAAATAAAGCGGGGCTTTAAAGAAAAGGGGTTACCTAGGGCTTTTTTTTCTATAGAGGGTGAGCTAGGGGCTTTTACACAGCGGGACGTCCTGATTTGGAGCACGGAGCAAAACCCAGGAAAGTCCTGGGTCCAAAATCTCGGGTTCCAATTTGAGCAGCAACCTATAAAAAGACCACCTCCGTGATCCTCCTCTGATCCCTGGAGCCACACTGCTCCAGAGATTGGGTGACTGACCTGTCACTCAAGGATCCAGCTCACATCTTCCATAGAGAGTACCTGTCCCTGCTAGGAATTAAGAAGAATCATAGGGTTTCACCCTTCTTTTTATTTCAAAGCCCAAAAGTGGGCTTGGCTTGAGGGAAGGGGGGCAAGGGCAGAGAGGCAGACGGTTGGGCTCCTGCTTTAAAAGGATTGTCCGATCAGCAAAACATAACGAACAAAACAAAACGTAAAAAAAACCTGATACTCCCCTTTTGTCGCCGCAAGCTTTGCACTGCTGGAGGTTGGGGAAGGCAGTTTACTGGAGCCGCATTTCTGGAGGGGGGGCTATCGGGCGCCATCTGTGATGATTTCCGTGGCGGGAGGTCACCTCCGCCCGGAACCAAGTGCGTTCCAGATACACTTCCAGAGCAGACACAGTCAGAACAGCAGCAGGTGCGGGAACGCAGCGGTGCTACTCACATCGGACAGTGTTCCTTGCCTCATTGGGATAAAATGGTGAGGTATATATTTTCTGCTCTTTGGGGGGGGGGGGGAGTACACAGGTTAAATGAGCCTATTGTATGTATATAGCACTCTCAGAGTTTCACTAATCTGTAATCTCTTTCTTTTATCTCTTAGCCTCCTCCATCTAAAAAGGAGAAAGACCATCCCAAGCCCAAATTGGACATTAAAACTGTCAGACACCCCGATTGGGGTGCCCCGGGGAAGTGGACCAAAACCCAGGATAGTCAAAATCCTGGATGTTGGTCCACTTTAATATATACTTCATGGGAGGACTAAACAGGAGCAGGCTGTCAGAGTGGAGTCTAAATCCACAGATCTATCAAACATTGGTAAGCAGGTGGGGCAAACCAGAGATAGATCTCTTCGCGCCTGTAACGTATTCAAAATGCCATCACTTTTTCTCTCAGTTGAGGGTACGGGGCCCTAGGAGTAGACTCCCTTGACCAACCTTGAAGATTTCAACTCGCCTATGCATTTATTCCAACTCAGATCATGCCACAGGTGCTTCGCAAAATAGCCTTGGAACAAAGACAGGTTATAATCATGGCACCAGCCTGGCCAAAAATAAGCTGGTTCACAATTCTAACATCAGTGGCACAAGAAGCCCCATGGGAACTACCTCTAATTCCAGACCTACTAAGACTTATCAGTCTTCCTAGACAAAAGACTACAGAATCAATCTTTGGGCAACAAATTCTTTATTTCCATAACTTGGAAGAAATCTATACTTCGTAACCATTGCCCTTCCTGGGACTCCTTCCTGTGAACCCTTAGATGAGGCTACAGGCAATCAAATCAGGACTTCTTCTGGCCCTAACTTCACCCAGGAGGGTTAGTGACTTACAGGCTCTATCCATCCAAGAACCGTATTGCACTTCAGATAGAATCATTCCTAGGCCTTGATCCCCTATACCTGCCTAAGATGTCCTCTACCTTTCACTCGTTCCCAAAACAGAACCATTCCTTCCATATTCCCAGACCCAGATAATCTGGTAGAATCCACAAAAGCTATTGATGTTTGCAGATCCCTTATTGCCTACTCCCTACATTGAGCACACACATGACAGTAGGTCAGATACATTTTTTTATATCCCTTTCAGGAAAGAATAGGGGCCTGGCAGCTTCTAAATTGTGCCTAGCCAGATGGATTAGACAGGCAATTTCCTTAGCTTATACATTCATGAATACCACCCGCCTTACATCAGAGCGCACTCTACTAGAGCAGTCTCCACCTCATGGGCAGAGAAGTCAGGAGCTTCAATGGAGGAAATTTGCAAGGCAGCCAAATGGTCATCTCCCCACACCTTCCTCAAAACACTACAGACTAGATTTATTATCTGTCAAACACCAGGCCTCCGGTCGAAGGCTCTTGCAGGCAGTTTCCCATTCTTAATTCTAAAGTACTTACTTATCCTCTCTGTGCCTGAAGGACAAATTGAGAAAATCCCCGTTCGTCTTACTGGTAACGGTATTTCTACGAGTCCTTCAGGACAGCCCTTATAAACCCCCCCCCCCCATACATTAGTTCCTACGGTTCACCACTTGTTTAATACTGAGGACTGGGGGCAGGTTTGGGGCTTTTAAACTTGTTCCAGTTGTGTTTCCTCTATAGGGGGAGGAGCTCTCTCTCTCTCTGTGGCCGTCCTGAAGGACTCGTAGAAATACCATTGCAATGGAGGGAGCAAACCGAGGCAGCACGGGGGACCTGTGTGGGACAAAAGGTGAGTATAATGCTTTATTTTGTTGGTTGGACTGGGACTTTAAGGAGAGATAGGAAAGCAAGAAAATAGATTAAAAACTAAGCTAAAAGATGTTTACTTTTCTATTAAGCATAATAATATTAGATAGTCAGCTGTTTAAAGGGACAGGGACATCATTGCAATACACTGAATAACTGAATCACTGCAGAGAATGTATTGTTGATCTAGAGCAGTGTAAAGAAATGATACGTAAGGTTTCTAAATTCTTTTGTTTGGAAGAAACATAATTTCCTATAAAACCCACTAGATGTCCCTCTAAGTCTCCTTTACATCATCTCAAAGAATTTCCATGGCAGCCGAGACCATGGGAGGCAATCCAACGGTGAACAGCTTGTATTTGAGTAGCTTATTTTTTTATTTATAAAAAAAAAGAAAAGATTCCTCATTTTTTAACTCCGATCCTTCACCATGTTGTCATAGTGACAGCATTTTCTTTCTTGAGGAATATCTAAATATTAGCTCTAAGCTTTCAAAGGCGGTCTCCAGATGTTACACGAGAACACGGACTACACAGCCTGAAGAATGACAATCGTGATTGAAAAGGGAATTGGATGTTGCAAGGTTCTAACCTCTCTATGCAAACACCTAGCTGCTGTTTCTGCTCATTTGTATTCATTATAGTCTGCTTAACAGTTTGGGAAAAGAGGAACAAGGCAGAGATAAAGCAAGAGTTCTTAATAATGTATTATTTACCATTATGAAAAGTCTACCATCGTCTAATATGTAAATGCTGAAATAAAGTTTGGGCAAGAGTTGTGGCCTTTTTTTAATTGACTCTTGATGAAGCAGTGAATGCTATGCTGTGATACACCTGAGAACTGTCTTCTCTTTATTGGTCAATTTTTCTTTCTTGTACTTTTTTATTACTCGTACTGCTTGGTGTATATATTAGTTTTTATCTAGTTACAGCGCTTCTTTTTAGGGTTCAATGTTTTTATTGAAGAAGGAGTACAAAGTTGAGAGCACATTTTCATGACAAGAAAATATTACTGTGTCGAAATGCAGTTCTAATTTTCAAATAATAAGAAGCAGAATGTATATCTATGTTAATGAAATTATCAAAGGTTATTCTTGGAATATGGAGGCACTCATTGTTGCAATGGGAGCCGGATGTACCCAGGCCATGCCCACCCACCAGCCAAAACTCAGAAGCGCAGCTCCCAGCTTCACAATCAGCAGTCAGGTAAGCAGATCTTCTAGTTACCTCTGGCACTGCCGAACTCTATTTTAAAATTACACAAAAGTCATATTATTGCTAAATTCTCCATTTGTTTGCCTGTTTTCCCTCAGACAGAAAAGCAATAGAATTTTCCATTAAACATATGAAGCACAAACTTCAAATATATCTGTAACATAAGGTTTAATTATTCATAGGACTTTGCTGTAACAATGTGATACAATTAAGCAATTAAATGATCACAGGTGTTTTGTCTTATTATTTCTGGTCTCTTCTATTTAGGCTGCAGCACTTTTTTATTCATTCGAAAAATCATTCTTTGGTAACAGAGTGTATTTTGGCGATTCTCGGGTGTAAAAGTATAATCTTGTTCCCTGTGATGTTTAACACACGCTTTAAATATATTTTCCATGATTAGTTTTGAAAGTGGACCTAAAATGTATACATATTATTGGTCCCCAGCCTAAGGATCACTTGGGAATATCCAAAGCATGCCACAAAGCATCGGGCAAGTCTACCCACAGAACTCATCTGCTTCCATGTTCCACCAGCGGTCAAGTGCCACATTTAGCTTGCTCTGTTCCGCACACCTGGTAGCCTGCTAATTTGCTGGTGGTGGCACATAGTGAAGGGGGCAGGGATGCCATTGCTCTACAGCATGCTCTCCTGAATGCTGCATTTTACCGCCACAGGAAAAGAAGGAAGATGAGTAAGCAGCCCCGCCATCCTGACCTGCATGTACAGAAGGAGGACTGTGCCGAGAGCTTCTATTAAATTCCAAATAGACTGACGCGTGCCACAGTCTATTCTGATTGGCTCTAAGACCAACCATACTCCATGAAAGGATGGAGGAACTTAAAGTGGACCAACACCCAGGGGGGATCGGCCAGGGAATCTATAAGATTCCCGGGGCGATCAGATCCCTCCCGGTGGGGCACCCCGATCGGGGGTGCCCCGCTGTGTGAAACCCCCCAGGAAGCCCACAATCCTACCTTTTCCACGTTCCAGCGGCGCATGCGCGTACGCCGCCTCCCGCACGTCCCTCTAGCAGAGCGCGCTCCCATGCCGGCCGTTTGTGAATGCCCGGCGCGGGTGCGCTCCCTGTAAGAGGGACGCGCGGGAGGCGGCAGTGGCGGACGCGCTCTGCTTGTCCGGCACAGCCTCTCGCTTGTCTGCCGGCGGGGATTGGCTGCAGCGGTCACGGAGTGGGGAGAGGTGAGTTTTCGGGGCTTTCTGGGGAGTTTCACACAGCGGGGCACCCCCGATCAGGTTGCCCAACCGAAGTGGACCAAAACCAAGGATAGTCAAAATCCTGGGTGTTGGCCCACTTTAAGAATACAGGCAGACCCACTGAGGTTTACACACTAGGGTCATTCCTGAATTGGACCAAAACCCAGGTGAGTGAAAAACCTGGGTTTTGGTCCACTTTAACATGATACGTTTTCAGACTTCTGGAAAGTCCCAACACATCATCCATATATTCACATTGTGGGGAGAGTATAAAGCACACCCTTCTATGGGGCAATCACCATCTACTAAAGGAACATTACAGGCAATTAGGCCTGAAGACTGTGCTTTGTACCTCACCATTTTTTTGCAGTACACTGTGGAAGCTGTAGCAGGGTTTCAAAGCTTGCCCCTCCTTTTAATTCCACTCCTTCATGACTGTACTCCAAATGTGGTGGCACGGCCAGCTCTGTCCCTTTCTCGTGATATACACTTAGCTAGACAGATTCATACTGCCTTAAAAAATATGCTCAGATTTTTTTTAAATCTTGATATAACCAAGAATTACACAGTGCGATAAAATAAAAAATCATGGACCAATTTTTAAGACCCTTGTTTTACTCAAACTTCACCGCTCGTTGGGGTGGTAAGAGCAATTATCCTGGGGTAGTGGAAACATTAAACTCACTCACTTATTGCTAGGCTATGAAAGCAGCCCAGTACCCAACCATGCAGCTTTGCCTTGTGGAGACTACCAGATGTTTCCTTCACTCTCCTCCTCTAACCACCCTCAGCACAGATATACTTATCTTTGTTTAGAAATGCATTGTGTTGCTTGAAGCTACAGCATGAGCATGCTTGTGGATAACCCTCATGGGGCCCCATAGCAGGGCTCCCCACTAAGGAGAAGTAGGTGGGTCACGCAGCGCTGACATAGTGGCAGCGTCCGTGTGCGGCGGTGATGGTGCAATGACAGGTCCAGCATCCCAGAGGGAAGGAGGCGGCATGGCTAGGTAAGTATGTCGGCAGGTACATACCACAAAAGTGGTGGAGACGGCATGCGCCAGGCCGCCCTGTTCCATGGGCCCGGGGGTATGTACCTGCACTGCCCCATTGGTATGTACGTCCCTTTGTGCAGCTATTTCACAGCCACCAGACCAGGTTACATGGCAGAGACTAGAAAAAGGCTCTAAATAGATATCAAAACAAAGATGCTATTTTAAAGTGGACCAAAACCAAGGATTTTGACTATCCTGGGATTTGGTCCTTTCCACCGTAGGACTGGGAAGAGGTGGGTTGGCTTCAGCAATCTGGGGGTTTCATGCAGCGGGGCACCTCCTACGTGAAACCTTTCCAGATCGCTGACGCCAACTCACCTCCTTCCGGCCCTACGGCCCATGCACGGTCGCTCGTTTAATCAGCGCGCTCAGAGCCGCTGACCACACGTCGTCTGAGCCTTAATCTAAGGCCAGAGGCTCAGAGAGCGCTGCTAGAGGGATAGCGGGGATGCAGCCGCGGCTTGCGCATGTGCCGTTGGCCCGGGAAACAAGGTAAGTGTATGGGGTGACCTTGGGGGTTTCACACAGCGGGGCATCCTGATTTTGGATGTCCCGGGGGGGGGGGAATTGATCGCCCCGGGAGTCAATCGCGGTGGGTTTTAGTCCCCCCCCCCCCCCCCCCCCGATGTGTGGAGAAGCATTCTGCCTGAGACTGTAGCAGATTTATTGTTTCATAGCTTCCAGCCTTTTAGGCCCTGCCAAGGTGGAAGAGGGTAAATAGTTCTGCCCATTATCTAGCCTCTCAGTGGCAGCACAGATATCCCCAATCACTTTTGGCTGGAGGTCTGCTTGAACAATTTTCTGCTCATGTCAGAGTGAAAGAATTGAAACTGGAAGCAAAGCAAAGCAAAGAAAACAAGAATGCTGGAAATGATTTGCATATGTGAATCACTCCTAATACTCCACTCATGAAACATTTTCTGGGCAGAAACTTCAATAGGAATAGAAAAAAATACATTTTAATACTTGAGAGTTGTTGATTAAACCATTTCGGGCACACACAAAACACTGTACACAAAATGATGTTGGTCGCACCACATGGCATTTTATAAGGATAAGACTGAGGCTTGATTCACTAAAACTGCATTAAAAGTCATTAAATGTTTCCAAAGACGTTCTGGCAACAACACATTGAGCCCTATTTATGAAGTCTGCCATTTAGCGCCATTTTGCTAGCATAGTGCCTGTTTTTAAGCAGCTTTCTTTTTTTGGCGCTGCTATTTTGATAGAGTGACACTGCAAGTCACAACGCCCAATGCTACCTAGGGGTTTATTATCAAGGGATGGCGGCAGGTAGTGTCTCGTAGCGGCAGGTTGTGAACGGTGAACGCCGGGCGCTGTACGCAATACCACATTTATCAAAGCAATTCTGGCGAGCGACTCTAACAGCGCCATGTAGCGTCTGATTCATCATCACAAACAGCTCAGCGTCTACCGCCGGCGCTCTTCCTTCCAGAGCCCCTGGTATTACCTGACGCTACCTGTTGCTCTCCCATACATTTCAATAGACGTTACTTTTCTTCACTTTAAACAGGGTTTTCTTTTTATTTATTTTTTAATCAAATCGTGTGATCTCTCCTGGCCTAATAAATGTCATTTTTGAAAACTTTTAAGATTTTTTTATTTTTATGCAGAATTGTCATTACAGGTCTGGTATTAAAGTGTTAATGTCACAATGTAATAACAATGTATTTCTATATGTTTTCGCTTTGTTACTGGTGGATATGTGTTCAAAAACGGATTTTAATCACACAGCTTCTGGCGCTCTGGGCTACAGCGACATGATTTTGAGCGCCGGCGCTGTGTTTATTTGATGAATATGGTTTGAGTCGCTCACACTGACCAGTCGCTACTGTTCGACTCACACATCAAATTCATCAATGCCGGCCATGTTACTAGAGCGACTGAGGCGCTCTGTAATAGCGACTCACGGCTGATCAGAGCGACCACTAGAGATCACTCTTAGTGCCGCTGAACAGACGCTCATCTGCCATTACCTGGCACTAGTAATGAATCAGCCTGCCCCTGTACCAGTCAAAGCTACTTAGTTATTGGCTGGCCCGTGTCAGCACCTGTTGGACCCTTATGTCGATTATAACAGCACCAGTGAGCCCAACTCTGCACCACTGCACACCGTATATAATAGACGTTGGTCGGGGTTTCAAAATGACAGTTACAGGATATTCATTTTTGGCATGCTGAAAAGATTGGCGCTGTGTATAATAGACGTTGGTTGGGGTTTCAAAACGACAGTTACAGGATATTCATTTTTGGCACGCTGAAAAGATTGGCGCTGTATATAATAGACGTTGGTTGGGGTTTCAAAACGACAGTTACAGGATATTCATTTTTGGCACGCTGAAAAGATTGGCGCTGTATATAATAGACGTTGGTCGGGGTTTCAAAATGACAGTTACAGGATATTCATTTTTGGCACGCTGAAAAGATTGGCGCTGTATATAATAGACGTTGGTCGGGGTTTCAAAATGACAGTTACAGGATATTCATTTTTGGCACGCTGAAAAGATTGGCGCTGTATATAATAGACGTTGGTCGGGGTTTCAAAATGACAGTTACAGGATATCGCTGCTGGGGACAATGGGGACAAACTTTACAGTGCGTTTAGGCCATGTTTTAGCTGCTGTGCCCCAGGTTGGTAACAAAAATACACCTAGAAAAACAACTTTGCAGGATTAAAAAAAAAAAAATTGGCGACATCTAGATCCTGTGTTCAAGTTCTGTACAAATAATGTGTGTAATATTAATTATAAGTATAAATCACTTCCCATTGTGCTCTTTAGAATTTTACCCTACAGCACCAATAAAAAATGGTGCCGAGGACTATATGGCGCCAGTGATAAATTCGACACAAGCTGCCAGAGCCCTGAGTGGCATAGCGGCTAAATATTGGCGCTAAGCAGTATTAACAGGCACTAACGTTAGATAAATCAGGTTCCCCATAATCTCACAAGTACTGTACACCCACTACTAAGGTTTTAATATTTAGTCAGGTACATACTATAAAGGTATGGTGAGGTTGTTTGGAGATTGTTAGGGTCAGATTGTACCATGTGTGGCCATCATAAATCATATGAGCAGGGGCGTACATATCCTTGATGGCAGGATCCGCATCTCCTATCAGTGAGGGCGAAGCACAGGAGGCGAAGAGCGTCCGAGCAGCGGAAACGGAGCAGTGAGGTACAGCCAGCGAGAAGTAGGCGGCATAGCTGTGTAAGCATGTGCAGGGCGGGTACATACCACAAAGGTAGTGCAGACAGCATGTACCGGGCCCCCATTTTCCACGGCCTGCACATCCACTAATGTATGTATGCCCCTGCATATGAGTAAGGAAATATAAGATCCTTCTGTGAGCAATGCTGGTCACATGACCTCTGCAATTTTTAATACAATTTTACCTAACCTTTGTAGGATAAGGTCACCAAATGAATTCTATGAATCCTACAGAATTTTGGCAAAACTATAGAGAAACTTTTACTCTTACTGTCCCTTTTTTTTATTTTACTTCGTAGGCCAGATACTGCGGTCTGAGGATAACAATTGTCACTATAGGGGTAATGAAAGCGGGGATATTAGAGTGCATATTATTATTACATTATTATACTGTCTAGATCAGGTGTCTAAGGTGCCCCATTGTCTTATTATTCCATCTCAAGGGGCCGCAATAAAAGCCTTCTGCCCCTCCGATTTACCAAGCAGTTCATATGAACTTACCTCTCCGGTCGCATCGTGCTTGGCATCCCTCCGCTCCTCCGTTGTCCCGTGTCGGGCAGCGCCATCTTGGAATCCCGACATGCACTACAAGAGAGGACGGCTACAGGTTAGTACGGCTAAGCCTACAGCCTTTACTCACTGGGATGGCTAAGGGGGGGGGGGAGGGGGTGGAAATGGGCCAGGAATACTGCCAGATGTCAGCGTTTTACATAACGCCAACATCCAAAAGGCAGCTGGAGCAGGGAAAGGTGAGTTTTTATGGGCGAACTGGGGGGTTTGACACAGCGGGGTACGCCAATTCAGGAAGAGAACCCAGGAAAGTCAAATTGCTGGGTTTTGTACCACTTTAAAGCCCATAAAATAGTGGCAAACCACTACACCCCCTGTAACCATATAAAAAGGGTAATGATCTTGTAACAGTATATCATTACATGATCATTATACTGTGTGTGTGTATATATTCTCTTGACATATATGATATATGAATAGAGGGTGTGTGGCAGAATTACCACTATTTTAAGGGTTTTAAATGTTTTTATAAGGGGTTTATAAGGGGTTTCTTGTGTGTTATTGAATATTTAAACACATTTTTGCAGTGCTATGGTATAGTTTTCTTGCATAAAGATAGGTCTGCCACTGGAACGCGCAGCAGCTGAGGGACCGCCGGCAGACACCACATATGCTGTATGATAGGCATTGAGATAAGCAAACATGGCGAACTGGGTGGTTTCACATGGTTAATTGACTGACCCTACAGTCTTAGAGATGGTTTTGGTCCACTTTAAAGACCCTGTCCAGGCTCATGGATTCCTGCAGGCAGCAGCCCTCAGTTTCATTACAGAGGGCTCCGGGGCAGACAGCGTGGCCTCGATCATGTGAAAGCAGGCTCCCATGTTGATTGGCAGCTGGGGGAACATCATGTGACTGCTCACAAGCACCCTTCACCAACTGGTACCGGATGGGAAGTGCACTGTTAGCACTAGAGCCAACAATGCTAAAGCTAAAAGGGCTGCAGCCTGCAAGACTCTGTGGGATCAATACTGCAAGTGGGAGGATAAGAGCCCTTTGTTTTCTGGAGTCTGGACTGTCCCTTTAACATATGTGTACTGTAACTATGTATTCTGTAGTTCTGTTTGACTTCCCCTTTAAAAAATGTGCATATTGTAAATATTTAATGTGTCAAATATTTTCTTGATACACAATTTTATTAAAGTGGATGTCCAGTTACAGGATAACCCCCCTCCACATCCTGCCACCCTCCCCTGGCAGTGAAGCAGGAAGGAGGGTTACAACAAAACGAAACTTCTTACCTCGGCCGGGATCCAGCAATGTCATCAGTGTTCCTGCAGATGCTGCACAGAGCGGCTTTCCCTGCTCTCAGCCACTCTGTACAGCAGATCCAAGATGGCTGTGTCCAGTTCCAGAACAGACAATCACCAATGAATCCCAGCAGGCGAGGTAAGGGGTTTGTTGTAACCCCCCCCCCCCCCCCCCCAGGCCTGCCTTAGCACCGGACAGAAGTAAACTGCCCAGGCTCCTCCTACGTCTGGAATTGTTGACCCGCCTTCACCAAATCAGCTGTCAATAGATGAAAATAAGAAGCGGAAAGAGCATTTGCTGCTACATGCAACAAAGCATTTCTTCCTTTGGACTCGTTGATAAATGAGGCCTATTGTGTTAATTAATAATAGAGGATTACTTTGCAGATGGCTCTTTTATATGCTCGCTGCTGTGGTCATGGATACATGATTTGATCACGTTGCAGGGAATTGTTCGGCACAGTACATATGGCAGCACAGAGCATTTGGGGCCTTAGTTTACGTTGTATTTTTTTACTTAGGGTTATAACACATAATTCAACAACTGAAGAGAGTTATTATCTCTCCCTTTTCTTTCCTAACTCGATCCAAAACCCGCAAAACGTTATAACCGAAAGTACATGTTTAGTATCACCTCATAAAATACAGAGTTTTTACAGATGTACGGGACATGCTCGGAGTCACTTTCTCCTATTTCTATGCGACAATAAAACGTTACGGCCAATGTGATTGTCAGGAGTTAGTGTGGAACCTGTTCCACCAGTGGCAGGTGATGGTTTCTGGAGGGCAAAAAGCTCTGAAACACCCAGTCTTCCCTAGGAACTTTAAAAGGAGGTAAAGACCTTTTTTTCCTGGAATGCTTTTTATTCATTTTAAATAAAAAAAAAATAGAAATGGAATGACCTAGTGAGATACGAGATATAATATAATGCACAGGCCTAATGGGGCCACCAGGAGCAGGGCCAGCCTTAGGTTAGGAGGTAGGAGGTGCTCTTTGCAGGATCTCAAGATACCCCCCAAATCCCTTTATACATTTACTCTCAGACATGAGAAAGATGGGGGAAAAGTATGAGATTAATAGAGGAGAGAGAGAAAGTGAAGGAAGGGAGAAATATTGGAAAAAAAGAGAGAGCGATGAAATAAAATAATGGAAAACAATAGAGAGGAAATGTTGTGAAAAGAGGAAACAATAGAAGTAACGGGGGAAAGAGAAAGAGCAATGGAGGGAATGTAATAAAAGAGAAAGCTAGAGGGAATGTGAAAAAGAGGGAAAGAAGGTTTTGCTAAATCCAAAACTCAATGTAAAACAGCAGGTCTGATGTCCTATTGGCTCCCATAGGGTGATGATGTCCTGTGTGTGTGTTCTGCGTTTTTGGCTTTGGTTTTTCTGGACTTTCTAATTAATGTGGAATAGTGCATGTCATTGTTTAAGTTTCATTTTGCACTTTGCATTGGTTCAATGCATCATTTTTGGTGATGGTGGTTTAGGCTGCCCTTTTGGCAATGTTTCTTTGCTTAGCTTTACATCTATTGTTATTGTAGCCATTTATTTGGGTGGATTGGGTTTTAGATTACCAGTTCTTAGTCTTGGCTTTGTTCTGTGCATCCTTTTATATGTGTATGTGAGTGTTGCCCTGAGTATAATCATTAGCATGCAGATATTTGTAACTGTCGCCTGATGTACTTAAATTTCCAAACCACGTTAAATGTTTCTTAGCTGTTGCATCCAGGGCCAGCTCCAAGGTTATGAGAGACAGAGTCCCAGTGGGCCCCTTGTGTCACATCACTTGCGCGGCTCTGTGAATCCCACTGGGTTGACTGGTATACTGGACTGGTATTCAACTTGGCATGACCCACTATGTGAAACCTCTCGGTTTGCCTGTAAAACTTACATGGCTGCCAACTCAATGGCGCATGTGTAGACAGTCAGTGCACTCGTCAGCTACGGCCACGATGAAGGCTGGGACACCGACGACTGCATCCCTGTTAGCCCTCAGCTGGGGGTATGCCCATATCAGCTATTCCCAAATTCTTAATCGGGAGACCAAAAGGAAAGGGAATCTGGCGGTTCTGGAGTCTGGGAGGCCGATTCATTAATAGCGCCAGGTAGCGACAGATGAGCGCCAGTAGCGTGATTTTCACAGCGCCAGCTAGTATTCGCTGTGCTTGGCCGGGGTTTGCTTGTTGACAGCGACTCAGTCAGTGTGCGGTAATGTTGAATACGGGGTTAGGGGTTACTGTTTCACAGGTTCAGCGTTGTATGGGTGCGCCTGACAACGAATGGCCAGAGCGAACGGCTTGCTGCAGATTCATTAACAAATCACGCTCCGAATTTTTTTGCGCTGTGAATTCCTTGTTTAAACCCCAGAGCGCTGGCGGCGATGGGTGTAAAATAGTTTTTAACCCCCAAACAACCATATTTTTTGATTGTAAAATTATACAAGTTTTTATAAACATTTTGTAATATGAATACATTAATATCAGACCTGTAATATCAATTCTGCACAAATACTTTTTTTTTTTTTTTTTACCTTAAAAAAAAATCCTAACATTGCAGAAGTGGTCACAGAATTTTTGACATTAAAAAAACAAAAAAAAAACCATTAATAGCAATTAATTATGATTAATTAAAGATTGCTCCATTGAAATGCATTGGACATCGCCAGGGAGCGACAGGTCATACCTGGCGCTGTGATGAGATTAGCAGCGGCGCTGTTCGTTGCAGTCGGCTACATGATGAATCCCGCGCTAGCTGACGCTCTCGCCGGCGCTAGCCTCATTTAGCGTGATAAATGCGTCATTGTGACCGCCGCCGGGCGTACTTGAGTCGGTAGCCGCCGTTAGCTGGCGGTACCTGGCGCTCGTCAGACACTACCTGGCGCTAGCCCTTGATAAATAAGGCCCTTGGACTCCATGGCTGCTTTCGTTCCACTTTAATGCAGGGCATAGAATTCTGTTTGTCTACAGGGCACAGCATAGAGAACAAGGAGTGGACAGCATCCCCGGTTTCCCTCTGACTAATGTGTGTGCTCCCGCACGAACATAAACTGTGGGGATGCGCTGTGGGATCACAAGCAAGGTGAGTATGCAGGTGATCCCTGGGGTTTCACACAGTGGGATAGCCCAGTGATAGGGATTTGGCCAGATTAAGAGTTTGTTAGACTCCAGAGCCAGCTAAAATGGGTTTGGGTGGAATCCCCCAATATGCCACTTTTCAATCTTCGCAGGCTCTCGTCCAATACAAGGCATCTGCCGTGACTATGTCATTTGTCTGGTGGCTCTCACTGACTTCAATGGAAAGGATGTGCTGGTACATCTCCAGGGTGGCGTGTACTTGCTCCCACACCTAGCCATTCATATAGGCTGAGGCGGGAACGCACACTCCCTATTGAAGTCAATAAGAGCCATCTGCCGAATGACATATAGGCTTATTCATTACTAACGCCAGGTATCAGCAGATGAGCGTCTGTATAGCGGCGCTTAGAGAGACTGCTAGTGGATGCTCGGGTGCGGGTATCGGGCGCTGTAACAGAGCACCTCAGTTGCTCTAGTAACCTGTTCGGCATTGGTGAATGTGATGTATGTTGGGCGCTCTAACACCAGTACAGCGTTGGAGCGAGCAAAAGCTAGCGCCAGCTCAGTGCAACCGACACTCGGTGCTCCATACCATACTACACACACACAGCGTTGGCGCTCTAAATCTGGTCGCTACAGCACAGAGTGTCAGACGCTGTGTGATTAAAGTCTGTTTTTGTACACATATTCACCAGTAACAAAGCGGAATGACATTGTTGTAACATTTTGACATTAACACTTTAGCACCAGACCTGTAAATTAAATTCTGCATAAAAAACAAAAAAAATTCTAAAAGTTTTCAAAAATGAATCTAGGCCAGGAGAGGTGACACAATTATTTGAGATAAAAAACCCTGTTTAACCAGAAGAAAAACAATGTCCATTAAAATGTATGGGAGAGCGACAGGTGATTTGGTGGCGACAGGTAATACCTCGCGCTCTGGAAGCTAGAGCGCGGGAGCCATACGCTGAGCCACCTGTAATAATGCTACATGGCGCTGTTAGAATCGCTCACTATATTCCCTTTCATAATGTGGTTTTGCATACAGCGCCCAGCGTTCACCAGATGCTGCCTGCCGCTACGAGCCACTACCTGCCGCTATCCCTTGATGAATAACCCCCATAGTCATGGCAGACAGCTCTCATTGGACAAAAGCCCGGACATGCATTGGAATGAGGAAGAGCCTCAGCCTCAGAGATGTTGGGGGAAGCACCGTAAGACCCCATAAACGTGTAGGTTCCTGGGGGGCTTTCAACTAGGATTTGCATCCTCGTTCCTGGGGCATCCTGATTTTGGATTCCCCAGGGGCAAGGATGCAAAATCCCGGGTTTTGGTCCACTTTAAATAATTTTTTTTATATAGTTTTGCATGGTCATTATTCTGTCTGGTATATTTATGTTGTCATGGCATTGTGTTTTGTTTACATCACTTACATTTGTCAAGTTGTGCAGTTGCATGCAAAACGATAAATAAAACATTGAACGTGTTACTTTCATGTTGTGATTGGCTCATGATGCCCCATGCCCCAGTGGTTCCTCACCATGACGTAACCACTGTCCTGTGTGGCCACTATTTCCTCCTGAAATCACCTGTAAAAAAATCGAATGAAATTACATTTAACTCATGTGTGGAGCCATTCAATGGCACCTGAATTGCTAGTGCGCTCAAAAAATCCACAGAAATTATTTTTGAGTGCTTTTGTTTGGACTTGAATTGAATTAGCAAAAACAAAAAAAAACAGCTTTCAAGGTTGTTAAATTGCTTGTGGAATTTTTTTCTAAAAAATAAAAAAGTGAAAATTTGAATTTGACCTTTAATGAATCAAACCCAAAGTATTTTTACTATAAACTCGCACCCCAGACCTTAGGTCCGAGTGGCCACTTTCCAGTCTACTCTAGCCTCAGGTTCCATATTCCCTATCTATTTATCATCTTGCTTAGATCTTCTCACTCGGTCCAATCCAACAACAACATCTAGTTCTAGCTGATTATTATAATTTATAACATCTGATCAGACCCAGTCCAGACACTGTAACAGGACAGACACATGTTCTGCCATGCATTGGGCTTTCTAGGCCCTGCTAAGAATCTAGGCACATGGCTTATCTTTTCTGTTCAGACTACATACCCCATTACGCTTGCACGCATTGGAAATGAGGGTTCCCGATTGGTCTTGGACTCATCACATAGATACAAAAAGCAGTCAATCAGTATCAGGTTGGGCGCATAGAAGCAATTTACAAAGGTATCAATTACAAAATAGTACTTCTGCTAGCACATCATTTCAATCCATAGACTGATCCCACACATGCACAGGTCAGAGTAATGGGTCCATGCGTTCTAATGTGCATAGTTCCCACTTGAGTGATTTACATTAGGTTGACAGTTCTTTTGGTATATGAAGGAGCAATTACATTGCAGACAAACAAGTCCTTCTGTACTCCTGGATGGCCCATCCCAGGCAGTTGTGCTCTTTAAAGTGGACCAACACCCAGGATTTTGACTATCCTGGGTTTTGGTCCACTTCAGGGGGGCACCCCGATTAAGGGTGCCCCGCTATGTGAAACCCCCCAGAAAGCCCCCAAAACTCACCTCACCACGCTCCCACGTGGCCGCGCTGACCAATCAGCGCCAACGGACAAGCGGGTGACAGCTGCGGACAACACAGCGCGTCCGCCGCCGGCTCCCGCGCGCCCCTCTGACAGTGCGCGCGCCCGCGCCGGCCATTCACAAACAGCCGGCGCGGGCGCGCGCACGCCTAGAGGGGTGAGTTTTTCAGGGGTTTTGGGGGGGATCTCGGATGTCCCGCGGTGAGGGAGGTGATCGGTCCGGGAATCTTATAGATTCCCGGGCCGATCACCACTGGGTGACGGTCCACTTTAACCATACAGTACTATACTACAAATCATTTGGCAGACAGTTGCCATGTACAGTGTGCAATCTACGCAGAAGCTGATCAAGCTATTTACCATAATCTGAACTATGGCCCTTATTTATGAAGGAATAGCGACAGGTAGCGACTGGTGAGCGACCGGTAATGTTGGGCCCCGCCACGAGAACGCCGGCTCCCCACCACAATCACACATTTATCAAGCCAATCCTGCTTAGCGACTGAGATAGCGCCAGATAACGACTCATTCATCATTATTCCAGCCTCAGCCCACAGCGCCAGCGTCCGACCTTGAACAGCGACAGGTATGACCTCTCGCTACCTGGCGCTCTCCAATGCATTTCAATGGAACAATCTTTAAATATTCATAATGAATTGCTATTAATGTTTTTTTAAATGTGAAAAATTCTGTGACCACTTCTGCCATGTTAGATTTTTTTTTTTAAGGTAAACATTTGTGCAGAATTGATATTACAGGTCTGATATTAATGTATTCATATTACAAAATTATTTAAAAAACTTGTTTTTTTTGGTTTCCAAAAATATGGTTGTTTGAGGGTTAAAAAACTACTTTTAAGCCATCGCCGCCAGCGCTCTGGGGTTTAAGCATGCATTTCACAGCGCAATAATTTTTTGAGCGTGATTTGTTAATGAATATGGTGGGAGCCGGTCGCTATGGCCAGTCGCTATCATGCGCTCCCATACAGCGCGGAACCTGTCAAATAGCGACTCCTCACCCAATATTCAACATTACTGCACACCGACTGAGTCGCTGTCAACAACCGAACAATGGCCAAGCACAGCGACTACTAGCGGGCGCTGTGAAAATACTGCTACAGTCGCTCAACTGTCGCTACCTGCCGCTATTAATGAATCGGCCTCCCCGTGTTTGGTTTTGATTGTTAAATACTAATACAACTACATTCCCATCAAACTGCATCTCACATTTATTCCTTATATTTAAGTGTAAATAAATAAAAGTTGCATTGTCCTTCTACAGGAAGTGCTAAATGAACAACATCTGTACATGTTGAAACCTGGGCAAAGAAAGCCCACTGCTATGATGTCATACCAGAGCAGCCTATCAACTTCAATAAACCAAAAACCCAGATGATGTTTCAAAGACATTAAAACAGATCTAAGTGGGATGGAAGGTGGGAAATTGGATAAATTTCAACCACTCCGGGTTGTGTTTTTATTGCGATAAGTGGCAGGGAGTCCATTGTTTCCATTTGGAAACATTTACAAATGACTGGAAATAAGCGAGTCAAACTGGATTCGACATCTTGTCTCTTTAAGGAAAGTTCATATAATAGAAGCAACCGACTCTGTCAGGATAAATATACTGATAAAATGTTCGAACTTCAAAGCCTGCTAATTTGTTCCACGATATACAGCCCATATATCCAGCAAATGAAGAGAAACGGTGAGTAATGCTGTCTCTGTAGATGGTTATGTGGATTAGCATCAATGTGTTCAAGGTGTATCTGAAAACAGTGGTTGGCAGCGTAATAGAGGCATTTCAGTTTTCACTCTGAAGTTTCATATAGGCGGACATTTATGCTTGTTAGAACAGGCCAGAGTCTACAGGTCTCATTGCTAGAGACTTGCTAATTTAGACCAGAACAAAAATCGCAGCAGTCTGTAAAACCATTATGAATATTGAGCAAACACTTTCTGCCAATTAATCAGAAAGGTTAATAAGTAATAGTTACTATTAAAAGAAAATTAATATTTATAGTTAAAGTGACAGTTCAAATAAAACTGGGCTTTTCCACAGCCGAAGCCGCGCTCTGTGGATCTCTTACGTTTCAGGGCCTGGCTGCATGGGTTTTAATGCACTTAAATGCTTTGCCACAGCATTCTCCTTCTGCCCTCTGTGCCCCTGTAAATATTCAGGTCTCCCAGAATGCAATGCGGAAATGCTACTCCAGAGCCGCAGTCTCAAGAGAAAGGGGTGCATTTATGATTAACCTCATTTGTAATGCCAAGAGATCAGGTTATAAGGGTATTGTGGTTCTCTTATGTGACTGGAACAAGAACCAGGGCATTGACAATGGAGAAAGGTAACCAACCTCTAGTCAAACCAGTCTATAAATAATAATTATAAATATGTTTTATTTCTATCATTCCAAGGCCCTTGTTTACAAAAATAAGTAGTAAGCAGCTGGGTGCTCTAATAAAAGATGAGTTCTCCAAGCCCAACTGTCCCTTACCCTGCATTCACACCTATGCAGTTGCTTTTTTTGTTTCTGTTGCAGTTCAGACGCAGTAAGCGAGTGGATATTAAGGCAGGCAAACTGGAACAAAAACTGCACCTACATCTGCATAGGTGTGAACACAGAGTAATACAATGTATCTTCATGCTGCCCCAAGGCCCTTAGTTACAATGCCTGAAACGGTGACTGTGCCTGCAGTCATTTCAAAAGTGAGAAGGGTGTCCGCCTGATCCACCCAACAGCAGATGGTGCTAGTTGGGATGGGAAAAAAGACTGTAATTCTGCTCTGCATCTGTCCTCAGCAAAACATTTCTGTGTCTTTAACCATACATTTGAATGGTCGTGTTTGCATTATATGTTCTAAAGTCGTCTCTCATAGATTTAATTTAGGGCTGCACCTGCAAAGAGTTACCATGGTGTTTGGTGGAGCAGCTTTAGCATACTTCTGCACATGTGTGTGGACCAAGACCTCGGTTTTTAACCAGATTTAGAGACAAATTAAAGGTCTGGTTGCAAGCTAACAGGGTTGAGTGCTGTGGCCCCTTTAAGGCTTGTGTATCCTGATTTCCCTGCTTACATGCACCTCCCAGGTTAGTTATATATATATATATATATATATATATATATATATATATATATTGCCCTGAGTGGCTGCCACCCCTCCTTAAACTTTACAATAATCAATAGTTTGGACCAACCCTATGTTGGGCCATTATATGACTTGTACCTGGCATTTTTTCTCTCTGTGCTTGCTGAACATCTAGTTGCAGTTCCCTCAGACAGGGTGGCTGGAGGTGAGCTACCATCTACTATCTATAGATAGTAGAAGAGAGACTGCATTCTAATATTCTCTTATGCACTCAGAAAAGCCCCTTCATCATGGAAGACATTACAGTAGTTGGAGCTGTGCAGTCCCTTTGTTGTCTTTCCTGAAATCCTGTCACACTTAGCACTTTCTCACATTTCCCCTTATGTTTTCCTCTTATGTTCTGCCAGAGTTGCTTGTTTGCTACAGTAAGTTTGTATTACTAATTATTGGCCATTTATGAAGGCATTGGGGTTGGAGTTTGAGCCTGATCCTGATAAAATAGAGAAGTCAGGACTTTGGCTTACCAAATCTACAACCCCGACAGAAACTCCTTATTTTGTGGTTGGCACTATTCAATACAACATTTGAACAAATGGGTAATGAAAAAGAGACAAAAGGGTCTACAGATACAAAACAATAAATTGTATGTTATCCTGTAACAAGGACATACAAGAATAATACTGAAAAAAAATCAAACAAAAAGCGCATATAAAAATGCCACATGCTACATGGTGGGGGGACTTATACGACATGCATCAAAAAAAATCCGGCAAAGCTTGTTTCATTTGTATTTTTAGAAAAGAAGAAATATCAAGGGTTTGAACATACCATTCTGCTATTACATGGGAGATCAATTTAAATTAAACGACCTGTCCTCACAGCCAGCCGGTGCTGTAATAATGGCTTTTTGCGTTTGCCATTTTTCTGATGTGTAGAGATGCTTTTATCCTTCATGCAATGCTGTAAAAGCGGAACTTCACTCAGCAATCAACTTGGGGGCATTTTAACGCCAGTTACACAAATTTGTAGCTGCCTCTCCTATCGTTAACTGCCAGCTATATGAACCTTATGTACCTGGCTCTCCCCCTGATAAAAAAAGAAAGAAAAAAGACACTCTCCCGACCCCTCGATCAATCCGTCCGGGTCTCCTTTTCACTTGGAGAGCCTCCGGCAGCCAGGCTTTTTTGGCTTCAGAAAAATGCCCGGAATAGCCCCCCCCCCCCGTTTCAGCCGCTGCCAGCATTTAAAAAGACATTTGCTTACCTTGCGCAATCCAATGATGTGCGCAATCCCTCCTGCCGGGTCTCCTCTTCACCAGGGGGCCTCTGATTCACCCCTGGGCTCTTCCGTGGTGAAGAGAGGGCCCCAAAGAGGATATGATTTCCCTGCCTCCCCAGCCCCACTCCAGTGATCCCCCCCGGCAGCTGTCACAGTGATCACTCCCGGCAGCTGTCTTTGGATTGCCGGGGGACAGGATTGCTGGGGACACAGGATCAGAGCTGAGTATTAAAAAAAAGGCCACTTAGGTTGTGTGGGCTTGTAGCATGCAGGGCGGGGGGCCTCCAAGGCTGGCCTCTGTGCCCTGTTCTACAAGTCCCCATAGCTGGTTACCGGGCTGGTTATGATGGAGAGGGGGGAACTCACACAACTGTTTTTTTGTTTTAAGGGCTTAAAGAGGGTCCCTATATCATCATTTTAATTAACTCTTTGTTATCTGTCACCCAGCAGGTAAAAAAGGCTTCCAACAGCAGGAGAGCAGATGGTAGAGTTATCAGCATGGAACAAAGTGCTCCGAATGGATGGGAAGTAAGTATTAAAAGATAAATCAATAAAACATTTCTTTCTCTGTGTCCGTGTGTTTTTTTTTACATTTAACCCTTTGTGAACTGGTAAGGGATCTATGAAACCCCTATACCAGTTCACAAGTCTTAGGGTATTGGCAAGTCACCTGCAGCTAGCACGTGAGTTGCCATTAACCCCTCGGCCCTCCAATTACCTGCCACCCCAAAGGCCAGTGGGGCAGAAGAGCCTGGGGGCCATTTAGGCTGTGCAGGCTTGTAGTCTGTAGTGCAGGGGAGCCACAGAGGCTGGCCCCTGCACCCTGTTTTACAAGCCCCCATAGCTGGTTCCCGTGCTGGCTATGCTGGGTAGGGGGGACCTAACGCCATTTTTTTAGTTTTAACCCTTAAAATTGCCCTCTGGGAAGGGGTACCCAACGCAATTTCTTTACTTAACCCTTTATAATGTGAATACTAGTTGTATTTTATTTGTAAATGTTATAAAGTGCTCTTTTTGGTTTGGAGGGTCTCCTGTGCAGGAACGGGAGGCTACCAATACATATGTGATACAGTTGAAATCAGGAGAAATGGGGCTTTCACATGCAGTATGGGTTTCTTTATTTAAAATAAATGCTTTATTTAAAATATTTTACATATTATTATTTTTATTATTACATTTTAAAAATCAGTGGAAAATCACAAACAAGACATTTCATGTTAAAGCCTAAACACTGCCACAAAAAAAGAATATGTAATTTTCCTGGAAATTCCTTCCAAAATCACAGTGCAAAATAGTGAAAAATACATATAAACAAAGGGTGACCTTGGGGGGGGGGGGGACCTTGCTTTTTCAGATTTAACTTTTTTTTTGTTTGCATATTGTTTTTAAAGAAAATGTTTTTTTAAATACTGAGATTTGATCATAGCAATTGTATTTTAACTGAAAATCTCCTAAAGTCTCCTGAGCAGGAAAGGGTGTCCACCAATACACATGTGGTACCATTGTAACCGGGTGAAATGGGGCTTTTACATGCAATAAACATTTTATTGTAGAAACCTACATTTTGTATTAGAAAAAAACCCTACACATAAAAACATATAATATTTGTGCATATATTTGACCCCAAAATATTAGAATACACTTAAAAAAGCGCAAATTGTAGCGCAAAAAAGTGAAAACTGGTCTGACAAAATCTCTAGGTAGGCTGGCAGGGACTGTGCTAAATCACCAAGGAAAAGTGTGCAAAAACGTACCTATATGTGGATGCTCCCCTAGCCTTAGTTGTTAGGCTTTGCATGTTCTGTGGCCGCCATAGTCCTCCATTCAGTACTATTTTCTGCCTATGAGACCAGTGCTTCGGCTCTCCTGGAGTCTTACAGTCCAAAATCTCCAAGATTTCACAAGATTTTGGGTAGTTCCCATCTGAGTCAAGCGCCACCTTCCTCCTGCTGTCAGCACAGGCGTGGGCGAGGAGCACAGCAACTGCGCATGCTTGAAATTATCTCTCCGACGCAAGGGCATCTGGGAGATATCTAAGATGGCGGCAACCAGCGGCAATTCGTGGACCAAAAGGCCGACGGGGGGGGGGGGGGGAGGGGAGAGGACATAGCTAAAGGACTTCAGGTGCATTTGTTGGTCTATTTGGGGCTTTGCGCTGGATTTGATGATACTTAGAAAGCCCAAGACCCTTTGCCCTAAAATCCTGCTTTAAAGTGCTTAATACTAGAAGACTCATGTTAGAGGTGAGAAGTTTTTCCCTGTAAAAGTTATGCTAAAAAAACTGTCACTCCTGGATTTTATTCCTAAGAATAGAACATTTTTGATTTGAGGTGTAAAAGTAACCCCTCCTCTCACTTTCTAGAATGTTTATATGGATTTATAATATTAGGAAGTTTGGCTATAGAGCAACATCATAGAGGAACATCAGACCTAAAGCTGAATGTGGCCAATCCCCCCCCCCCCCCCCATCTGACCCTGCTTACCTTTTAAATGTTGCCGCCTGTGGCAACATCCAGCTGCTTCAAGGCCCAGCCCCCCCCCCCCCACTGTTGGCTTAATCATCTCTGAATGACTAAATCAGCAATGTCTTGCATATTTTTGGCACCTCCTCTTGCATCCCATTCATGGGCACTGCGCATGCGCAAGACCGGGGGGCGTGCACAGTGCCTGATGGGATGCAAAATGGTGCTGCCTGTCGGGAGGTCATCCGGAATCCAAGGGACCCAGACAATGGATACCCTGTGGAAGTGAGCAAAATATGCCCAAATGTACAGCCGGAGGGGGCAGCAGTCCGGTGAGGTTTTACTCTCCCCTGATGTACCTCTTTAATGTTAAAGATTTCATTTATGTGGTCAGTGTACTTTTTTACTTACTACTTTACTTTACTAAAATTTACTTATTTTCTGTTTGAGGAGACTAAAAGGTGGGAACCGGGCACATGAGACATTTCAAAGGTTCTAGACACATTTGTGGATTTTCTGTTCATCGTATTTCCTGTTTAGTAACCAAAAACAAGAAGTACAGAAAAGTAATTTATGCATATTAATCCATTTTCCCTGTGTATTGCACACTACCCAGCGGCCGGCCTATCTGAATGGCTGGGTACGGGAGCGCGCACGACTGCAGGGGTGCCAAAGATGGGGCCTCAGCCCACGATCACAGCGAGGGACTGGCAGAACGGTAAGGAGTTTAAGGGCGATCTGTGGGGGTTCACATAGTGGGGCATGCCAAATCAGAGTGCCCCAGGGGCACCTAGTCTTGAGGGAGACTCCGGGGCCTGCCCAGGAGTCTTTAAGCCTATAATTAAATCTCTGGGTAGAAAACACCCATCCCAAGTCCTGCATCGTCCTAGATTTGCGGTGACCAATGCCGGGAATGCTGCTGCTGAGTGTGATAGACTGTTAGTCAGCCAATCTCTGTGTAGCAAGTCATGTTCTATGTTGTGCAAGTGAAGCTGTACAGTGATAAGCTCAGGATCAGCCGCTGGCTGGCATGTGATTTAGTTTTTTAAATTCAAAATTAGACTAACTGGAGAGGTTAGGATGGGAGGAGGGGGGTAGGGATCAGCACATTTATCATGTTTAGGTGGATATTCAGAAAGATTGCATTCCCAGATTGGGCATCAAGTCATTGCTTGCTTATCAGACTGAACGTCCTTTTAAACATTTGGTTCCATTTATATGGACCAAAAGCAAAACAAAACCCATCCCGTCCAGCCCTGGAAATCTAAAGGTTCCCTGGCCCAGCCACTGGCCTTCCACTGGAGAATCCCACATCAGAATGACCTGCTTTCCCCAGTACAGCATTGCATGTGTGGACTTTTGTATAATCAAAACCGTTTTCTCTGCTCTTCTTCAATGGAAAGCACATGCATAGGCCAAAGATGCGGGGATGCAGCCGTTCTCGCTCCGCATTGCAGAAGGGCAAACGGCTCTGATTGGAGGAGGTAAGCTGTTACAAGGGACCTGATGGGTTTCACATAGCGGGACATCGAAAAAAACTCATTTAGGTCTGCATTAAGCAAGCAACTGGAATTCTCTTTCTACATGAGATCAGTGGAATAAAATGGAACCTTAGGATCACATGGATTTGGTATTGTAATTTTGTTTTGTTTTATTAGCAGCCTCCAGGGGGCAAGGGAGGAAATGAAGAAAAAAAAAGGATATGAAAAAAAGCAAGGCAAGAAATTTTAAATATAAGCAAACAAAAGAAAAATAACGCCTACCACTGAGTGTGGCCAAAATCCTTCCTTGAAGTGATTCTTTTTTTTGTAGGACTGGTGTTTATTGGTGGAGTAAAATGAAGGATTCCTTCCAGGCGGTGGGTACTGTGATCCTCTATTCGCTAACTGTGCAGAACTTTAAAGCAAACAGAAAATGATGTCATGAATGCAGGGTCATGGAAGTACAATATGCCCAATAACATGCATTACTCCTCTTGGACCCATTTTCCTTATTTAAAAATGGTTTCACCCCATTTACCCCAAACTATTTACACTCCACTAATTTGTCAGAATTAGGGAAAGGATTTCAGCCAGAGCAGTAAGTTATGGCAATATGATTCCATGGTCGCTATCATGACCCCCAAACTATTACTTGGTAGCCTCTATGGATTACTTCAAAGCTTTACTTACTGTGTACAGATAATTTGAGAATGTCTTGAATGTTGCTATATTGAATAACAAAAGTCTACACACCCATGTTATAAAAAATCTGAGCAAGAAGAATCATTTAATTTTTTTTTCTACCTTGAAGCGGTTTCACGCGCATTTTCAGGTGTGGGGCCGTGTCGTAACATATTTGGGGGAGCATCCAGATTGCTGAAGCCCCCCACCTTACGGTGCCCCACAATGCCCCAAAATACTTACCTTAACTTTGGTCCTCAGCTGAAATGCCGTCCCCCGATTGGCAACGGCCATGTGGGCGGTCTATCCCGGCCGCCGATCAAAGCCAGCCCAGATGAGCACCGGCAGCCTATCGGAGGGCCGCATTTCGGCCAAGGATCGAGATTAAGGTAAGGATTTGGGGGGGTTGTGGGAGGGCTCAAGCAATCTGGATCCCCCAAGTCTGTCACAATGCCGTCCCACACACGTTAGCCAGAAAGCACACGTGGGACCGCTTTAAATGTGACCCATAATCTGTACTATCCTATTAAAAAACTAACTGAAACCTTTAGAGGGGAAAATACAAATGAGAACACTTAAATATTGTGGTTGTATAGGTAAGACTACCCACTTATTATTCTGGGTGTGGTTGTGTTTTGATTGCTTTGAATTAGCCAATCACATTCAGATTCACCCTATATCCAGTTCAGCTGTTCTCGGAGCATCTGCCTGACATTTCCTTAGTTGAATTTTACAGCAAACTCCATGGTTTGTACAAAGTGTACCACACATCAAAGGATTTCCATTGTTGAAAGTTATATCAGCCAGGAGAAGGGTACAAAAACATTTCCAGGGCATTAGATATACCACGGGACACCGTGAAGATCAGTGGGACTTCCCTAAAAAAAACTCATGAAAAGTCTAAAGGTCTACAGCAACTATTTAGGAGCTGCAGTAATTTCTGGCAATTAATGTTTGTGTACTACATGTATAATATACAATATATCCCATCTTCATATACAGTAAATGGGCTGTGAGGTGAGGTGGCAAGATGAAAGCTTTTATTACAAAGAAAAACATCCAAGGCTGGCCATGTTTTGCCAAAACCTACATCAAGTCTGCCAAAAGCATGTGAGAAAACGTGTTACAGTCTAATGAGACCAAAGTTGAACTTTTTGCTATAATTTAAAAAGGCATGTTTGGCCTAAAGGCAACAGTGCTCATCACTACAGAGAAGCATGGTGAGGCAGAATGATGCTTTGGATCTGTATTTCTGCAGCTGGAACTGGCGCTTTAGTCAAGGTGAAGGGAATTATCAACATTTCCAAATATCAGTCAATTCTGGCGCAAAACCTTCAGGCATCTGCTAAAATGCTGAAGATTAATGTCACCTTTATGTACGACAATGACCCAGAGCGTACCTATACTTTTATTGTTTGTCTGTTTTTTAATGAATAGTACAAATTATATGTGACATTGAAAGTGGAAGAAAATCGTAATTCATTTTTCTTCGTCTGATTTTCTTATATCCCAAAATGATAAACGGGGGTGCCCAAAGCCCCCAACACAAAACTACATTCACGCCAGACACTGCACCAACCAATCAATGTTATTGCTTAAAACTCATTCTTTATTTAGCCAAAAGACAAGCACTACATAATAATGAATTGTCATTTTTTTTTATAATGTTTAAAAAATGTTTTTTCTAGGATATTCTAAGGTAATACACTTATCATGTAATAATAGGTGACTGGTTTAGTAGTGGGTGAAGCGCCCCCCCCCTTCCCCTGGCAGATTGTGTTAATAGGTGTTTTATGTTTTTTTTTTTTACGTTTTTTTGTTATGTAGTGTTTGTCTTTTGGTGAAATAAAGAATGAGTTTAATGTGATAACAATGCTTGGTGCAGTGTTAGTCTCTGGCGTGAATGCAGTTTTGTGATGGGGGGCTTTGGGCACCCCCCCCCCCCCCCGTTTATCATTTATCATTCACAAAACGGCCGGTGCGGGAGCGCGCCCTGCTAGAGGGAAGCGAGAGACGCGGCCGCGTCTCGCGCATGCGCCGTTGGATCGCCGGTAAGGAGAGGATTGTGGGCCTCCTGGGGGGTTCCTCCCCGCGGGACATCCCGATTTCGGATGCCCCGCGGGGAGGGATCTGATCGGTCCGGGAATCTTATAGATTCCCGGGCCGATCCCCCCTGGGTGTTGGTCCACTTTAAATAAAACGCATTGCATACATTGTATCCCCTAAGTGCTTTTGCAGTATGTACATTGTAACAGCTTCCCTCACACAGATCTCTCTTGCTACATTAGCTGTTTATTCAGTGTTTGCGTGTGTGAAAAAAGACAGACAAGCTTCTCCTTATTTCTGAGGCATATATATATTTCTCAATTCGGTGTGAATTGCTGGGGCACAGCACCCCCCACATTTTCATGTGTAAGCAGGACTATCAGGTGTGTGGCAAGATGGACATGTAATTCAAGAGGGATTCATCTTTATGCCATTTCACAACGCCTGCATGGGGTTAAGCTCTCTTAAACTGCTAAAACTGCTGATCATAATGGGGAAGCAATTTACTAAACTTTCTTTTTTTGACTGGAGGTCCGCTTTAAGCGGAGAGGGCTTTGAGCAATCTAAATGAGAAAGGCAGAAACAAATAAAAGGCCACTAATTAAATGCAGTCCTTGGGGGGCAGGTTGGGGATGTTAACTGAGGTTAGACAGTAGGTCGAGCAGTAAATTCTGGCAATATTATCCCAAATGTGTGCTATCCTGGCCACCTAAACTATGACTTCTAGCAGCCTGTATGGATAGCTTTACAGCTTAACTTTGTATGTTGATACCTTGGGGATGATTTGGATGGAGTGAAAAATTAAGTACAATGAAGCAGGCTCAGGACCAAAAATACCACCAAAATCAGCAGGGGAAAATATTTTCTTTAGCTTTAATTATGTTGATGAATAGCACAAGTGCACCATTGCCTGATTTATAAGTTACTCCAGAAGGCATCACTAAGCCTGGCCATTTGTAGAATGTTTCATTTGCTTCAGGGCCGGGATGGTCATGGTTCAGGAAAAACTCAGCTAAGCAACATCTGTATGTAAACTAATAACAGAACTCTCTAGCTATTTTAGAGAATGTTCTATGGCAGGGAAACAATTAGGACTTATTTACAAAGCAGCATTCCCGTCACATTGATACCCAGATTAATCATCATATGTGATGCAGGTGAATGGTATAATGACATGCAAATGCTAATGGACAGCGTCTGAAAAGGTTTCTGTTTATATTTTAATCAATAGTGAAAGTGTTAAAATACATTTTCAGGCAAAAAAAACCTATACTCACCTTTTCTTCAATGCAGACTGTCAACTACCAAAGCTGAAAAGATGTCAGATGGCATAGATTCAACATTGACGCGGGGACAAGCCTGGCTCCCCACAGGTTATGGGCTTTGTGCCGCTTTAACACACAAAAACACCATGCAGCCCTGTCATTTTAAAAGGGTTGTGTAGACTTTCTATAATCTCTGTATTTGCACCCCAGTCATTTTTCACAATTAAAGCGGATCTCCAGTCAAAAAAATGAAAACTTAGTAAATTGCTCCACTAAAGCCCCTCTGTGGCAATCAGTGACATAAGCTTACTGTCAACTACCAAAGCTGAAAAGATGTCAGATGGCATAGATTCACCATTGACGCGGGGACAAGCCTGGCTCCCCACAAGTTATGGGCTTTGTGCCGCTTTAACACACAAAAATGTGCAATTAAAAATGTTCTAATTTTTCCCAAAAAATCACCTGTACCTGCAATGGGGCTTTTTTACAGTTGAGGTATGTCACGATCAGCCCAGCCAAGACGCTAGAGAGAGTGTGATGGTGCAAGGGTTAAAGCCACCAGACCCCCGGGTATGCACTACTAGTCCCAGCAAGTCACCAAATTAACCCTTTGATAAATGTGTTTCACCAGAGCTTCCTTCAGAAAGGTGAGCTCATATATTTAGAGATCAAAGAGCTGATTAATTAAACATTTAATCTGATAAAAAGTTATCACAGTGCTAGATGTAATATACAGAAACAAATGACATACAAGTACAAAAATACATAAAAGAGTACAACAAGATCAGTTCAGCAAATAAAAAGAAAGTCCTTACAGTAATGGCGTAGCAGTCCTTGTGAGTGAGTATCCAGTTGTTGCTTAAGGTCTTATATCCAGCTTTTGCCACAGACTTGTGTCAGAGGTTTCTGACCTAGAATGTCCTTAGCATTAGGTTTTATCAGCTAAATTTAGGAGGGAAAAGATTCATGCCCCCTCACCCTGACCTCACCTGGTGAGGGCATTTCTCTCCCAGGTCTCTTATCTGAGTTCTGGTTTATGGTGGGTCCAGCCACAGCACATCCTGCTGCTTCAAAGGCTTTTGACTTCACAGAAGGAAGTACCACAAACAGAACCCCCCATAAAGCTGGAATACACAATACAACAGTCTGGTGACCCCTCACCCAGGTCTTGGACTATACATTATACAATCATAATACATATGCTTATTCTATAATCAGGCCTTGGGCCTGACAAGGTACATCGCTTTTCCAATGACCCCATAGGTTGCTTTGGTTTCTAAACTTTCAACAAATTATCTAATTGGAAAAATGACACATATTAGGACTGATTCGGCAACGTGTTTGTAAAAACAAAAAGATTTTTTTGCTTAATGCAATTCAGCACCATATTTAGCTGTATGGATTTCTGAATAACTGTAAAGCTAAATATGACACTGCATTGCAAAAAAAAGGAAAGAAATCATTTAACATTTTTTTTCTCACAAAAAACATGGGAAGAAAATATTCTCACGCCTTCTTATCTGTAAAAAAGCCCCATTGCATGTGCATTTTTAAGAAAAGTGTGAACAAATAATTTTCGATTATTTTTTGTGTGTTAAAAAACGCAATGAAATGAAGATTGCAAATCACACCTAATTCTGCACCCTGAGTTACACTGCTTATTCTCCCTGTGTAGGTCTTGTATTGACTATATACAACACAATCATTTTCTCTGATACCATATATAACAGCATGGGAGGCTGATTTAAAGGTGACTTGGCATTTGGAAAAATGGTCTGAACTTACCAACCGAGCCTTTAAAGTGAAAGTCCAGTCACCAGGGTTACTCTGCGCTGGGGGTGGATGGCATGGCGGGGGTTGTGGCAGGTGGGAGGGGGGGGTTACTCCTCACCTCTCATGGCTTCCCCTGCTCTGTGTGAGTGCCTGTCTCTAAAAGTTGATGGGCAGGTGGGGCTGCGCATGTGCAGTAGATCTTTGATGGGGTGCCCAGGCCAGAATTGCTGGGTGAACAGTGCAGGATCCCAGGCCAGCGCCATTGTAACCCCATGCCAGCTCACCACGCTCCCACGTGACTGCGCCATCCAATCCCCGCCGCCGTCCAAGCGGGTGACAGCGACGTCCAAGACAGCGTGTCCGCCGCCGCCTCCCGCACGTCACTCTTACAGGGCGCGCGCCCGCCCCGGCCATTCCCAAACGGCCGGCGCGGGCGCGCGCACGTCTAGAGGGGCGCGCAGGAGCAGCCGCCGACGATAATGTGAGGTTTTTTGGGGGTTTTGGGGGGGTTTCACCCAGCGGGACATCCCGATCTTGGATGTCCCGCGGTGAGGGAGGTGATCGGCCCGGGAATCTTATACATTCCCGGGCCGATCACCCCTGGGTGTTGGTCCACTTTAAGGGCCTGATAAATAACAATATAATAAAGGCCAGATATAAAGTTGTTCTGAGATGGCACATGGTACCCTCTTGGTTGGCTCAGGCATTCCTGGGCACATCATCCTATTGTTTGAGGGGAGGTTAAAGGGGACATGTACCACATCTGGTGGCTTTAACTTTTGTTTTACATTACTAAGCTTATTAAAGTCCTAGATATTTCAAAAGGCACTGACCCTACACAAATGCTTGTAGAAAATCCACTAAGGGGCATCTATAAATATTCATAACTCTTATTTTCATTTTAAAACCTGGCAACAAGAATTATGACAGCAATCCTGTGGAAACAACTAGTAATTATTACAAACGGAGAAGCAGTGGTGTAACTAAATGTGACAGAGCTTGGTGCGAACATTAAACCGGACCTTCAGCGTGATTTAATGAAAAGCCCAAACTCTTAAAAAACGATTCCCCAGCATCTAAAATTAATATATTTTAGGTTTTTAGTCACTAACTTATTATTCTTTCCCCCACTGGGCTGCAACTCTGTTCAGGAATTTAGGATACGGGCGCCGCCATCTTGACTCAGAAGCATTACACTTACTGAGGAGAGGAGAGTGGGATAAGGTACAGGGGGGCAGGTTATAGCTGTGCTTTGCTCAGACAGAGCAGAGCTGGGGTCAGGTAAAGGTCAGCAGTCCCAGAATGCAGAGCAGCACAGTCAGGAGGCACTTCCTGTTTGCAGGCTGCCTGATAAGATGGCGGCTTCCATAAGCCGCCATCTTGGATGTTTAAAAGCTCATAACATGCAGTAGATGCAGGTAGGATGATATTTAATGTGGACAATCTGTATGTACAGGGTGTGGGAAACATATAAGATAGGCTCTTATTCAGAGTGAAGGTCCGCTTTAAAGAGGGCCCTTTTATGTCTTATAATGTAAACATTTTTCTGTCTTTTAACCCAGTTGGATACAGCTAGACAACTAAAGACTGAAACAGCAGAGACCAATGGTGCCAGTGGTTTCTTTCTCTAAATGATGCCAAACGAGCACAAATATGATAAATAAGGGTGGAGGAGTAACAATGATATGGCCCCCTTTACCTTCTGAGCCCTGATGCAGTCTCACCCCCTGAAATGACGCCCCTGAGGAGAGGCTCTTAAGCTAGAACAGCTTATAATTAATAAATAAACTAGATAGCATTATATTAGATAACCAGATTTATTTTGAAAAGGTCTGGAAGCCTTGGCAATAGTCTTGAACTGCCCAGGGAGCTAGATTTCCAGATTTATATTTGCTAAGATATTGTGTGATTATATCTGTTTATTGATGAGAACACTTTTGCCTACAGGGGATTTTCCTGTGCCACCCACTCTAGGCCACTCCCCTTATGTGATGTCAGCAATGATGTCAGGGAGATTCCATGCAGGCCATGCCTCAAGTATAAAAGCTGGCTGGCCAGCCCTCTCTGGGTAGCGAGGATGAAAGAAGGAGGAACCTATGTTCTCCCTGCATCCAAATGGCAGAGCAGCTTTCAGCTTCTTATGGCCTGAGCCGCCACATCTACTTGCTGCAGGTGGCCACAAACAAACCTGAAGAAGGAAGAGGAGACAGCACAGGACAAAGAAGACCCGCCAGACCCGAGAAAGATGGCACCCGACGCTGGACAGAAAATGGAAGATGGTGGTGTCTTGTTTCTTTTTCACTTGGCGTGAACTGGTAAGGGGTACGGAGGCCCCTATATCAGTTCACTATGGTCAAGAGCCATCATGGCACCTGCCGGGAGCTTCACTCTCGATCAGGGTGTGTAGTAAAACACTTAAAAAGTGAAAAAGCACAATTAAAAAATAAAAAGTCGGGCTATTCTTCATTAGATAAAAATTACATTTAACCAAAAATGGCAAAAACATTTACCAAAAAAATATTTAAAAACCTGTGAATGCATATAAAAGCCACATTTAGTAAAATCTTTAAAAGTGAAAAAATGCAAAAATAAAAAGTGGACATAGAAGTAGCACCACAATATGTCTCTGTTTGCGGACAATGTTATGTTATTTCTCACAAACCCAGTAATCTCATTGCCTAATCTACTTTAGAGTTTTAGTTTTAGAGCATTTTGCGGCATTTTCAGGATTGGAGGTGAACACTTCTAATTCTAGAGCCTTGAACCTGACCATCTCTGATGATATTTGGAACTCTCTATAATTATCATCCCGTCCCTGGAACCGCAGCGGAGTGGTGTGCGGGGCTCGCTGCGGTTCCCGGGATGGGTCTGGAGCGGAGGTGGAGGTCGTTGGATGTATCGCTCCAGGTGCAGTAGCGCAGCATTGCAGGTGGAGAAGAGCTGAGCACGTCCGCCCCGGATTCACAGTTTATTTCATGTGAAATTTTACTGGGATCAACCAAACAACTTACTGTGAAATTACACTAAATGGAAAGGATCCTGCATTTTTGAGGGAGCACCTTTGAGAGATCAAGAAAGGCTCATTTTGATGCGCATTATTTGGTAAGAGTAAATAATACAGGTGGAGGGTACGAGGTGGATGTCTTTCTTAAAGCTGATTATCTTGAAGCACGATAAGTAGAGCATGCACTTTGGGATAACAGGGTAAAGGCACTTTCAAGCTTGAAAAATTTTGAAGAATTTTGACCTGGACTTATTCATTTTATGTTGTCACAAAATTCGACCATAAGAACTATTATGGATATGAAAGTTTAGTTTTTATAAATTTTTTAACATACACATGCTCTGTGATTTACTGTTACTTGTTATGTTTAGAACCTAGTGGGTTATTCTTGTTAATTACTACTAAGTTAATTAGCGCGTTTTTAAAAGATATTCTCAAGCACTCCCAACCATGGTTTTTTGGACCATTGAGATATTGCAAGGGTGGTCAGTATATGCTATGTTAATACTTTCTGTTTAAAGAAAGCACAGCACATAAACTATTTGCTTTCGCCCCGCGACCACCACCATTTGTCCAGAACAGCTCTGCCTCTCTTGCAGCTGCTTCTGGCCAGTTTGAAAGCTGCTGCAGTGAGCATGCTCAGGATTCCTGAGGCACCTGACCAGTGCTCGCTGTTTCAAGTGGTTTCACCCCCCCCCCCCCCGTCACAGTACCTGTGCCGTCCCAAGTCAGTTCACTGCAATGTTGCAGAGAATAGTGTAAGCATGAACATTCACCCTGAATGATAAGGGTGGTGGAAGCGGGACGAGGACAACGGGGGACCCAAATTCAGAAACCGCGAGCTTTATAAAACCAGACAGTCTCGAAGTTGCTTCAGGGAAGAAAAGGTAAGTGAAAAGAAATAGCATGCAGCAATTTCAATTTCAAACTGTGTGAGTACCTTTCTAAATATTCTGGCTTTACAGTTTCTTGAAGTAAATAAAAAGTAACTGGTCCACACTGCCTAGTCCCTCGCTATTACCCATTATCCTCTGCAACACCGAAACTGCCCATACAGGGCTTGACATTTGTGGTATGGGTAATTTGCCTTTTACTTAAAGGAAAACAACATTTTGGACAGGCCTTTGTGGTGTTGTGCCTTATTGTTTTCCTCTTTTGCAATGTAAAATAAACATTTGTGTTAGTGGTGTTCCCCCATAGCTGTGCCGCTTCTTATATTCCTGTGGCTCTGTGTTGATTAAATGCTAATGTAAATAACAAACTGTGATAGGGGGAGTGGGGGGGGAGGCTTTGCTTTTAATTACAAATTGACTATACCGGTCTTCTTCAACAACTAAACTTACTTTAATGGCTAGATTTGATTAGGCCATGTGTAAATGAAGCCAAGGGGTGTGATAGATTTTTATTGCCAGGGCTAACTCTTGTCGAGCTTGTTTTCGTCTAGCCTGTGCTAGGTTAATGGCTATTCTACAGATGTATGAAGAAAATGTTTTAAAAGCTAATCTGTTATTCTGCAGCTCTGGAGCATCCCAGTTTGGACAAGCAGAATGGCCATGGCCAAAAAAGCAACACAGAATTGGTAAGTAGCTCTGCTCGGTCTGCAGTGTGCTGCACTGTGTGCCACAGATTGGGTTGGCCAAAACTGTGGGGGTGCGAGGACCTCCTGTCATGTTGACTAGAAGTCCCATTTAAAAGGAAAGTCCACTATCGTGGAGATTCTTGATCAGATCCCCAGGTGAAACTTAGTTCTGGGCATAATGCTTACCATGTCACCAAACACAGTGATGGATGCTACAGGAGCAGTGGCAGGGGAGCCAGGGAGCCCCATGGGTGGTTAGTCTGATATGGGGTCTGCTTGGGAAACTTTATACAATGCTTTTTCTGAAATCTGGCGAGTTTATGCAACTACTTCCTAACCCCCCCCCCCCATCTTAAAGAGCTCCATGCCAGGTTTGGGCTTACTAAGGATCTTCAACTGTGGGCACCTCCTAAATTGGAGTGCCCTATTGGCAATTGTTAAAAGGAAGTTAACATCATTTTTGACCATAGTTGTACTTTAGCTTTACAGGGGTATTACAATTAAAGGGTTGCCCCTGTGTGCGAAACCACCTGGTTCACGCTATACTCAACTGAGTCTGGCCATCCCACAGAGCATGTGTAGGGATCCTCTAGTGAGTATTTATTGCTGTAAATAATAACGTGCAGTAATGTAGTGTGGCATTGCCAGATCGAGGTGAGTATATGATGGACCTGGGGGTGTCATGCACAGGAGCAGTGCAAATCAGGATGCCAATGTGAAGCACCTCTACCCGCCCCTAGAGTCTTATAGATTCTAGGTCCAGTTGTTAAAGCAGACCAAAAAACCTCTCCCCCCACCCACTTGCCTTCCACCTGTGTACCTTGGCCGGCTCGGTAAAAAAAAAAAAACCTAGCCATGCTCTGCACCTGGCAAATTTGCGATTGGCTGATATCAAATTTGCCAGGTGACATGACTGCCGGCCTCATCTCCAGGCTATTTGAGTGGCTGGGAGAAAGGCCTCAGCCCAGAGATGTCGGAGATGCGGTCACAGGCCGCGATGGGAGTGCTGGTAAAATAGAGTTGAGCGCTCCTGGGGGTTTCTTACAGCATACCAAAGAGGGATGTCCCGGGGGTAACCAAGCAGCCGGGCCCAGGAGACTTTCAGACCCCAGGGCCTTGCCGCATGGGTTTTAGTCTGCTTAAGGGTTTTGGCCAAGCCCAGACAAATGTTTTAGTTTAGCTAGCACTTGCTCTGTAATGCTAACCTATTTCCGTAAAAGCGCCTCTGCTCTTTCAGAGAGAAGAAAAAAGTCATATAATCAGCTCTGAAGCTTGATAAAGAATTGCAGTACTCCTTCTGCTGCTCCTAATGAGTGCAAGCCTATCAAACGCCCTCTGAGAAACAACAGGATACCCCTGAAGGACCAAACAGGTGTCCTTTCTACTCTGCGTTACAACAGGCATCGTGTTACCTCATCGGTTATGTGGCCTTGCTCTCTTCTGAGGACGTGGCTGTCAGCCAAAAATCATACAGACCCACTAACAGGGAATGGAGTTGGAAAAATAACATTGTGTCATAGACTGGCATGTGACCCCTCATTACATTATTTACTTTTTTACAAGACTGTGCACAGAGGAAGTCCCACTTTGTAACAAAATAAAATAAGTTCTGAGCTGGGGCTCCTCGGTTGTTGGGAAGGCACAAAGTCCTCTGTTATTAGAAGGTGATGCAAGAGGCTTATTCATACTACACTGGCATTGTTAAGCAATAGGGGGCAGGAATAAGGCATTAGTGGGAATAACCTGGAAATGCCTGTAAGTCTAACTCTGGTCAAACATGTTTCCATTATACAAGGCCCTGAATAAACTGTCGCAATGCTAATACACAATAAACCTGACTTAAACCCTGGTTTGAACTGGCCCACTGGGTCCTTGAGCTTAAGTTTACATGGTGCTACTCACGGTCTATTGCACACACATGAGAACAAAATGGTCAGCTGTTTTTTAATTTTCTTCCTTTATATAGCTCCAGTGCCCTGTGGAACCTGCACAGATGGTGCACTATGCGATATTATAATTATTATGGTTTATTTATATAGCATCAGCATCTTTCATGGCGCTGCACAATGTAGAAGTGAAAGTCAGAGTACAATAAATAACATTTATAATACACAGCTATTAGGAGTAGCATGCGACAGAAATGCACAAATACATACTACGCTACGGATAAAGGAGAAAGAGATAATTATGACTATTGCAATCGAGAACCTGCTCTGGGCCCCAGCAGCTCAGGAGGGCCCCTGGCAATTATCACCCGCAAAGGCTGCTGGAAGAGTAGGTAGACTGTAGAAAATACATTACTGTACTGGAAACCTGAGAAGGCATGGGCCAGAAATAGTCAAAAAAGACCCAAGCTGGGTGTTCGGGAGACACCTGTGAAGCGAAGACTTGGGCTTTGCGAGGCTGACATGGTGGTGCCCTGCAGGGTCACATCTGTCACTTTTCTATCTCTCTCTCTCTCTCTCTGCAGCCTTTTTACTGTCTGCCTTTCTATGTAGCTCTCTCTTCCCTCTCTGTCTCTGAAGCCCTCCTTCTTGTCTGTCTCTATCTACAGCTCTCTTTTCTGTATGTCTCTCTCTGCAGCTCTCTTTCCTGTCTGTCTGCAGTTCCACTATTCTTGTCTACATCTATCTTTCATACATGTCTCTTTATGCATCTCTCTCTTTCATGTCTAGCTCTCTGCAGCTCCCTCTCCTGTCTCCTGCTGCAACTTTCTATTTCCTGCTTGTCACTTTCTTTTTTTCCATGCCTTGGTCCCTCTGGTGCTCTTGTTCTCTTTCTCTTGCCAGCAGGGCCAGATTATGGGAGGGGTGCAAGGGGCCTCCACCACTTTCCTTGTAAAGGGAGCCTCCACCACTTTCCTTGTAAAGGGAGTCTCCACCAACCTTTGGGTTATAGTTTGGTTCAGTAGGCTTTTCAGTCTTTGGTCTGACGGGTCGCGGGGGCCAGCAACAAAGCTATCAGCAGTAGTGGGCCCCCTGTGCCTGTGCAAGCCTTTGCTTTTGCACACCTGCAGCCAAACAGGGCAGGATGGAGAGTCTAGAGCAGCAAAGCTGCCGCCAGCAATACTACAGTGATGGGTGGGTGCAGAGCTGTCAATCAGCGGCCGGTCACTGCACATAAGCCACCAAGCACAGCCACTGGCAGCACAATGCAGGGAACGGTTTTCTGCTGGACCAGCTGGATGACTACACCCCCCACCCAGAATGGCAAAGCAGGAGTTCCCGAGCAGAACGCACCCGCACAAGGGAAGACCAAGGGACATGATCTGACGTTCCAGTAAGTAGGTGGGTGCCAGACAACCACCAATCAGTTACTTGGCTGGATTATAATTTTAAAGGAAAGAAAATACTGTATCTGGGGCCTCCACCATATTTTGTGCCCAGGGGCCTCCACCACACTGCTGGCCAGCCTCTTTCCCTCTATTTCTGCCTTAAGTTGGGGGGGGGGGGGGGGGGAGCAGCAGGACCATAAATCTCAGCATGTCTCCTGCATGCTGTTATGAGGGGCACACTATTGTAACAAAAGTACAGTGGCTGGGAAAAACTACACAAGCAGGTTATGATTGGATGATCGCATTGAAGTTAAATCATGTATGGGGTGGCCCTAAATCACACATTAGGGTTGATTTAGCACCAAGTATTTTTTTACTCACATTTTTTTCTCGAATTGCTGAATCATGTAAAAAAAGTGGTTTCTCTCAAAAGAGTGTGTAACAATTATGGTGCTGAATCAACCCTATTATGTTGGTGGGGTCCCCATAAAACTACTGCATCTGGCATGTATAAGTGGCATCAGCCACATCTCTGGTTTCCTTGCAGAGTGTCTGGCCTAGCTGAATGACTGGGTGTGGGATACAGGGGGTGTGGCCCGCTATCGTGGCGGGAAGCTAATGAGTTTGCTGGCAATCTGGAGGGGGGTTCACACAGATCTGACCGGGACCATAATTGGTCCGCTTTAAAGTGAATCTAAGGTAAGACAATATATATTTTAGATCCCTTTTAGCAACCTTCTCCTCTAGTTAATATGGCACAAAACCCTTTCCCCCAACCCCCACCATCTCCCATTTACAGGGTGGCCTGACATTCCAAATAATGAAACGCACAACAAACTCAGCAATGCTTTAATGTGTATAAAATAGACGTAACAGAAGTGAAAGATAACATTAAAATGTTGACATGCTATATACACTGTCTTGTTCAAAAAGGATACAATTCAACGACTATTTGTAGGTGTAAGATAAGTCCAGCGGAGTTGTAAAACCAGAGGAAAAACATAGACTGTACCAGTAACCTTTAACTTAATATTTGGTTGCACACTCTTTGGAAAAAATAACTGAAATCAGTTGCTTCCTATAACCATCAATAAGCTTACACATCTCAGCCGGAATGTTGGACCACTCTTCTTGCAAACTGCTCCAGGTCTCTTTTATTGGAAGGGCGCCTTTTCCCAACAGAAATTTTAAGATCTCTTCACAGGTGTTCAATGGGATTTAGATCTGGACTCATTGCTGGTTCAGAACTCTCAAGCGCTTAGTTGGCATCCATTTCTGGGCGCTTTTTGATTTATGTTTGGGTTATGACTTATGTAATTGTCCTGCTGGAAGACCCAAGATTTCGGACGCAAACTCTGCAACACTTTTTTCACTGGACTATACAGTGCAACCCAAAAAAGGGTTGGTAACATCAGACTTCATGATGCCTTGCACACATTCAAGGCACCCAGCGCCAGAGGCAGCAAAACAACCCCAAAACATCATTGAACCTCCACCATATTTACTGTAGGTACTGTGTTCTTATCTTATTAGGCCTCATTCAGTTTTCGGAAAACAGTAGAATGATGTGCTTTACCAAAAAGCTCTATCTTGGTCTCATCTGTCTACAAGACGTTTTCCCAGAAGGATTTTTGGCTTACTCAAGTGCATTTTGGCAATATGTAGTCTTGCTTTTTTATGTCTCTGTGGGGTCCTCCTGGGTCTCCTGCCATAGCGTTTCGTTTTATTTAAATGACGATGGATAGTTTGCGCTGACACTAATGCTCCCTGAGCAGGACAGCTTGAATATTTTTGGAACGTGTTTGAGGCTGCTTATCCACTGTCCGGACTATCCTGCGTTGACACCTTTCATCAATTTTTATCTTCTGTCTACGCCCAGGGAGATTAGCTACAGTGCCATGGGTTGCAAACTTAATAATGTTGCGCACTGTGGACAAAGGCAAATCTAGATCTCTGGAGATGGACTTGTAACTTTGAGATTGTTAATATGTTTGCACAATTTTGGTTCTCAAGTCCTCAGACAGTTCTCTTCTCTTGCTTCTGTTGTCAATGATTAGTGTGGCACACACAGACACACAATGCAAAGACTTGGAGGCTGATTCACTACTAACGGCAGGTATCGGCAGATGAGCATCTGTATAGCGGCGCTTAGAGCGACCGCTAGTAGACGCTGTAAGCAGGTATCGGGCACTGTAACAGAGCGCCTCAGTCGCTGTAGTAACCTGGCCCGCATTGATGAATGTGATGTATGTTGGGCGCTCTAACACCAGTACAGCGCTGCATGGAGTGAAAGGTAGCGCCAGCTCAGTGGGACCAGCACTAGGTGCTCCACACCATACTATCAATATCAAAAATGGACACACACACAGCACTGGCGCTCTAAATCTGGTCTCTATAGCATACAGCGCCAGACGCTGTGTGATTAAAGTCTGTTTTTGACCACATAT
The DNA here is from genome assembly GCA_027917425.1 of Gastrophryne carolinensis. Classification (NCBI taxonomy): domain Eukaryota; kingdom Metazoa; phylum Chordata; class Amphibia; order Anura; family Microhylidae; genus Gastrophryne; species Gastrophryne carolinensis. The sequence goes on from CM051235.1 coordinate 495,394,267, forward strand.
ACACCTGTAACAAAGTGAAAACACATGGAATGACATTGTTCCAAAAAAAGATAAAGTCAAAAAAGTTTCGAAAAGTGTTAAGGTAATATCTGGCGCTCTGGAAGCTAAAGCGCCGGTGCTATAGGCTGAGCTGCCTGTAATAATAAATCAGACGCTACATGGTGCTGTTAGAGTCGCTCACCAGAATCGCCTTCATAAATGTGGTTTCGCGTACAGCACCCAGCGTTCACCAGACGCTGCCTGCCGCTACGAGCCACTACCTGGCGCTATCCCCTCTGGAATAACCCCCTAAGTGAACTTCTTTCCTTTTTTATCTGCTTTCAGCTGTGATTTTTATATTGCCCACTCATGTAACTTGCCTCAGGTAAGTTTAAAGGAGCATCACATGCTTGAAACAAACGTATTTATCCACAATTTTGGAAGGGTGCCACAAATTTTGTCCAACCCATTTTTGGAGTTTGGTGTGACATTATGTCCAATTCGCTTTTTCACACAACAGTTTTGAGACGCTTTTAAAGCAGGATTATCGTGAAAAAATGTTGCAGTGATAAAAGTCCATATAAACATGTTGGTTGGCTGAAGGAGAGGTGACCTACACTCCCATTCTCAAGAAATTTCCTGCCAGACCTTTTTTTTTTAATGGAAGGATTCTGTCCCCTGTGATACACTAAAACCTGGCACCCGTGAATAATTTTTTATCAAAAAGAAACCCCAGGCTTGGCGGATGTGGTTTTACTCAGTTTGAGTGTATAAGTGACACATCCTCTTGTTTATATGAATTTATAATACACAATTTTGTGACACACCTCCTTTAAAGCGAAACAAAACCCCTGACTTTGACATTACCGGGTTTTGTTCCGTTCGCAGGGGCATCCCGAATTGAGATATCCTGCTGTGTTGAAACCCCCCAGAACAGCCAGTACAACATACCTCTTCCCCGTTCATACAACACATGTGCTGATGCATATCAGAGCCATTTGCTGTGTTTACATCCTTCGGCAAACAGCTCTCATTCACTTCAATGGGAAGCGTGCGCTGCTGCATCCCTAACGTCGCACACGCTCCTGCCTATCTGAATGGTTTGGTTGGGAGCACGCGGACACCGCAGGGGATGCAGTAGCACGCGCTGCTATTTTATAAACAATGAGAGCCATTAACCAAATTACATAGTTACTGTAAACGGCTCTCAATGGACGAGAGGCTGCACATGTACCGCTGGACTAGGAAAAGGTAAGCGATTACCAGCACCCTGGGAGGTTTTACATTGCAAATCGGTTGCCCTGGGGGAAAAGCTAGCAGCTGGGCCTGAAATCTTTTAGATTCCAGGACAGCTGCAGGTAAGTTTTGTTCTGCTTTAAGGCCACTCTCTTCCTACCCTCTGGCCATCTGAATTATGCCTGTCCACATTAATCCCTGTAACAAGCCAGAACAATCGGGTATGAACACTTACCCAGTCTGTGCTTCATCATTGCACCAATGGTGCTCACCAGGTGATCGTGCATTTAGCCAGGGACAACAAAAAATGGGAATGGGGAGTATTTGCCCCATTAAGGGTTTCCAGGAGGATTTAAGCAGATATTCTAATGGATGGGAGTTTAAAAACAGAATTCAATTAGCTGCTTTCACATCAGCTCCACTTTAATAGAAAATAGTTTTTTTTAGCATTTTCTCTGTAAAAATATAAAAAGGCATAAACAGAATAAACACACTACTTATGAGAGCATAAAAGGTCATCATCTGCACACAGCACACTGGTTCAAGGCCAGAGACTTCCTTAGGTGGGGCGCAACTAACAGACAGTTTGGGGAAAGATGCCTCCAACTGGGATAAAATCTGCAAAACAAAATAAAAAAATCACCTCAGCACATCCAAAAACACGTTAAGCAAAGTGGGTTCTAATACCATATGAAGCTGGGGAGAACCATTCAGACGCCTCTGACCAACGTGTAGTTTTCAAGTCCTCTGCTTCCATAAGAGCTAACAAAGAGCAGGACTACAATTCCCAGGGGGCACTGCAGTAGCCGCGGCCATGTGACACGAGCCAGCGAATCAAGTTGTACCGAAGAAGTGCGGCTGTACACCCCGCAGGTGCTGACTGGAAATGGCAGGAGAAAAAGCAATTCTGTGAGTACTCACCTGTAGAATTGTTTTTGTTCTTGCATGGCACGGCCTGCTTCGGTATTCATAACAGTTGGGTTATTCCGCCACAAGGTGGCACAGTGTACTGCAGAAAGCTGTGGCATCTCCCGGCCCCTTATAAAAATGGGATTAACCATAGAGTTCCCAGCGTAGACAAGCAGAGACAAGAAGCCGGAAGAGAATAAAGGTAAAAAATGTAAAAAAGGTAAAGAACCCCAAAACACTTGGAACAATACCATAAAGAGGCAACCAAGAATAACGATAACAAGAGTGAGGTGAAGCAGGTCGTGCCATGCAAGAACAAAAACAATTCTACAGGTGAGTACTCACAGAATTGCTTTTTTCTTTATTGCATGGCACGGCCTGCTTCGGTATTCATAACAGTTGGGACATCCAAAAGCAGTGTCCAAAAGTAGGGTGGGATCCCCAATAAGTAACAGCCGGCAGTTCAAGTCACTACTGCCTGAAGCACCTTGCAGCCAAAAGCAGCATCCGCTGAGGCCTTAACATCAACTTTGTAAAACTTGGAAAAAGTATGAACAGAAGATCAAGTAGCGGCCTTGCAAACTTGTTCAACAGAAGCTTGGTGCTGAAAAGCCCAAGAGGTACCAATAGCACAAGTGGAATGAGCAGTAATTCTAAAGGGAGGTTCCTTCCTCTTAGCAGAATAGGCTTTTACCACCGCCTGACGGATCCACTTGCTGATAGTGGATTTAGCCGGAGGCAAACCCTTCCTAGGTCCAGAAGTGAGAACAAAAAGAGCATTAGATTTCCTGAAAGGCTCAGTAGTGACCAAATAAAACTTCAGAGCCCTGACCACATCCAAAGAATGCAGTGTCCGCTCCTTGGAATTAGCAGGATTAGGACACAATGAAGGCAAAACAATGTCCTGATTGAAATGTAATAATAAGGTACAGAGCAATTAAATAAATAACACCTTAAGTGAAAATACAAATAACCTACAAAAGAAAAATAGTTAATTCAACATATAAGTGATGTGTCGCAATTAACTTAGGAAAACGTGAATCCAAATCATTGATCCAATCCAGTGAATTAATGCATTGATAAGTGTCCCAAAGTCCATGCACCAACAAAAAGTGCTAAATTATGAATATGGTTGAAGAGGAGTCCAAATGTACACTCCACCAGACCTCCCCCGTTGGTGTACTCCACAAGGTGATAATCTTCACACCGTGATCACTCCTTACACTTATATGTGCTTACCAGAAAAAAGAATCAATAAATCGTTAAGATCAAATCTTAAACCATTGACCTCGTGATAATGCCAAATTTTCATGCGATCAGTTCCTTTCCTGAATGCAATCCACGATACTCGGTGGTTATGTGAAAAAGAAACAGAAAAAAATAGTGCAACCCCGCTTGATATATTTAATTATTTAATAAATCAAATTGCACTCACAAAATTTCAGAAGCATGTACACATTGAGTAAATTTAAAGATGGTTCCTGCTCCCTGTTCCACTATGGCCAGTAGTAGATGTGGGTATAAACTCAATAGCACATTCCCCTTTAAGAGAAAAAGGAAAAAAACTTCGCCGCTACCCTTCCTAACGCGTTTCACTGCCCATGCAGCTTTGTCAAAGGCTGGGAGCGGTAAGGCGGCTTTTAAAATGACGACTCGTACAGAAAGAATAAAAACAAACTTTAGCCCATGATAAGGAACCTACCTTTAACACTGGTGCGTTTGTCCGCCACGTGTATAGGCGTCTGCAGTACGCCACAATACCAGCTCTAAACAGACGCCGGAAACAAATACGGAAACCGGGTGTGATAACCACACCCCTCATGCACGTCACAGTGCAGTCTGAGAGCCGGCTCAACAGCCCGTCGTTACAGGCCCGCCCCCACTGCAGGACGGGACACTACGCCCCCTCCAGACGTCACAAGTACGTCAGAGAAAACACAATGACAGCTAGCCAATGCAAGTCCGCTCCGCTCTAAGGCGGAACGCCACCCGCCGATTACTGCCATTTTAGCTGTCAGCAACAAACAACAACATCCAGCAACTGTTCCCTCTATACGGGGGAGCCCCACTGACAACTCAATTATTGGCAACAATTTCTGTTTATAAGGGCGCAATATATTCGGCCAGCGCCGGCTTCTTCTAAACAGGGGGGAGGGTTATCTACCAATATGACAACAGCAATTCCACTGTGCCCATTTAGAATTCCAGGATCATAACAGCCCCAACCCATTAATGCGGATGTTGCCGAGAATAATAGCAAGTTATTAAAAATCATAAATTGCTGAATAAAATGTGAAAAAAGGAATTAAAATACTATAGGTCCAGGGAAAAGGAACCTCTTTGTACAAAACTGTCATATGGAATAAACAAAATCCCCATCGCAAATAATAACCTGATATTCTATAAAATATAGTATAAAGATGACTATAAAATCAAAGTAAATTGAATGACATGGTATATCAAGGGATTATTCTAAGAGTTATCTAAAAAACAATTTAAGTCGAACTCCACATTAAGACCCCTAGGGGATAATGTGTCTAGTTCAAAAATCCACTTGCTCTCCCGTTGGGATATTTCCCTAGTAAGATTGGAACCTCTCCAATTTTTCTCTACATGGTCGATACCCATAAAGGACATGAGACAAGGGTCACTTTGGTGCACACTTTGAAAGTGGGCGGATAAATTGTGTGCCAAAAAGCCCCGTTTAATGTTATATACATGTTCTCTAATACGTGTTTTTAAATCTCTGGTGGTCCGGCCCACATAATATAGTTATATCTAATCAATGTCCTGATTGAGATGAAAAGCAGACACGACCTTAGGCAAGAAATCCGGCTTAAGCCGAAACACCACCTTATCCTGATGCCGCTCAAAATAAGGAGGTTTGATGAAAAGCGCCGCCATTTCAGAAACTCGCCTGACAGAAGTGATAAGAAGAGTTAAGAGTCAGAATGGGCAAGGCAGTCCCACGAATAGGCTCAAAGGGAGGACCCTGCAGAGCAGACAACACCAGATTCAAGTCCCAGACTGGTAGCATAGGCTTACGAGGTGGACGCACATGAGTAACACCCTGGAAAAAGGTTTTAACCAACCGGTGATTGCCAAAGGATCTTTGGAAAAAAATTGCCAGAGCTGGAACATGGGCCTTGAGGGTACTCAGTTGAAGGCCGGAACCCAAACCATGTTGCAAAAATTCCAGAATCCTTGGGATGGAACCAACCCAACAGGGAAGAGACTTGGACTGTCAGGCAATGTAAGCATGCCAGACACTGTAATAGATTAAGGACGAGGACTAGCCCGAATCATAGTATCAACAACAGAGGCAGGCAACCGCTTTTTCATCAAGATGGAGGTTTCGGCAGCCAAGCCGTTAAAGCCAACGTTTGTAAATTGGGATGTCGTAGTTGCCCCTGAATGAGAAGTTCTGGATCCTTGGGCAAGACGTACTGATCTACTGCCAACTGCACAACGTCTGCGAACCACACTCTTCTTGGCCAACAGGGGGCCTCGAAGATGGCTGGCACTCCCTCCTGGGCTATCTTGCGCATGACCCTGCCCAGTAGAGGGAACGGAGGGAACACATAGAGAAGCCGAAACTCTGTCCAAGGAATTGCCAGTGTATCCGTGGCAAAGGCCAGAGGATCCTGTGACAGGAAGACAAACTTGGGAAGTTTGTGATTGTGACAGGACGCAAACAGGTCCACATCCGGCTGACCCCAGCGGTGACACAGGGAGAGAAACACCTGGTTGTTGAGGGACCATTCCCCCAGACGAGATGTCTCCCTGCTCAGGGAGTCTGCCACCTGGTTCTCCACCCCCGGAATGAAGACCGCTGAGATGCAGGGAACATTCTGTTCCGCCCAAGACAGTATCAGGGACACTTCCTTGAAGGCTCGCTTGCTCCTCGTCCCTCCCTGATGGTTGATGTAGGCAACCGCAGTCTGGTTGTCTGAGCGAATCTGAACAGCCTGACCCCGAAGGTGTGTGGTCAGCTGAGAAAGAACCAACCTGATCACCCTCAGTTCCAGTACATTGATGGGAGCATGGGCCTCTTGGGGGCCCCACCGACCCTGGAACTTCAGAAACTTCCAAAAGCCCCCCCAGCCTGTCAGACTGGCATCTGTGTTGACCGTCTCCCAGCACGGGGGTAGGAAAGTCCTGCCCATCAGAAGGTTCCTTGAGTGCAGCCACCACGAAAGGGACTGCCTGGCCAGAGGAGACAGAGCAGATTCCTGATCCAGGGACACAGGGTCCCGATCCCAGATTGACAAGTGGTGCAACTGAAGAGGTCTCATGTGAAACTGAGCAAAGGGGACCGCCTCGAAGCATGACACCATCAGGCCCACTAACTGCATCCCCAGACAGATGGAGGGATGAGGACACAAGAGCAGAGCCTGTGCCTGCTTCTGAAGTCCCTCCACCTTCTGCTGAGGAAGGAACACCTTGACCTGAGAGGTATCCAGTTTCATGCCCAGAAAGGACCTCACCAAGGACGGGGACAGTGAAGACTTGGGATAGTTGACCACCCAGCTGAAGGACTCCAGAGTGGATGTCACCACCCGGGTGTCCTGCTCGGCCTGATGAAAGGACTGGGAAACAATAAGGATGTCATCCAGGTAAGGAAAGACGCGAATGCCTTCCGTAGCAGAGCCATCATCCCCGCCAGCACCTTGGTGAACACCCGAGACGCCGAGGTGATACCAAAGGGTAAAGTTACAAACTGGTAATGCTGATCCCCCAGCACGAACCTCAGAAATCTCTGATGACCTTGGAAGATAGGCACATGAAGATAAGCATCCTTGATGTCCACGGTGGTCATGAAGTCGCCCGGGCGAGGGGAACCGACAGCAGAGCGAACTGACAAACTTGTTGAGGCCCTTCAAGTCCAGAATGGGCCTCAGAGAGCCGTCCTTTTTGGGGACCATGAAGAGATTGGAATATTAGCCCTGACCCTGTTCTTGATGGGGTACCGGATAAATGACCCCTGACTCCAGCAGGCATTGAACCACAGAAAGTAACCCTTGAGCTAACAGGGGGTTTAAAGACATCCGGGATCTGATGAATCTTGGGGGAGGCCAGGCTGCAAACTCTATCTTGTAACTGGAGGACACCACCTCCTGAATTCACTGGTCTGAATCGTGGAGCCTCCAGACGTGAGCAAAGAGCCGAAGCCGTCCCCCCACCCGGATGGGTGAGGGCGCCCCCTCATGCTTGAGGGTCCTTGTGAGGGGGTTTGGGCTTGGAACCCCAGGAGAGACCGGGATGACCACGGGATCTGCCACGGGCCCAAGAATCTCTGCGGCTACCTGAGAAGAGGGAGCCATGACCTCCTCTGGGAGTACGAAGGGAGGTGAGGGAGACAGAGGTCCCCCAAAAGGGCCGGACTGCCTCCTACGCTGAGGCAGTCTGCCATCCTTGGCTAAAACATCAAGACGCTCACCGAAGAGCCGCAGCCCCACAAAGGGTAGCCCAGTGAGAGCCTTCTTAGCAGCAGCGTCAGCTGCCCACTGACGCAACCAAACAGAGCGGCGCATAGCCACCAAAAGCGCAGAGGCCCTACCGCCCAGCCTCACAGCATCATCCATGGCAGTAAGGATAAATGCAACAAATTCAGAGCAAAGCAAAAAGGCCCTATAATCCTCCCTTCTCCTACCAGCCATAGTGCCATCACAAACATCACACACTTGAGCAGATTCTTAAGGGCAATAGCAGTAATGGCAGCAGCACATACCGGGCGCAGTCCAGCCCCCACACAAGTAAAAGCATGGCAGCTCAGCTGATTCATGCGCCGGTCCTCGCTGTCCTTCAGAGTGGTAGTGTCAGGGGAAGGCATGACCGAAGTATTAGACAGGCCTAGCATGGGAGCGTCCACCTCAGGGGACAGGACCAACGCTTTACTATATCAGCAGGAAAAGGATATCTCTTATCCAATCCCTTGGGCACAGCGGGCAGCCTGTTAGGACGTTCCCACTTCCTAAGCACCATAGAAGTGAAATGGCCCTGCTCAGGGCACTCCAGACGCTGTTCATCAGGGCGAAAGAGCTCACCCTGCTTTTTCATAGCCACCTCAGGGGGAGCAATGTGCAAAATTTGAAAAATGTGAGACAGCAGATTATCACCCCTGAAGGAAAAGAAGGGGACACAGTCCCCAAAACACTCACCCCCTCAGAAGCCAGGACAGGAACTCCGCATCCCTAGTAGGCAGGCCGTGCCATGCAATAAAGAAAAGGTGATTTGCAGCTGCTGAGGTGAAGAGATGGGAAAGTAGCGCAATGGCTCATATAGAGAGGGCAGGGGTTTGTGGGACCGTGCATACTTATTGTTAATTAAAGCGGGTCACTTGATTTTACCTCAGAAATCGCAGTCGTCAGCACTGTGCGTATCCTCCAGGTGGCAGGGCCCTGGGAGGACCCACCTCATTCCCTCTACCCTTGGCAGCGCCTATACAGCCGGGAGAAATTGGGAGAGCCTTTATTTCTGTCAGTCCTATTCTTTGTTTTTTTCATTCTATCATTTTCTCTTTTTTCTTTCTATCTATTCTTAGTTTCTGTCTGCCATTCATTTTATTTATTTTTTGTTTCTATTTCTGTCAGTCCTTCTATTCTTTTCTTTCCTACTACCCTTTTTCTTTCCAAAACTATTCTTTGTTTCTTTCTTTCATCTGTTCATTATTCCATTCTATTTGTTCTTCGTTGCTTTGTTGATTTATTTAGGTCATTCCTTATATTCTTTCTGTCATTTATTCTCTTTCTTTTTTTTCTGTCAGCCCTTCTATTCTTTCTTTCCATTCATATCATCATTTTTTCTCCCATTCCTTCTCTCCCCCTTTCTTGCTTTTTTCCATGTGATTCCTTTTATTTCTTTGTTGCTGTTATTCATTCATTTATTCTGTTTCTTTGTTTCCCTCATTCATGCTATGCTTTTGTTTTCTTTGTTTCCCTCATTCACTCTGTGCTTTTGTAATATGTATATGTAATATATATCGCTTATATTCGTTTCTTTCAATTTTGTATATTTCTTTCCATAAATTTTTCTTTTCTATCTGCCATTCCTTCTACTTTTTTCCTATTATTTGGCAGCATTTGCCATGCTTGCAACATTATCACCATGTATGAGAGGGATCATGCCATGCTGCAAGGTGAGACTTGAGACATAAACCCGGAGCCAGCCCTGAACATGACAGTAAGCACACATTATATAATAAAAGGTAAAGGAATACCATTTCAGTGCTTTTTTCTATGCTACTGGACCAATTTAAATTACACATCTGGATAAAAGAGGGTATGAAGCACTAAAGTGGGCAAAATATCTTACCAGTGGTCTGTTCTTCAATACTGTTCCCTGATGACCAATGGGGTTTGTCTCCGGGGTACACTTATTGGTCACTGTCAGGGTGGGTGACACTAAACAGACACAGGAGAGAAGACAACGCCAATAAGTTAGGAGCCCTCCATCATCCCCCAGGTACTGGGATTTGGGATACCCTGCAGTGTGAAACCTCAGAGTTCACAATATACTCAGTCTGGGGTGGCCTGTGTGCCCCTTGCCCGGCATTACTACTAGGTGCTGCCACATCCCTGCTCTCTCCACCCTGAGTGCCGAATATCTGCGTAGCAAGGGTACACAGAATGTGGTGCAAGGACTATGCATGTGCCATGGAGCCCCAAATTTAGGTGAGTATACATAAGTGGGCGGGCTAGGCGGGCTCTGCTTGTGTAGTGGGAGATGGTTACACAGAGGCACTGAACAGGATTAGCACTGAACACTGCATCATTCAGCACCTCCACATGCAGGCACAATGACATGCTGCCAATGTCAGAAGCTTTGGAGTGGTCTGGCTGGCTAGAGGTGGTATTTCCCAGAAGCCGCCATCTTGAACCCTTTAAGAGGGCCACATATAAAAGCTTGGAGGGCAGCTTCTTGACCCCCGGGCCTTGAGTTTGACACATGTGGTTTACTGTATGGGTTATGGTCCTCCTTAAAGTAGACCAAAACCCAGCTGGATCGGCCTGATCAATTCCCTCCCCACCGCTGTGTGAAACCCCCCAGGTCGCCTGCTACACTTACCTTAATCCTGGTCCGACGGCGCATGTGCGGGCCGCAACCCCACTTTACCTCTAGCAGGGCGCATGTTAGAGGGAAGCACTGGATTCGGCTGCCAGCGCCCTCGGAGCTGCTGAGCTAAGACGTCGCTCAGACGTGCATAGCTCAGCGGCTTTGGACGCGCTGTTTGGGCGAGCAGCCGCGCATGAGCCGTAGGACCGCTGTGAGGTGCAGGGCACCCCCCGATCGGACCATTGTCAAAATCCTGGGTTTTGGTCCACTTTAAAGTGGACCTATCACCGCTGATGCCTGCCCTAAGGTCTAAAAGACTCCAGTGTTGGGTGACTAGGTGCCACTGGGGCATGCTGATTTAGCTTTCCCCACTGTGTGATCTCCCCCAGATCACCCACAAGCCCCCTTAACTTTACCTTGTCCCTCGCTGGCCGCTGCCACATCCATGCAGCTGTGCGTGTTCCCACGCCCCCGCTATTCAGATAGGTGGAGAAACGGGGGCCAGCACTCTACAAGGGAGCCGGGGTTGCGGCTGCCGACATTTCCTATCCTGGGGCACTATTCAAAACCACTGCATTAGTATGCACAGCATGAAGCGCTGATTGGACCAGCGCACACGCATGCGCCATGGGAAAGGTGAGTGGAGTGGGCAATCTGGGGGGTATCACACAGCTCAATTTGGGAAGCCCCAGGGCATGCTTTTAAGGCAGCACAAAGCCAAGCATTTAAATTTAAAAGATTCCAGGGCCTTCCCCCAGGGCATCCCAAATCTAGAGGCCCCGCTGTGTAAAACCCACCCAGGGTGCCCCCCCCCTAGGGTACCAGCTTCCCGGCTCCCTCGCTGATGTAAACTTTGGGCAGCTGCAGCCCCGCATCTCTGGATTGTGAGTGCACTCCCAACACCCAGGCAAAAAAATAAATTAATACTGGAAGCTGTGGTACTTGAGATAATTGAAAAATGGGAACTCCATCAAAGAAGTTTGGGAAACCATGCTATGGGGGGGGGGGTCCTGGGATTGTGAGGCTCATGGCATTTCTTTTAGTCCTGGGGTAGTAATAGTAAGTGTGGCAAAGTCTTTCTAATGTGAGTCATATTAAAAATATCAGTCATCCTAAGTGAATTGTGCCACAGTGCTCTTGGGGCGAGCCCCCCCCCCCCCCCCAAAACAGCCCATCTGCTCAAATGCACAAAGGAAGCACGAAAATTGGGCAGAAAATCTCACCGGATCAGCACAACACAATGTGTTCTCTTAAGTAAATACATGAATGTGCAAATGCTGGGAATGCAAAATATTTAGAACAACTTTTAGGTTTTCTTTGGGGTTCGGCGTACTGGTACCCCTGAGCTGGGGGATAACCCAACCCTATGGACCCTTTTGACTTTAGGTTGGCCTAGCCTTAACTTTCCTTACTATTCCAAGCAAATAAAAATCAGTTTTGGTTGGAGTTCAGCATTGTTTATTTCAAAAGCCTCCTATCTGCAAACACTGCCTGAAGCCCAGTAAAGATAAATGCCAGGAGCTGTAGAAAGTCCATAATAAATGCAATATACAACTGAAGTGCCAGATCCAAGAGCGGCTTTGTGTCTCTTAAGCCCATGTTATTGGCAGCTGAGACGCTCACTATTTTATATAAAAATGATGAGTGGTAAAATCCTCCTCTCCGAGGCTGATGTTTATCGTCCCACATTATCTGTTGTGCACTGTTATGGAAGCAGTATCCATTTATACATTTAGAATAAAAACATTGTTATAATAAAAGTAAGGGCTGGCAGCTTTTAGAGCGGTTTAGCTGTTGACTTATAAATCATCTGGAATCATCGATTTCCAGAAAGGCTACGAAGTGGCTGGAGGTACATAAATGCCTTCACTCTGATCAGCAGTGACTTTACACCTTACATTATTTTAACAATAGAAGAGGAAAATAAGAGCTAAAGAAAGGACTTAAAAAAATATTATTTACCAGCTCCCTAATAGAGAATAGCTTTATTTCTGCATCAGCATTCTCCTGTCAAGTGTTTCTAATGCAGTGCAGGGTGAAAGCAGGGCTCCTAATTTCAATTTTATGAACCCCCCCCCCCCAGTGCGCCCAAACAAAACCTTAAAGCTGCCCCGTGACGACTTTCCCAGCACAGCCATGACCTGAAATTGAATCAGTTATCAGTTTCACCTAGAATACATAAGGTATTTACTTACAATTGGAGAATAACAGGTGCTTTCAAATTGCTAATTTTATACTGTTGCCAAGAGGGATAATGTGGGACAAAGTTAGTGTGTGCCTGGACATGTCAAGGAGGATGGCAAACCAAGTGCATCACTGGAAGCTGGGTTTCGGTTCTGCCATTCACCTCTTGGGGGGATGGAGGATCCACTCATGTGGGGAAGGAGGAATGACATGCACTCTAAGTTGTCAAGTTTGATGATTTTAAATACTTTACTGTGTTGTTTTACTGTTTCTATGATTTATTCATACAGACGTAGCCTAAAAAGAGCCAGCACTCCCAAGAAGTTCCAAATGTGACTGTGGATCAAAACTGGGAATTTTCACTATCCAGGGTTTTGGTCCGTCGTCCAGGGGCACCCTGGATTGGGGTTCCTTGCTGTGTGAAACCCCGCCATTCACAAGGAAACTTACCTGTCCTCGGTCCCACGGCGTATGTGCCTTTGGCTGTGCATGGCCACATATAGCCAATCAGTTGCGACGGGCGTGGCCACGCACTGCCCAGAATAGATGCGAGTGATGTCTGACATGCATGTTCTGTGGGCTTGATGGAAATTTAAGATTTGTGAGCGACTCAGGGGGTTTCGGGTGGTTTTGCTCCACTGCAGGTCATGAACAGCAAGCAGCTACGGTATATGCAACGTTTCTGGGTTTTTTTGCTTGTTTCCTTGAAAAGGGGGCCCTACATGACCCTAAAACTTTGGATATAACTTCTTGCTGTTTATGACTTCAGTCAAATTTGGAACTTCTTGGAGAGCTGGCTCTTTTTGGATGTTTGTACATTGCAGTACATTGCGGTGCCACTGTGAACTGCAGCACTTACCTATGCAACTTTTAGTATCAAGTGTGCAGTGGTTTTTGGAACTTATTTATATAGAAGGTGGCTTCAAGTCATCACTCAGGATTTAATCCCCTTAACCCGTATAGCTGATCCCATTCTGGGTTGACAGCATAGGTTGGTTTGCTAATGTTGTGCATGTGTAGTGTGGGGTAGTCTAAATAATGGAATAAAACACACCACAAAAGATAAATAAGAACCAATTTAGAATTTAACGGTTGAATATTAGGCAAAGCATTGAACACAATAGTTGGTGTATATAGCCACTGGATTAAGGCAATGACTGTAGAAGGATCTAGTATAATTTCTACTTGAAGAATATGGGGGGGGGGGAACATCTCAAACAAAGGATAAACTTGTGTCTAGGTCACTTTATCATATATGGCTATTTGGATAACTTTAAGACACACTGTATTCTCTGTGTAATTCAAACGATCTATCCATACACAATCTATTTAAAATGTAAGATTAACTCTATATAATAAACTTCAGATAGATGATGCTCTAAATTTGTAACTATGCTGTAAATAGTGAGGAGAACTGAGAAAAGTTCACTTATCCTTAGACCAAACGATCTTGGTGGAAAATGTCCTGTTATTGCTGACTAAAATAAAATGATGCAGTTTCTTTAAATATTTTCCTGATATTTCTTTCTTTAAACAGTCACAGCCTCAAAAACTCTCCTAAATAAAATTACCAAGGGCGTCCTCCAACCGCGCTGAGTCCCTTACCTCTTACCCCTCACACAGTTCAGCAGTGAGGTAAATAAGGAGAGTGTTAGTTTCAACCAAAAACTTCACTGTGGCCATATAATTTATGTGGGCTCAGAAACATACAGACACAGAAGTGCTCCCTTTGACCCACCTCACGAACTCAGCTCCCTCAGAGCTGTGCTGTGCCTTTTATAACCTGCTGGAATTACCTCACCAGCCTCTCTCTCATGGCTGGCTCCGCCCACCCACACACACACACACACACACACAAGAGTTTTCCAGAAGCCTCCCAGCAGAGGTTTGTTATATGTCGTTACACATTTCCCCCTTTTTATTAGCAGTCCTCTGCCTATAATTGATAATTTTCCAAGTGTTGTGGAAGCTGCCCTCTAGTATCTCTTTTTGGATATCTAGCTTCTATTTCAGAATCCCTCGCTTCCCCCCTTTCTTCCCCAATCTGTTGGGGAAAATGTCCTTGGGGGTCTCCTATGAGGGATGAGGGCTCCACTTCCAGTTCTATTTCTTCTACCTGTTCCTCTGTTAAATTTAGTTCCCTTTCCATGGGTCTCTCTTTTTCCTTGTTTGACCCTGCAGGAAGTTGGGGTTGGGTGACCCACCAGTCATCCTCCTCTAACCAATTGTTTTTGTTGTTGGGGACTATCCACAGACGTCTTTACCAGCTCTTCTTCGGAAGTCATTATAAATCCACATGGTCTAAGCAAGTTCCGATGTAACCGCCGTTCTGATCCCTTCCCATCTTCTCTTTTCATGTCATACACAGGCAAATTAGGAAAAGGCTGCTTTATTACAACATAAGGATCAGTTTCCCATTTTGCAACAAGTTTATTTTTTTCTTCGCGCAAAGGTCCGACGGACTAACACTCTGTCTCCAGTTTGCAGTAATGGGCACTTCTGGATAGGATTTTCCTCGGTTTGTAACCTTTGATGAACCATTTCTTTACTTCGTAATAAGCGCCGCCTATGTTCCTAGTAGCTCTAGGTTCAACCACTTCTTGGGTTCCCAACACAAAGTCCAGGGGTAATCTTCCTGGTCGCCCAAACATTAAGTAGTACGGTGTAAATCCTGTGGATGAGTGTAACATATGGTTATAAATCCAAACCACATCATCGATATGTTCAGGCCATTATTCAAGCTTTTCACTTCCCAGGGTTCTGATTAATTCCAACAGGGTTCGATAAAATCTTCTCTGAGGATGGTAGGGACTAGTATGTACTTTACGAATTCCATGAAGCTGGCACAGTTCCTTAATTATTTGTGCTTCGAAATTAGTGCATTGATCAGAAAGTAGTCTACGTGGGCAGCCATAAGGTCTGAATACATTTTTCCATAGTAGACAAGCCATAGTATGGGCTGTTTGATCATGAGTGGGTATCACTATTGCAAATGTTGTAAAATGGTCTACACAGACCATAGCAAATTGATGTCCAGAAGAGGATTCTGCAATCTTGATAAAGTCCACAGTCAACAGGTCAAAAGGCTCATTAGCCACTATAGTCATAGGTTGGGTGTGTTGTTCTTGGCATTTATGGATATTGCATTCTTTACAACTTTTACATGCTTAGTCTAGGTGCTCCCTCATCCGTGAGAAATAAAAGTACCTTCTTTCCAGAGCCTCCAATTTATTGCCTTGAAAGTGACCACCCATTTGGTGTAGAATTGAACTACCACCTTCCACCATTTCAGTTGGCACTACAAACTGCCAAACACATCGTTCTTCTCCATTTTCCCATGCACAATGATACAGAACTCCATCCTTGATGAACAATTTGTCTCATTGTCGACAAATTGATCTTCCTCTATCAGTCAACAGTTTGCTCTCCCGGTAAGAGGGTTTATCACCAATTTGAAGGTGAGTCAAAATTTTCAACAAATCTGAGTCTTCAGACTGCCATTTCTGCCATTCCCCCTTGTCACATATTTCTGCAGTTGTAGCATTTATCTGAACCTCCTCAATCTCTTCTTCTGATCGGAATCAGTGTCCAGTTTCCCCAAGGGGAAGCGAGATAGGGCGTCAGCATTGGTATGATTATGTCCTGGCCTATAGTGAATATGATAATCAAATGAGGCCAATCGAGCTACCCACCTCTGTTCAAGGGCTCCCAGCTTAGCAGTATTGAGGTATAGTAAAGGGTTGTTATCAGTAATGATATCCACTCGACCCCCAGTTAGATATTCACGAAATTTTTCAGTTACCGTCCATACAATTGCTAGGAGTTTGAGACGAAATGAACTGTAGTTACTAGGATTCCTTTCACTCGGTCTTAGAGAGCGACTGGCATACGCAATGACTCTCTCTCTTCCTTCTTGTTTCTGTGCCAGAATTGCACCTAATCCCTGTAGACTGCCATCAGTTTGTAATATAAATGGCTTACTGTAATCAGCGTACCCCAAGACTGGATCCTCTAAAAGTTTTTGCTTTAGTTCATTGAAACTTTCTTCCTGTTCCTCTTTCCATACAGATTGGATGTTTCCGGCCACGTATTTCTTTTTACCTTGCGGTTTACCTCTAAGTAGTCGATGGAGAAATTCTGCACTTTGAGCAAATACTTTGATATACCGCCTGTAGTAGCCAACTAGTCCCAGGAAACCTCTTACTTCCTTCACAGTATTTGGCCGAGGCCAATTTTTCACGGCCTCCATTTTTTCTGGGTTGGGTGCTATTCCCGATTCTGCAACTATATGCCTGAAATATTTGATTTGTTGTTGAGCGAATTTGCATTTGCTGGGTTGCAGTTTGAGTCCAAATGCAACAATTCTTTGTAATACTTGTTCAATATGTTCTAAATGTTCCTGGAAATTTCTAGAAAAAATGATCACATCATCCAGGTAGATGAGAACGGTTTGAAAGTTTAAATCTCCCAGACATCGTTCCATGAGTCTTTGGAAAGTACTGGGGGCATTTGACAGTCCGAATGGCATCCGGTTAAACTCATTCAGTCTCATGGGTGTAATGAACGCTGTCTTTGGTTTATCTTGCTCTCTAATAGGCACTTGCCAATATCCGCAGGCTAAATCCAGGGTAGTATATAAGGTAGCTTTTCTTAATGCCGCCAATGATTCCTCCACTCGTGGCAAGGGATACGCATCTTTTAATGTCGTTTAATTTTCTATAATCTACACAGAACCGGAGTTGTCCATTTTTCTTTTGGACCAGTACGATGGAAGAAGCCCAAGGACTCTGACTTGGTCTCACCACTCCTCCTTCTATCATTTTATCCAATATGTCCTTTACTTCTTGATAAAGTGCTGGGGGAATATTTCTATAGCGTTCATGACTTGCTTTGTCCTCAGTTGTGACTATATGATGTTCAATAGCTGAAGTATGTCCCACGTCATCTTCTGTTAGGGCAAAAGCTGTTATATTGCGTCGCAGCACTTCTCGAAGTTCTTCTAATAGGTCAGGAGTCAAACTTGAATCACCCAACCCCAACTGTGTCCATAGCTCCTCAAGCTGTGCGGTAATGGAGATTTCAGCATGTTCTTTCTGATGGGGTTTCTCTAGGACAGAATTAACAGTGGACTCTACTGCATGTACTTCAGCTATCAAGAAATGGCGGGGCAATGTTATGGGTATCTGTCCTAGATTGATGAGTCTGACAGAAACTACCCCTTGTGTGACATGGGAGAGAGTACGTCCTACCAACCATTCCCCATTCACTCCAAATTCTCTGATTGGTTCCACTAGCACAGGGATACCTTAGACTCTACAATGACCCCCCACCCTCAAGGGTATGATTACCTCTTTTCTAGGGGGGAGGACTATTTTTTTCTTAGGGGGTGTGCGTATAACTTCTGTTTTTACGCAAGGTGTAATGTATGCTACATACTCTTTTCAACTTGAGCAACCATTTTGATCATTTCGTTTTTCAGAGATTAGGGACCAATATGCTGGTCCACATTAATTTAACATTAGACCATCCAGTTCCCGAAGAACATTCATTCCCAATATTACTGGAGTAGATGGCAATGCAGTGTTTTGTGTGACGATCAACCCTTTTTGATCAAAAAGTTCAATGTCCACCCAAGTCACCCCCAGTATGGGTAAAGGTTGGTCATTGGCAGCCTTTAACTTAATGTCAATCTCATCCAATTTATCCAGGTTGGCAGCGATCTGAAGATAGGTTTTGTTATTAATTAATGACACCTCCGAACCAGTATCAATTAAACAACTTATCATCTGCCCATTCATTTTTGCTTTTATCACTGGGCAATTGCCCACTACCGCCAGAAATAACTCTGGGGTCTTAGTATCATCGCCTCCTACAACTTGCCCCTCAACTGTAGGATGCTATAGTTTAAAGGTCGAGGGTGAGGAATACCAGACCCCGATGACCCGGAAACAGAACCTCCTGAACATTGTCTTGCTAGATGTCCAGGTTGACCACACCTCCAACATCGACGTTGGTCAGGTCCTTGAGAATCATATTCTGCTCTTCGATATCCCCTCCCTCCCGCCCCTTTACTCATAACGGCCTCTTTTAATGGGGCTAATTCTTTTTTTAAAACAGTAGTTAGGCTTTCCCCTACACTTTTTATAGCATCTGTCAAAACTTTTGTTTCTTCCCTTTTTTGCTTTCCTGTAGTCCTCCCCCTTTTCTTTGGTTTGTATTGGTTGAGTCCCATAGAGATTCATATTTCCCTCATCTCGATTTTGATCTAATGCTTCCACTAATATGCAATCAAATTCTACATCCTCATCAGCCCTGACCATATCTCTTAAGGACCTTTTCAGAGCAGGGTTTCTTATTCCATTAATAAATTGATCCCTTATTATTTGTCTCAGTTGTCTCCCCATACAGTAACTCTAGCCTTTTTATAATGATATCCAGACTACTTCTCTGAGATTGAGGCAACACCAGTATTGCCTCACGAGCGTCTCCCTCCAGTGATTGCAATGCCAGGTCAACTTGGTGTGCAAGTTGGACTTGATATAATCTGGCAGTAGTGCGTATCCTTTCTGCCCAATCTCCCATTGCCAAATTATATCTATCAAATTTAGGTACATTGGCTCCCACTGTTCCCATAGGCACAATAATGGGGAGGGGAGACCCAACCCCACTAGTTTGGCTAGACATTGTTTCACTAGATTCACCGGCATCTACCAAGGACTCATGGCACGGAGTTTTTGATCCTGCCGAATACAGCCAAAAATATGAAAAAGGTTAATTATCCTTAGACCAAATGATCTTGGTGGAAAATGTCCTGTTATTGCTGACTAAAATAAAATGATGCTGTTTCTTTAAATATTTTCCATATATTTCTTTCTTCAAACGGTCACAGCCTCAAAATCTCTTCTAAATAAAATTACCAATTTCTTTGCGCTTC
The DNA here is from genome assembly GCA_027917425.1 of Gastrophryne carolinensis. Classification (NCBI taxonomy): domain Eukaryota; kingdom Metazoa; phylum Chordata; class Amphibia; order Anura; family Microhylidae; genus Gastrophryne; species Gastrophryne carolinensis. Next base: position 495,413,564 of record CM051235.1, read on the forward strand.
GCGGGAGGCTTCACACAGTGAATAACACACAAAAAAATAAGTCTTTACACCCCTCACACAGTTCAGCAGTGAGGTAAATGAGGAGAGTGTTAGTTTCAACCAAAAACTTCACTGTGGCCCTATAATTTATCTGGGCTCAGAAACACATACAGACACAGAAGTACTCCCTTTGACCCACCTCACGGACTCTGCTCCCTCAGAGCTGTGCTGTGCCTTTTATAACCTGCTGGAATTACCTCACCAGCCTCTCTCTCATGGCTGGCTCTGCCCACCCACACACACAAGAGTTTTCCAGAAGCCTCCCAGCAGAGGTTTGTTATATGTCCGTTACACATGCTCCCCTGCCTCTCCATAGACAAACACAGACAGAGGTTCCTTATGACTAGCAGCACTGAAATAAGAGCATGGCCAATCTGGGTGTTCTCTCTTGGGAGCCAGCCCCTTGAACTAAACAAAAATAAAGTTCATTCCCTGGTGGCTGTACATGGTTAGGAATAAGCTGGTGGAAGTAACCTACCCTACTGACATGTTAGCAAATGTGTGTTTTATGGAAGCTGTTTTCAATATCTGCAATCTGATTCATTGTGCTAGAGATAAGGAAGGCATATTTCTATTTTTTATAAATTGGACCAACAGATAGTTGGAAATGAAAGTAGGGGCCATTTTGGAGCTTCCTCTCCAGCATTTCAGCCATGCTGCTACCTGGATTCAACTGACATAACAGACAATGCACAGTAACAGGAAGCCTAGCAGCACTTCTTGTTTGCAGGTGGCCTGCAAATGTATGAGTCCCTATTTTGTTTCTAACATTTCTACATCAGGAGGTAGAAAAAGGTAAATGATTTTTTATGTGCAGCAATCTAAATGACCCTGGGGAGGAATGCATATGAGCACTGTTTGTTGTGTTGGACTGATTTAAGCCATTTTTGATTGTTGGTCCGCTTTAATACTTACTAGACAAACCTTTTGCACTGGACCTCCAATCTAAAATCACTGAAGGTCTTCTTACTTCCTCAACCTGTGACATCTTTATTTGCCCCCCAAAATGTCAAAAAACACACCCTTCCACATTACATTGTGGGTGGTGGCTAGCATTTTAGGTGAGGTGTAGAATTTTTCCATTGAAGTAAGGATCAGGATACCCTACAGTGTGCTGTTATTTTAAAAAAGTTGACTGCACGGGTATCCAGAGGCAGCCACTCATTTTGACAGATATTTTGGATTTGGACAATGCACTTTGCTGCCTAATCCCCCTTTGGGGTGCCCCACAGTAAGAAGCTGGGAAATCTTAAAAAGGATGCCCTGAAAAATATTTGCTTTTTGTTCTGGTTCAAATGTAATGGCACTGTACCTCTTGTCCTTTTCTATGTCAAGGGTCCCTTAGCCTCAGTGTGAAAGCAAACCTGACCTATACCAGCCTCAATAATAAATTCATCTGTGCCATTTATATGCCCTTGCTGTGTTACTGACTTTCAGGGCAATTGTGGTGTCAGAGAATGTGTGGTCTTACTGCCTAGTCATGTGAGAGGCCTGCACAGCTGCTAACAAGGATTAGAGACCTGCAGACAAGTTCAACAGGGCCCTTGCTGCATGCCTGACTTTCTGGGTGCCAAAGCGTTCTGGTGATCTGTGGGCAACACAAGGTATGAACGCTGCCGTTGTTGGCACTCTTACAGTACCCACAAGTTCCATTCAACTGAGAAAATTCAGCAGTGGAAGATAAAATGTTTGCTACAATGCTTACTAAGAAACTGAACCCCGGGATGACAAGATAAATGGCCTGAATTTTCCCTGTTGTGTGATTTATGGAAAGAAAGCTAATTTCATGAAACCACAGAGCACAGGGCAATACATCTATGACATTAAGATGGACCCTTCATCTAGTTTTTATTTTCACCATCTCTGCAACATTCCAACTTCATTTCTCATACTTTAAAGTTAGATGAAAGATTCATGCTCATTATTATCCTTGAAGTACCTCCGTCACCAAATTTGACCCTACTAAAAATGGCACAAACATAAACCTTCTAATACATAGTTAAAGTGATATTGCAGGCAAAGGTAATTGTTACACCAGTGCATCGGGCTACATTTGGCACTGTCCTAAACTGTTTTCCTTTTGTAAATTGAAGCAGAACTGGCCACCATATCACAGTTTACAGGTTCTGCCAATGACATTCTTTTTCATCCTGTCCCCCAATCAGCTCAGCAGAGCGGGACAGGATTACTGATTACTCCCTTTTCCCGCCTCCTCCTCCAGTTTCAGCACATTGCTGTCAGCTTAGAGAGCTGAATATTATTATTAGCATCAGAGATCTAAGGGCCACGTCCCTTTTTTCAGCAGAGAAATAGTGGGGTGAAACTGTAAACCCTGATATCTCAGCTATTTTTTCTTCAATTTAAAAATGGAAAACAGTTTAGGACAGTGCCAACTGTAGCCCGACGCATCTCTGTAACAACAATCTTGCTTTATTCTCTTCATCTAAGCCTACTGATGCCAACAGAAGCCTACCTAGGGCCACATGCTCTGTAAAGACTAGGGTGAGTGTGTACACCCATATACCATATCTAGCTGTAATTAATGGGGTGATTGTTTATCCTTATAACAGACCTAGCTGTAATTAATGGGGTGAATGTGTACCCCCATGTACCAAACCAATCTGTAATGACTGGGGTGAGTGTGTTATACCCCCATATACCAAACCAAGCTGTATTTAATGGGGTGACTGTGTACCCCCGTATACCAAACCTATCTCTGAAGGCTAGGGTGAGTGTGTACCCCCATATACCAAACATGTCTGTAAAGAATGGGGTGAGAGTTACCAAACCTATATGTAATTAATGGGGTGACTGTGTACCCTTATAGTAGACCTAGCTGTAAAGACTGGGGTGATTGTGTACACCATAGCTGTAAGCAATGGTGAGTGTGTACAGTGATCCCACCTCTTCCTCTAAGCCCTGGGGTGTGTCCCTTATTATTATTATTATTAATAATATGATTATTAATAGTGTTTATTCATATAGTGCCATCATCTTCCGTAGTGCTTTACAAGGTATGATTACAGACAAGGTAAAGCTTATAGTACAGGGAACGATACAAACTACAAGGTTTAAAAAAGTGTTGTGAGGACAGGAGACAATAGGAAAAATACGCTCGCTTTTGCGCATGTGCAAGGGCCTTTAAATACTGGCGAGCCCTGAGCTCCATTGCCAGTTGGTCATTTCTCAGGCTTGTTTCTGAGTTCCAGTCTTCTATTCCTGTGTACCGACCCGGCTTGATCCTGACTACGCTCCTGTTCTCCTGAAGACCTCGGCCTGTTTACGACTCCGATCCTGATATGCCTGCCCATGATCTCAGCTTGTTACGACTCCGATCCTGATCTGCCTGCCCACGACCTCAGCTTTTTTACGACTCCAATCCCGATCTGCCTGCCCACGACCTCGGCTTGTTTACGACCTCAGCTTGTTCTACGTTTCAGTCCAGTTCTGGTCTGTCTTCTACCCAGAACTTGGCAAAACCCACTCCTAGGTGCCTGACCTGGGGCCTTCCTGCAGCCCAGTCTATTATCACCATTAGAGGCTCTAGTGAAAACCAGGTTGGTCCTTAGATTCCAGGCTTCCTGGTCGAGAGGTGATCCGGTTCCTAGTCTTCGCAATCAGGGCTCACACCCAGTAGTCTGACAGATAGGAGGTGAGCCAAGAGAGAGCGAGACCATGGATTCCAGGAGAAGAAAGAATATTGAGAAGCAGAGCATGGTCAACGGTGTCAGAAACAGAGGAGCAGAGTAGTGGCCTTTGAATTTGCCAGTCAGTAGATCATGGGTGACTTTGGTGAGGGCAGTTTCGGGGGAGTGACTTGAGCGGAAACCAGACTGGAGGGGATCTAGAAGGGAGTTTGTAGACAGATTGTGTGCCAGTTCTGTGTGGATATGCTGTTCAAGAAGCTTGGATGAGAAAGGGAGCAGAGAGATTGGGTGGTAACTGGGGAGGGCAGAGGGGTCCAGAGACGTTTTTTGATGAGTGAAGTTAAGAATGGACAAAGGGGCCCCTTGCAAGGGCTCAAAGGGAGACCCCTGCAGGGCAGACATGACCTGGCATTAGACCCTTTCTTGGCTTTGCTAAAACAATGTAATTGTGGGCACACCTGGCATTAGACCCTTTTGTGGCTTATGATAGTATGAAGCTGCAGTGTCTACACTGGTGAATGAGGTCAGAATGTGAATGGGTTGTAGAGTGTTAGAAATTGAAAGTCTAGGTTTCTGAGGTTCCTATGTAGAATAGTAGGTTTGTGTGCGGGGGGTGGGGGGGCAGTGGTAAGGGAAAGAGTGTTAGGAGGTCATGATCCTAAATGGGGAAGTGGGGATGAAGAAAGATTGGATACACAACAGAGGTGACTGAAGAGTAGGTAAAGAGCATTTCTATCTTTGTGGGTGGGGCTAGGGTCCATTGTTTGAGGCCAAAAGAGGTGGTTAGCGATAGTAATTTGGTGGTTGCATTGTTGTTGATGTCAACGGGTATGTTGAAGTCACCCGTGATTATTGCCAGGATGTCAGTGGCCAGGAAGTGGAGAAGCCAGGTGGAGAAGTGGTTCAAAAAGAAAGTGGCAGGTCCAGGAGGGCGATAGATAATGGCAATATTTAGGTGACAGGGAGAATAGAGATGGACACAGTGGACGTCAAAAGAAGAGAAGGAAAGAGTGGGTAGGGCAGGGGTTGGGGGGTGGCTGAACTGCAAGCCCCTATGAGAGAGCAGCGGATGAGGCTGTATCAGAGGGGAGTGAGCCAGGTTTATCATACTAGAAGCTGTACACACCGTGTTTTGTTTGTGCCACCTTATTTACCTTTTCATTTAAGCACTGGGTTTTGTGTGTACTCTTATCCCACAACATCCTCTAGACACTGGGGTGTATCCCCTTATCCTACAAGAAGCTGTACGCACTGGGGTTTGTGTGTACTGTTATCCCACAACATCCTCTAAAGACTTGGGTGTACCCCCTCATACCACAACTTGTTCTAAGCACTGGGGTGGGTGTCAGTACTCCACTTTAATACTACTTGTTTAAATGAAAACTTTGCTAAAATTGTGGGCACACCAGGCATTAGACCCTTTTTTAGTCTTTGTTAAAGCGATGTAATTGTGGGCACACCTGGCATTAGACCATTTCTTGGCTTTGCTAAAAGTATGTAATTGTGGGCACACCTGGCATTAGACCCTTTCTTGGCTTTGCTAAAACAATGTAATTGTGGGCACACCTGGCATTAGACCCTTTTGTGGCTTTGCTAAAACAATGTAATTGTGGGCACACCTGGCATTAGACCCTTTCTTGGCTTTTGCTAATAGATGTAATCTTGGGCACACCTGGCATTAGACCCTTTCTTGGCTTTGCTAAAAGTATGTAATTGTGGGCACACCTGGCATTAGACCCTTTCTTGGCTTTGCTAAAACAATGTAATTGTGGGCACACCTGGCATTAGACCCTTTTGTGGCTTTGCTAAAACAATTTAATTGTGGGCACATCTGGCATTAGACCCTTTCTTGGCTTTTGCTAATAGATGTAATCTTGGGCACACCTGGCATTAGACCCTTTCTTGGCTTAGTTAAAATTATGTGATTGTGGGCACACCTGACATTAGACCCTTGCTTGGCTTTGCTAAAAGTATGTAATTGTGGACACCTGGCATTAGACTCTTTCTTGTTATTTGCTAAAACAATGTAATTGTGGGCACACCTGGCATTAGACCGTTTCTTGGCTTTACTTAAAATATGTAATTGTGGACATACCTGACATTAGACCCTTTCTTGGCTTTGCTAAAACTATGTAATTGTGGGCACACCTGACATTTGCCTTTGCAAAAACTGTAAATGTGGGCACACAATTGTGGGACACACATTAGACACTTTCTTGGTTTTGCTAAAATGATGTAATTGCTAAAAATATGTAATTGTGGGCACACCTGTCATTAGACCCTTTCTTGGCTTTGCTAAAAGTATGTAATCGTGGGCACACCTGGCAGCAGACCCGTTCTAGGTATTTGCTAAAACAATGTAATTGTGGGCACACCTGTGATTTGACCCTTTCTTGCCCTTTGCTAAAACTATGCAATTGTGGGCACACCTGGCATTCGACCCTCACTTGACCTTTTCTAAAACCATTTACTTGTGGGCACAACTGGCATTAGACCCTTTTTTAGCTTTGATAAAACTATGTAATTATGGGCACACCTGGCATTAGACTCTTGTATGGCTTTGCTAAAACGACGTAATTGTGGGCATACCTGGCAATAGACCCTTTCTTGGCCTTTGCTAAAACTGTAATTGCGGGCACACCTGGCATTAGACTCTTTCTTGATTTTGCTAAAACAATGTAATTGTGGGCACACCTGGCATTATACTCTTTCTTGGCTTTGCTAAAACTGTAATTGCGGGCACACCTGACATTAGAACATTTTTTACTCTCCTGTACACTAAAGGCAGCAAGGCTGCCGTACTAGGGAGAAAACAGCTCACCCTTAACCTGTTCATCGCCACGGCGCACTTACCTCATGCCCGGTCCCGCGGCGTCCTCAGGCGGCTGGCCAGGACTCCGTCCATCCTGCAACCGCATCCACGCCAGATGCTGGAGTGATGTCGGCTCAAGGGGCGCAGAGCGCGTCCGTCTTCTCCTCTCACAGCCGCCTCCCCTGCTCCTCTGTACGTGCTCGCAAGCATGTCTCTCTTATGCCCTCCGGCAGCACTGCAATCAGTGCAGCCGACAGAGGTTACTGTCCTTTGAGCTATTAAGTCCTGGGGGCAACCGTGTAGCGTTTAAAGCGTCCCAGAAAACGGGGGCTTGGCTAAAGTTGAAGCTAGCTACGGAGATTGGGGGTTGTAAACTCACAAAGAAGATGGGTGCCTCCGGGGTTTGACATTCATGTTTCATTATGCATGAAAAATGTTTTATAACTTCTACCTGTGTTTTTACCGACAGGTAGGTGGAAGAGATGGAGGTAATCAACATTTCAACTGCCCATTTAGGTGCTGGTACAGCCAGGTTCTGTGGGATCTCCGTCCAGTTTATCTTCAGGAATGTTACAATGTCCATGTTGGCTTTGGATAGTTGGTTTCTGTTGTCGGTGATGGCAGCCCCCTAAACGTTCTGATAGGACACTAGGGCAAGCTATTGTGGGGCAAACGCCGACATAAGATTTTTATTAGCAACACGTTCGAACTAACTGAGATAACTGGCCCCCTTCACCATAAGATCTTTAAAGAGCTCTATCTCCAGCGGCTGGAATGGGAACATTTCAAAGGCAAGCACAAATAAATGTCCCTCATGGGGGCCTGCTCATTGGTGGTGAGGTACTGTTGGTCTGCCCTTGACCTGTGGCTGGGCATTTTGGTGCTGGAACTCCAGTGTTAAGTATATGCATCAGCCAGTGGATGCCTCAACCCAGCTCGACCCAATCCTGGCAAGCTGCCACGAAAATGACACATTCGACACCCTGTTGTGAGTCTCCAAACCTATCCCTCGGCTGGCTGCTGCCAATACAGCAACCCACCTGGGCCTTCCTGCTTTTATAATTTACATTTTTTAATTAATTAATTTTTACTTTTTAATAATACTATTCATTTATTTTTTTGTTTGCTTTTTTAGGTGCCTGGTCATGGATGTCGCGCATGAACTCATGAACACAAGCTTTTAGATGACTAAAAATCTTCGTATCATGCATGACTCTAATGATTCTCCTTCAGTAGAAGGAGAGCCAGGAGAGGTTGTGAACAGCCTAGTTGAGAAGCAAGTGGAATCTGCCAAAGAAGTGGAAGTCAAACCTTCAGTGTACTTAAAGTTTGATGACAATTTCCACATATCATATATCTATGATTTGGTGAAGGCCTAGGAGAAGCCTCGTGAAAAAAAGGGGGAGGGGTCGGAGGAATGAAAAAAAAAAATATATATATAAATATACAAACTCAGCGAAACAGAATTTAAATGGACCCGCTCATCATAATACTAACCATCTTTTTCTGTTTGCTTTTCAGGTGCCTGGTGACATCTCCCTCAAAAGCCCCCAAAACTCTTCCTATATGTGGGTTGCTGTCGGTCCAGCAACCCACTCTGCGTGTCACATGGCCATACACCTGGGAAAATGGGCCTGTTTTTTAATTTTAATTATTAATGTTTATAAAACCATTATTAATAATTTTTTTATATAATAATTTTTCTTTTTTTTTGGTGCTTTGCAGATGCCTCACTGTGGACGTGAGGAAGATTATTCACCCTTCTTGTGGCACAGTGTGCAAATGACCCTTGTCTTCTCAGTGTACTGCTTGAAAAAATGGCACACCGGGGAGATCATTTGAGCCAGATTTTTAAGTGCTCAGTGACTGGGCACAGTGGGCAGCAGCAGCTGTCAGTCTCCTCGCCTTGCTTGCTCCCCAAGGCAACGTGGGCGTGCTCTATCACTGTCTGCATGTAGCCGCAGACGTGCACGTGCTTTTACCAGACCAGGCTCTTCATCTGTTGCACTGCTCAACAGCGACACCTGGTGTTCAGCACACTGTAAGTGCACGAAACCTGGAGAGTAAGCTCTTGGGCTTCCTGGTTTTCTGGGTCTGAATGGACAGGAAGTGACCTTACTCAGACTCTAATTGACAGCCCTATTTAAGAGGGCAGCTGGCCTGCATCTAATGCTGTGTTATCATCTTACTTCCTAGATTCTGTGTTCCTGATTCCTGAGTTCCTGATCTGATTTCCTGGATTTACCCTCAGACGTATAACTTAGTTTTTGACTCGGATTCTCTCACTGGACTTTGCCTGTTTGCTGCCAGCCCCTGAACTCGGACTTATTCTTGGACTTTGCCTGTCTGCCGCCAACCCCTTCAAGCCAGGGGTGTCATCAAAGAGCATTAATGGCGTGACCTTACAGTGCCACAGAATACAAAGAATACTAGTAATGTTTTTTGGTTTGCAGGTCCCTGGTGAACTAGAACTTGAAGCACTGTGTGCCTCCTAAGCTATCATTGCCTCAGCTTGGTCTTGCCTACCATTATGGCAGTGGTAGTGGGCCTACTAGAATACGCTGCAAACCTTGGTGCCTGCTTGCACCAAATATTTCTTTATTGATGTAAATATTTATTGAGATATGTATATATTGCAGAGCCCTGCTGAAACTGTCACTCTCCATCTCTACAAGCCTTTAAAAGTGCCCTCAAAATTTACCTAGTCAGACCAGGCTTAAGCCTTCTTTTCCCAGTCCTACCTCTGCCTGGACTTAACGGGCATGATCTACAATGCAAGGTGGCAGAAAACCTAGCAGCATTTCCTCTTTGAAGGCCACTGTCAGATCAATGGAGTGGGGAAAATGACCACAGCAGTAGTTACAAAAATTTAAATACATTTTATGTTAAGCCATATGAGTTGCGCAGGGGAGGGATGCATATGAACACTGTTTCTTGTAAGGGTGTTGGTCCAGTTTAATATAGTCTAGCTTTTATCACTGAAAAACACCAGGTCACATGTTTTGAATGTACCATTTTGCATTTACAAGAGAGAACTGATCAACTCTAATTGTGGAAGAATTTTAACAGATACAGGGTTGGGTTCTTTGCTCTCTTGAGACCTGCAAAACACATCTGAAAAAAGAACAAGCATGCTCATGAACTCATATGTTTGAGAGTCCGTGTGGCCCCAGACAAATACTTTTTGGTAAGGCAAAGTTAATCTCTCTGGATCACTGTTATTGGCTGATTCAGAGTATCATAATACCTTTTTTCAGCCAAGCAGTTAGCATACAAAGTGTGTACCCATAAGTGTTATTTCCAACTAAGAATCAGTTACTGCAGTTTAGAAGGGGCACTTACCACCACCTCCCGGGGGTTTGGAACCTGCCCTGGGCCTCTGAAGAGTTAATGCTCCAAATGATTTCCCTGAAGTTGGATTCCTCGATCCACTATCCAGTGTTGTTACCAACTGCTGTGCTGCTATGTTTAAATAAAGATAAAATAGAAGTGTGGCCGAAGTCCCCTTGCGTAGAAAGTTCCTCCTGTGGTGCGGAGAAATGGAGGTTCACAAAAGTTCAAGATAGTCAGCTGCATTCGTGATGCACTTACAGTGAGCTTTTATTTTATCTTTATTTTATTTTACTCTATTGTATAGTTTTACCTCAGCAATAAAGCCTTTAGAAGCAACCTCCGGGCTCCACTGCAGTCAATCCTTGTGCAGGTGGGGATCATAGCAGCGCGGCAGTTGGTAACAACACTGGATAGTGGATGAAGGAATCCGACCTCAGGAAAATCAATTGGTGTATTAACTCTTCAGAGGCCCAGGGCAGGTTCCCAACCCCTGGGCGGCAGTGGTAAGTGCCCCTTCTAAACTGCAGTAACTGATTCTTAGATGGAAATAACAATTATGGGTGCACACTTTGTATGCTAACTGCTTGGCTGAAAAAGGTATTATGATACTCTAAATCAGCCAATATCAGTGATCCAGAGAGATTAAATTAGCTTCACCTAAACGTATTTGTCTGGGGCAACATGGACTCTCAAACATATGGGTCCATAAGCATGCTTGTTCTGAGGTCTCAAGATAACACAGAACCCAACTGTGTATCTGTTAAAATTCTTCCACATTGTTCCCAATATGAGTTTGGCCACTCAACACAGACAGCAGCTTAATTTATAGTGCTACCCACAGCCTCCCCTCCTCAGTGATCAACTCTAACTGCCTGTCCCTTGAGCAAGCCCTATAGCTATTGCAAGTCTTCTGATGTGTGTAGATATTTTTACTCATCATGCAATGCTTTAGGCAGATGTGAAAATGGCTATTACCCCTACATTATATATTAACCTGTAAAAGAAAACCACAAGCTTGGCAGAAATATTTCTCAGTTGGAGTTTTTATTTTTTAGATTTCACACAATTTGATGATAGAAGTAACTTACCTGGACAAGGTCTTTAAATTTTCAAACAACACATGCTGATCTGGGTAGGAAATACATTTATAAACGGAAGTCTAACTGATACAATAAGTCTACAGTAGTAAAAAAAGACCTGACCCTTCTCCACAACATCTAAAATTAAAGTGCTACTGCGAAGTAGCTGTAGCTGTAAAGGTAACTGTTACACCACTGCGACGGGCTACATTTGCCACTGTTTTCTGTTTTTAAACTAAAGAATAAATGGCCAAGATATCGACGTTCACAGGTTCAGCTCATGATTTCTCTTCTGAAAAAAGTGGGCGTCGCCCTTAGATCTCTGATCTTTATCACTTTAAACAATGATAATGGTTTGACTTGATTGGACATTGTTCTGTTGTGATGTGATATGTACATCTTGTACATTCATGTGATAGTGCTGCTTTGCCCGATGAAGCATGGGGGCAGGTAGTATACAGTGCCAGGACAGGGAAAACAGTTTCTGCCTTGTGCTGCTGCCACCTAACCTACAGTCCTAATGTTATTGAACATACCTCCCAACATTTGAGACGGAATGAGAAGCCGCTTCTGGAACAAAATTGTTTTGACGAAATACACACTCTCTTTACACTCCCAATCTTGTGAACTGTGAAAAAATAAATGCTCAGGTGTTCAACATCAACTACGGTTTCTCAAACATGTTTTTGTTCTGATTCATATTTTAGTACTAAAAGAAAGGACAGGGCAGTCTAATCTACAATTCTAATGACAATTTTTTAGTAGTACTTTGGGGTGTGTGTAATGAATAATGCTACACTGTTTGTGATTTTTCCTGTTTCTGATTGGGAGGCCATCAGAGTTACATTTTTTTTGTTTCTTTCTCCAAGCGTGTTCATTATCTATTTCAATTGCAACTGCAATAGAGGGGTAACTATGCCCACAATAGTGTTCTGTTAACCGAAAGTGCAAGTGAGCCGAAATATCTAAAAGTGAACCCCAGGGATTAGGAACCTAATCGAGGTTCAGTCACTAGTCTGAACTAAATGTGCAGTTTTGCTTTAGGTAAGCCCTAAACCCCTCTTGGCAACTGCATTGAAAGGGGGATCATGGTCTACAGGGACCCTAATCAATGTTAACCCACCTCTTCCCCTTTTACTGCTGCAGCTTTGTCTGTTGGGGGACCCTGTAATGGCAGCATCCTCCACTACTGGTGCCCCACTGTGTACCTTTTTGCAGTTTCAGACAGAGCATTTTGAGTACTTTTTTTTGTGGGTCCTATGATGTTTTAGGTTAGTTTTCCATAGGGGGGGACCCAGAATTGGCACCAAAATCCGGCCACTCAGGTTCTTCAAAATGACGCAGAGAAGTCTGTGAGGAATGGAGAATGATTAGCAGCGTGGAGAAAGCAAGAACTGGAGGGCAATTGACATCTGTGAAGAAGGTGACAAGGACCTAAGGATGATCAGTGGCCACAGAGAAGACAGCGAGGATGAGTGTTGGAAATGTAGGAGGTAGTGAGAAAGGGAGGGCAATCAGCGGTAGAAGAAGATCCATTGGTGGCAGAGAAGCAAGGTTGACATGATGAGGCATGGCTTGCACTGTGACACAGTGCAAAAGGGTCCTGCTTAAATTCAAAGATCTGGCGTTGGCCATGATTTTCCTCCCTTACAGCAGTGTGTACTATGGTTGTCTGTCTGTCGCATAGAGGTCAGTGTGGCTAACAGGTTAGGGGGGTTTGGTATCAGGGGGAAGCCTGCCTCAAGTGACATGATTCCCATTGGCACCACTTGAGGGTAGATCTGCTTTACCAATTTTATTTAGGTTTGGCTGGAGTTGTACAGCAAGTTACTGAAGCAAAACATGGAATAGACAGTGCTTAATATTATTTTTAGTTTATTGTATCCATCTGAAATCTAAAGTGACAAAGGTATTATTTCCATAAGCCATAGAAAAGCAGTATGTGTTAAAATAAAAAAATAAAATGTTTTTTTTTTAAATCATTTCTAACAATTTGTGTTCATGTGTGGCCTAGCAATGGTGACTAACCATTGTTTTGGCACCTACACCCAGACATTTTTTGTAATGGGGTTAACACCAGCCATGCAAGGCCAACATGGTCTGCAGGATATTGTTACTCGTTTGCTTGGCCTTTTGGCCCCTGTGCAAAACAAGAATGCTAAAACCTTCTGGGCACTCCTGACGGTATCATTTACACACTCAAACTGCCACTGCCCTTACAGCCTTATGTTAGCTTGTTGGTGGCCAGATGCCAGGTGGGACTTTAGTTCTGCCACCGGATCACTCTTATGTCTCAAACGATTTCACAGAAATATTTCACAGCTTATCACATTGAGAAAAGTGACACTGCTCATCTAGAACGACCAGATGCGACACTGGCCCAAAAAAACACATGACTAACTTTTAGCTATTATCAGTTCAATTCAAGGTTTTAGGTGAGCTTCCTCAGTAGCAAAGGGAAAGGGTGGCCGAATGTTAGTTGAACTTCCAAACAAGGTAAATGAATCCAAGTAAAATAACATGCAAATTTAGCATGTTAATATCAGGATCCAGACTGTGGCGTGGAGAGGAATGGCAGGGCCCCCTGTTGGGAATGCCCCCATACTATTAGTGCAAGGAAACTCAGTTCATTTTGATTGGAGGTCCTTTATAAGAACAAAAATCTAACAAAAATAGTTTTCTGTGAGTTTCAAAATAATTACCCCTTGTAGTGCCCTTTTTGGCTGCTTTCATAGCGAGGCGTTTTCTGGGTGATTGCCCTAAAATAGCTTAAACATTTCAGTACTGCAATTATAGGTCAGTTATAGCGGTTATAGTTATAGTTACCTTGGAAGTATAATAATAGTTAATAATAATTTACTATATTATATATGTATTTATAGGTCAGGAGCCAGCGGATTGACTATAATAGTGACGTTCGACAATTTTTTACTATATTTGATATGATATAATTATAATAATAATGGTTTAATGGAGGTATAGTTATAGTGGTATATAATTGTAAGGTATAGTGGTACAGAAACTGCATCGGCATGGGTGTGCACGCAAGGGTATACGAGATATCTTTATGTTGCCCCGGGGCCTTTAGTTACAGTGTCTGAAACTGTGCTGCACATGCTCAGTAGTAAGTTCCTCCACCAGAGGAAGTTCAGCATTGAGTGTGTCTGCAGTCAGAAACACATTAAACCGGACCAACAGCCTGGCACAGTTGGAAAAGAAAGGTAGCTGCCATTTTGGAGCTTCCTCTCCCAGCATATCACTGGCATAATTGACAATGCACAGTAACAGGAAACTATGAACCACCATTTTGTTTCTAAAATTTACCACAGCGGGACTTAGAAATAGGTAAATTAATCTTTATGTGCAGCAATCTAAATTGCCCTGGGGAGGGAATGCATATCAGCACTGCTTGTTGTGTTGGTCTGCTTTAAGTCATTTTTGACTGTTGGTCCACTTATTATTAACCTTTCAGTTAATCAATGGTACAGTTTGTTTACATGAGGAACAACCCTAATTGAGGAACAACTTCTGGCCATTGTATTACATTTTTTGCACCTGGCATGAACTACCAACCATTGTACAGAGGAAGAGGAGAGTCTGCTTCCTAATATTCCCTTATGCACTCAAAAAAGATCATGGAGGACATTAAAGTAGCTGTACTGTCTCTTTAGGCCCTTTATGAAGGAATAGCGACAGGTAGCGACTGGTGAGCGACCGGTAATGACGGGCACCGCCATGAGAACGCCGGCTCCCCACCACAATCACACATTTATCAAGCCAATCCTGCTTAGCGACTGAGGCCCTTATTTATGAAGGAATAGCGACATGTAGCGACTGGTGAGCGGCCGGTAATGACGGGCACCGCCACGAGAACGCCGGCTCCCCACCACAATCACACATTTATCAAGCCGATCCTGCTTAGCGACTGTGATAGCGCCATATAGCCACTCATTCATCATTATTCCAGCCTCAGCCCACAGCGCCAACGTCCGACCTTGAACAGCGACAGGTATGACCTCTCGCTGCCTGGCGCTCTCCAATGCATTTCAATGGAACAATCTTTACATATTCATAATTAATTGTTATTAATGTTTTTTTTTTTTTTTAAATGTGAAAAATTCTGTGACCACTTCTGCCATGTTAGTTAATTTTTTTAAGGTAAAAAAAAAAAAAAAATGTGCAGAATTGATATTACAGGTCTGATATTCATATCATATAATATTCATATTACTAAATTCTTTCAAAATGTTTTTTTTTTTGGTTTCCAAAAATATGATGGTTTGGGGGTTAAAAAGCTACTTTTAACACATCACCGCCAGCGCTCTGGGGTTTAAACAAGCATTTCACAGCGCGAGAATTTTTTGAGCGTGATTTTTTGATGAATGTGGTGGGAGCCGGTCGCTCTGACCAGTCGCTATCATGCGCACCCATACATCGCGGAACCTGTCAAATAGCGACTCGTCACCCCGTATTGAACATTACTGCACACCGACTCGCTATCAACAACCGAACAATGGCCAAGCACAGCGATTACTAGCGGGTGCTGTGAAAATACCGCTACAGTCGCTCAACTGTCGCTACCTGCCGCTATTAATGAATCGGCCTCCCCGTGTCTCTCCCGAAATCCTGCCTCACTCAGGACTTTCTCACGTCTCCCCTTTATCCTCATAATGAGTATTTACTGTATTCCAATAAATATTTTTTATGTTCTATCTGAGGAGCCTGATTACTTATATAAATGTATCATCATAATGCACAGAGACACAATATATTGAAAAGCATGCTACTAACACCTGTTTCGTGGGCTTTTTGGGGCTTTTCAAGGTAACATTTAAACACCCAAAATGCAATGTAAAGATGTGTACGGTCCAATGTAATTAGCCCCATTAAGGATTTCTCACAAGGTGCTTGTGTTTTCTTAATTGCATTTAGGTTATATTATGGGGCCCAGTATTTATTATGATAGTTCTTTCTACATTCATAGCATTTTGGAATGCTTGTGACTGTGGTTTTCGCATTGCTCCATGTTCATGCTTTTGGTAACTAGTTTTCCAGCTGTGTTTTGATTTGTCTTCAGCCTAATGCTCCAGCCGCTTGCAAGTTAGAGTCTACAGCACCCTACAGCTAAAGCTCTGCACTTTATGCGCCCATTTCCTGGCCGGCAACCAATAGTACTCATAAGATCACAACTTTTCCAATGGCAAATCCCAGCCTGCGAGAGTAACAGGCGCGCAATGTGTGTTTTTCTTACATAGGTGATACTTCCCCCTTAATTCGCACTTCCCATAGACTCCATTAGTGGCTAATTGCCGATGTTTACAACTTGTCATAATTACTTAATAGTGTTGCAGGTTATGTAAGCTGCGCTCTGGGATGCGGCGAGCTCTCTGGAAGGATGCAGCTGTGGAGCAGCGCTGGGCTGGTTATTGATGTTCTATGCACATGAAGCGCCTTGCTCTTGTTTAACACTTGGTGCATTGTGCTTGACCTTCCTGCACAGGATCATTTTTTAAGATGTATTGCTTGTGGCATTGGACTTCCATCATCTAAAGTTTCATTGTTTTTAAGCTTCCACAGAACAGGCACATTCTGTTCTTTAAAATATTAAGAAGCAAGAGTCAGGCATATTGCACTATTGTAATAGTAATAGTTCATGTAATTTACCTGAACTTTTATTTTTATTTTTTTTATTCAGTCTTTTTCCCACTTTGAATTATTTTTATATTTTTTATTTTTTGGTAGAATTACCCAAATAAATCAGTCTTTCTTGTTTTTTTGGTGGAATTAGTCTGGAATATTGAAAGCTTTGATTGAATTTTACAATTTAATTTAGATTCAAGCAGTTTTCCCCTTTATGTTCCATTAGATTGTTTTTCTTTCTTTCTTTGCTTTTTGGTAGAATTGCCCTGGAATGTTGAGAAATGTGTTCCAATGTTTTAGCGTAATTTGGGGATTTAAAGGAGAACAAACCTAGGATTTTGACTATTGGGATGCCCTGTTGTTTAAACCCACCCAGTTCGCCCCCAGAAAAGTTCACTTCTCCCCAGTCCAACAGCACCTGTGTGGGTTATCGTTCAATCATAGAAACATAGAAACATAGAAGGGTGACGGCAGAAGGAGACCATACGGTCCATCTAGTCTGCCCTTATGTGTATACTGTATGTACTCTTTATCTTAGGATAGATGTGTGCTTATCCCAGGCATGTTTAAATTCAGTGACTGTTGATGTTTCAACTACCTCTGCTGGAAGTTTGTTCCAAGCACCTACTACTCTTTCTGTAAAATAATATTTTCTAACATTGCTCCTGATCTTCCCCCCGATCAGAGCCAGTTGCCGTGTTTATATAATTCAGCAATGGGCACTCATTGACTTGTGGGACTTGTGACACAGTGGGATGCTAGAGCAGCCGCATCCCCAGGAGCGCATGTGCTCCCGTCCCAGCCTATCTAAACAACTGGGGCGGGAGCACTTGGACAGTACAAGGATGCACAGAGGCAGCTGCTCACGCTCCCCTTTGAGAACTATCAGAGTCGTTTACCTAAAGGCAATTGGATGAGACCACGCATACTCCATGAGACCGTAGAACGGTGAGTGATTTCTGGTACCTGGGAGTTTCACACAGTGGGACATTGTAATTCGGGATGCCCTGGGGGAAGACCAGCAGGCAGCCCTGGAACCTGTTAGATTCCAGGGACAGCAGTCCTGAGTTTTGTTCCGCTTTATTCTTTTTCCCAATTCAGATACCTTTACATGATTTTTTACTTTTGTTCCCTGGTAGAATTAATTAAACTAAAACAAAAGTAAAAATGAACAAATAAGCACTTTGATTCAGGATGTCCCACAGTCAGAATAGTTACATTTCCCCTAACCGCCACAGACCTAGGTGTGATCCACCTCTGAAGACAAGATCTGCACTGGATGCGCATGTAGCGGTATCCCTGATGTGTACGTTCTCCAGCTCCTGCAGGCCTGATAGTCTGCTGGTGGAAATGCGCACATAGAGGGACCAGGGGATACCTCACTTTCAGTGGTGAATTTGTCTACAATTGTGGAACGCTGGGCCGCTCGACCAGGGAAGTTATGTAGTGATTCCGATCAATGGGCATCCCAAATCTGGTTGCCCCATAGGATTCCTTCTATCTGGGTCATTCTTTTTCTCACTTTAAAGAGGAAGTTCAAGCGTTTTGTAATCCCCCCAGCCACCGATCTCTCACCCTGTGCTTTGAGAGATTTCGGCATATACAACAACTTTTCTTTTCCCTGCAATCCCTCCCTGATGCCATGGGGGGGGGGGGGGAGCTCTGAATGGCAACCGTGGACTTGAGTGACAGATCATTATAGTCACATTGCTGCAAGTTCTTACCTATTTTAGTTGGCTGGAATATGTCATTCGAAGTCCTGCTTTAAATGGTGGGTGCTGCTATGACCATACCCAGTGATCTGTTTCTGCAATCTCACCGACTTAAATTGGGCCAAAACCCACGTCAATAGTTTTGACTATCCTGGGTTTTGGTCCCTTCCCCGGGGGCACCCCGATCGGGGGTGCACCGCTGTGTGAAACCCCCTCAGGACGGCGCAGCCAACTCACCTCTTCCCATCCCCACGGTGTGTCTAAGAGCATTCACGAATGACTGGCGCTGGCACGCGCACTGCTAGAGGGAAGCAGGGAAGGACCAAAACCCAGGATAGTCAAAATCCTGGGTTTTGGTCCACTTTAAAGTCCCTATCCAGAAACAAAACAAAAAAAAGCTATACACACGTTTTGTCCTCCGCAGCCCCTCTGTATGTGTCTGGTCTGCTCACACAGTTCCCCCTATCCCACAACGTCGGCATTTTTGTTGTAGAATCAATAACAAACTAAAGAGCGGGAATCAGGTGGGTTTCACACAGCGCAGCATTCCAAATCGAGATTCCTGGATCAATTCCTGGATGGCTGTAGTGTGCAGGAAACAAGTCCATACTGAGCCCAGCTTCATTATTGATAGGAAGGATGCACAACGCAGTTAACCTGGGAGTGCGCTATAAGCACAGGGGCCAAAGCAGCTATACTGCAGGTCTCGGGCTCTCGCCTACAGTGATTGCAAGAGAAAGCAGAAGTGGGCTACCCAGTATTATGCTTCGCAGAAAGGGGAATTCAATGTACCACATCCCAAATTAGGATGCTCCTGTGCTGCTAGAGGGAAAAGACCTCCAGGCAAATTTTATTGACATCCAGCTTACATTGAGAGCAAATAGCCGAGCAGGAAAAAAATCAATAAATAAGCAGCACATGTGTCCTAGCTACAGCAACATATTCTCACACTGGGATGCTGAAGAGCTCTAATAGTTGGGGGTCAAGAGCCATTGAGGGCTTTTACATGTTTTATTACAGATTTTTTCTTCTGACTGCTAGCTGTGCAAGACATAGTTTGCCTTCTTCCTGTGTGCTACTGGGCTATTGTTTGCAGAGCATTACTGGGTTGCCAAAGACAGTAACAGGAATCCATCTCACTAATTCTGTTGACTCAGGTGCATCAGCAGTGTAAATCTCTGGGAAATGAGCTTCTCCCAAGTAAGCCTTCCAATGTCAGTAACCAGGAGTGTCCTGGAGAAATGGGAGAATTCAAGAGGAAGATGGATGTCTGGTAAACAGTTACATTCAGGGAACTGAAATGCAGCAGAAATGTTGAATGTTGATGCTTTGGCCAAAACCATGAGGGTCCCAAGGAGGGTTGTCAACCCCTACATTCTAGTCTATGAAACAGCAAACCCTTTAAGCAAGAGTTTGGGTCCTTTTAAGCACACTCCTGCAGTGAAGTTTTATCACTCCGATTTAGCTGCACAGTCACAGCATAACATCTGATTCTGAGAATTAACATTTTACCACTTCCTGGATCAAGTGCTTCAGCAATTTGCAGCTTTAGTGCATGCGGAGAGATCCAGTGCACCCCACACTTCCCCCTCCTCTGTTAGTGACCACTGATAGTCACATGCTAAGATGGGGACAGACAGTTGTGTTTCTCTGCAGTGGTACACATGTTAGAACGTAAAAACAGTATCTTTGACATTCTTGAGCTAACGGGGAGGCCGATTCATTAATAGCGGCAGGTAGCGACAGTTGAGCGACTGTAGCGGCATTTTCAGAGCGCCCGCTAGTAGTCGCTGTGCTTGGCCGTTGTTCAGTAGTTGATAGTGACTCAGTCGGTTTGCCGTAATGTTGAATATTGGGTGAGGAGTCGCTATTTGACAGGTTCTGCGCTGTATGGGAGCGCATGATAGCGACTGGTCAAAGCGACCGGCTTCCACCATATTCATTAACAAATCACGCTCAAAAAATTATTGCGCTGTAAAATGCTTGTTTAAACCCCAGAGTGCTGGAGGCGATGGGTTAAAAGTAGTTTTTTAACCCCCAAACAATCATATTTTTACGTCATTACCGGCGCTCACCAGTCGCTACCTGTCGCTATTCCTTCATAAATAAGGGCCTTAGGCCCTTATTTACCAAGGGATAGCGCCAGGTAGCGAATGGTGAGTGAACGGTAATGACGCTCACCGCCACGAGAACGCCGGCTCCCCTCCGCAATCACACATTTATCAAGCCGATCCTGCTTAGCGACTGACAGAGCGCCAGATAGCGAATCATTCATCATTATTCCAGCCTCACCCCACAGCGCCAGCGAGCGACCTTGAACAGCGACAGGTATGACCTCTCGCTACCTGGCGCTCTCCAATGCATTTCAATGGAGCAATCTTTAAATATTCTTAATTAATTGCTATTAATGTTTTTTTTTTTTTTTTTTTTTTTAAATGTCAAAAATTCTGTGACCACTTCTGCAATGTTAGATATATTTTTTAAGGTAAAAAAAATAAAAATAAAAATTTGTGCAGAATTGATATTACAGGTCTGATATTAATGTATTCATATTACAAAATGTTTGGAAAAACATGTTTTTTTTTTTTCAAAAAATATGGTTGTTTGGGGGTTAAAAAACTACTTTTAACCCATCGCCGCCAGCGCTCTGGGGTTTAAAAAAGCATTTCACAGCGCAAGAATTTTTTGAGCGTGATTTGTTAATGAATATGCTGGGAGCCGTTCGCTATGGCCATTCGCTGTCATGCGCTCCCATACAGCGCGGAACCTGTCAAACAGCGACTCCTAACCCCGTATTCAACATTACCGCACACCGACGGGGTCGCTGTCAACAGCCGAACAACGGCCAAGCACAGCGAATACTAGAGTGCGCTGTGAAAATAACGCTACTGTCGCTCATCTGTCGCTACCTGGCGCTATTAATGAATCGGCCTCCCCGTATTCGACTCTTGAGCCTCTCTCCCTTAGGGGGCCAAATGATCCTAAAGTTTGTTTTTGAAAGACTCAATGTTTGGATGTATGCATTACATATTCTAGCCACTAGGTGGCTTCATCACACCCGTCACCTGCTTACCTTCCCCTTAATGCTGAATTGGCACTGCTCATTATCACTTAAAGCGGACCAAAACCAACACTTTTAACTAGAATCCCCTGAATTGCTCACCCCATGAAGAGTACCATTTGCCAATTTAAAATCAGCTAATTCCAGATAATGGGGCCTGTTTTTACTGTAAAGCTCCGCCTCCTCCATTCATTGTCATTGCTGTGTGGGGCAATGTCATTGCCACACCTAGGCAATGGCTGATCCCAATATTACAGAGGGGGGCAGCAAAAGAAACAGTATTGCAGGACAATTCGAAAATCAAAAATATCTATTTCTAGTTGTACACTCTAAGAAGGGAGTATAGGCAGGCTTTGGCTAAATTTATATCACAAGTCCAGTGGGTTTTGGTCCGCTTTAATGAACATGTAGTACATACTGTATGTAATTTAACACTGAACTCCAATCTAAGCTCCTGCAGTAGACCTGTATCTGCCCCCCGGTTCACATGGTGCACCTTAGAAGATAACTGCGATCATCCAGGGATCCTCAAAATGATGGTTACAGTTTCTTGTGCATGTACCAAGGAGGATAAAACATGCTGCATGTGCACATGCTGGAGTTCCCTTTATAAATCTATAACAGCTTTGCTATATTGATAGAGACATATCAATGTATTTTTATTTAAAGTGATAATTTAGACATAGCCAATTGTTAGACCATTGTGTTTAGCTACGTTTGGCATTGTCCTAAACTGTTTCCTGTTTTTAAGTTAAAGAAGAAATGGACGAGATATTAAGGTTTACATTGTTGCCCCATGATTCCTCTTCTGAAGCATATGGGCATGACCCTAGGTGCTGTGATCAATCAATGCAGAGATATCGTGGTCTGGACTAGCTTCTGGAGCTAGTATTAGTGGCCCACATCGGCATGGTGGTGCTGGAAGGGCAGATAAGGAGTTAAAATGTCCACATTCAGGGTGCAGAGCTGAGAGGAGGCACAGCGCTGGAGGAACGCTTGACATTTTAATCTGCTGTTTTTTTAACCTTTTGCCTGAAAAATCCCTTTAAAATAGATTTTTGTTTAAGTGCACCTAAACTCTCTGAGCAAACTGTGCCAGGTACTGCTGGCCTACATTTTGGCAATACCTTTTCCTCCTGGACCCTGTATGACCAGGAAACAGCTGCATACTGCAGTTTTACATGTCTCCCATGGGAAAATACAGCTACTTCATATGTCCTCTGTTAAAGCGGACCAAAACCCAAAGGTTAAACTAGCATCCCCTGAATTGCTTCCCCCATGAAATGTACCTTTTGCTAAATTTTACTGCTACTGCGTCACTCTAATCCCAGATAATGGCGCCTGTTTTAGCTGTAAAGCCTTGTCTTCTCCATTCATTGCCACTGTTGTGTGTGGCAATTATATCATTGCCAAACCAAAGCAATTACTGATCGCCTGCCATCTTACAGAGAAGGACAGACAAAATAAATCAGTGTTCCAGGACAATTCAAAAAGTGAAAATATCTTTTTTCAGCTGTAAAGCCTAAGAAGATAGTATCAGGGACAGGGGCTTTGGCCAAATGTATTTCACAAGTCCAGTGGGCTTAACCAGCTTCAACAAATGCCTGGCGCAGGCACACACCCAGCTAAAGGGATAGCAGTGACGTGCCCTCTGCTCATGCATGTGCTGTTTGACCAGGAGGGAAGGTGAGTTTTCAGTGACCTGGGGGGTTTAACACAGCGGGGCATCCTGAATTTAGATGCACCGGGGGAAAGAATATTGTTGGGACATGGGTTTTGGTCCACTTTAAACTGTGCTATGCTAAGAAAAGTTCAGCATCTCTAAAGCTGGTCTCACGCACAGAGCGCAGGTAGGTAAGGTTTAGTGTCACTGTAGACCGTAGCCTTCCCTGGCACAGAGTTGCAAGTTTAGGCTTTTTCCAGCCATTGACAGTCCTGGCCTAGCGTCACTGCATTATAGCGGGGCTCCAGTGAAAAAAAAACAGCAGTAGTAACCTCTTCTTTGATTATTGTTTTAGGACTCTCCATAAGTTCCTAATGGAACTTACTAGAAACATACTAATTCAGTTTGATGGAAAATGTGGTTTGTAGTCCTGCTTTAAATGGAAGGTTCTGCCAGGATGGTTCACCTGGTGATCTGCTTGTGGGTGCAGAAGAATAAAAAGAGAGAGCTAAAAGATGAACAGTAGCAGGGCTGCCTGGATAAATGAGATGCTGAGGTTGCCGCAGCCTGGTTGAGTCTTTCTGTAAGGTTTCTGTAATCATTTTATTCGAAATAAGAAGATATAAGGCAATACCTGTAGATTTATCACTATCCAAAACGTGTTAGTGGGCAGGGGAACTATAATCAGGACTTGTGTTTTTGTTATGCTTTGTACTTCAGTCCAATTTCACCTGAAAGCCCCTTCCCCACCATCAGCAGTAAAAATATAGCAAATCAAATGCTCTGATTTTCACAATTTTGGCTGGAATGCTCCTTTACTGCCTCTCCTCCCAGCCCCCTATCAGGACTGGATTCCAGAACTGGACCTAGACAGAGGTTGCAGTAGACTTTTTCCCAAGGAGTAAATATACTCCTCATCTTGGAGTAGTATTTTCAGTCATGAAGGAGTACGCAATTTGCAGGAATTAAATTAAAAAATATAGAGGTATAGGTGGTTTTAAAGTGACTTTCCAGGCAAACTGTAAATGTAGCTGCTTCCTGCACTTCCCTATGCTGGTTGTCAGGGACGGCATCTGTTATTCCAGCTGCTTTATATTTTATAACAAGCCAAGGCAACTCTCTTCCTTGTGCTGGACCTCTCATGCTAGAATCAGTCATCAGCCACTCATGTATCTTTATGGCAGATTATACATTTAAGCACAGGACCCTAAAAATTTAGAGGCCGATTCATTAATAGCGCCAGGTAGCGACAGATGAGCGACTGTAGCGTGATTTTTTCAGCGCCAGCCAGTATTCGCTGTGCTTGGCCGGCGTTTGCTTGATGACAGCGACTCAGTCGGCGTGCGGTAATGTTGAATACGGGCTGGGGGGTCGCTGTTTCACAGGTTCAGCGTTGTATGTGAGCGCCTGACAACGAATGGCCAGAGCGAACGGCTAGCTTCATATTCATTAACAAATCACGCTCCGAATGTGCTGTCGCTGTCCATTCCTTGTTTAAACCCCAGTGCGCTGGCGGCGATGGGTGTTAACTAGTTTTTAACCCCTAAACAACCATATTTTTTGATTGTAACATTATACATGTTTTTTGAATCATTTTGTAATATGAATACATTAATATCAGACCTGTAAGATCAATTCTGCACAAATTTTTTTTTTAATTTTTTTTACTTTAAAAAAAAACCTAACATTGCAGAAGTGGTCTCAGAATTTTTGACATTAAAAAAAAAAAAAAAAAAATAATACCAATTAATTATGATTATTAAAGATTGTTCCATTGAAATGCATTGGACAACGCCAGGGAGCGACAGGTCATACCTGGCGCTGTGAAGGAATTTGCAGCGGCGCTGTTCGTTGCAGTCGGCTACATGATGAATCCCGCGCTAGCTGACGCTCTCGCCGGCGCTAGCCTCATTTAGCGTGATAAATGCGTCATTGTGACCGCCGCCGGGCGTACTTGAGTCGGTAGCCGCCGATAGCTGGCGGTACCTGGCGCTCGTCAGACACTACCTGGCGCTAGCCCGTGATAAATAAGGCCCTTAGTCAGCAGAAGAGAGCAAGTTGGTTTATCATGGAACGCAAAGTGTTGCTAAATACAAGACTCTGCCTCTGTCAGCCAGCATGGGGCAAGTTGTACAACAGGCATTTTGAGATCCTTAATTGGCTGATGAATGCCGGCTGACATGACCAGCTCGCAGACTGTATCCCTGGCTTCTCTGCAGTCTGAGAAGCCCTCTTGCCCTTAAGCCTATCTGAATGGCTGGGAGCAAGCACATGACCTTAGCGAAATGGAAGACAGCAGAAGCACAGTGAGAGTGGAAAGGTGAGTTTACCGGTGACCCCACGGGTTTTACACAGTGGGGCATCACGATTTTGGATACCCTGGGGGCAGAGGTCACATTAATGCCTAATTTAGCATATTATACATGTATATTTTCTCTATCACACATCCTGAAGCCCCCATTGTGTATAATTACTCCTATGAATAACAGTAGTAGCAATTTCTCCTGGCCAGGCACAGCGGGCATTTGTTACAATGTGTTATATGCGCTGCTGAGCTAATGTAAACAAACACATTGTATCCTTTGGGTGATATCTTTCGGGGAAGGAGCAGAGAAGATGATGACTCATGTCTTTTGCTAACTTTTCCTGCAGACATGGGAGTCTGCATCTTTTTGTAGACCAGACCTGGGCATTGTAAGGCCCCAGGGCCACATACTACCCTTTGATTGGCCCGCGACCAGCGTTCCCTGTAAGGTGCGCGGCCGCACGCTGCCAACGCCCCCACCGTTCAGTCCCGCCCACTGTCCGCGCAGTCTTACCAGAAAAGATAGTGCCGGGTTTGAACAGCACTTTTGCCCCTCTGTAGTGAGTCTAATGTAGCCGGGGCGTGTGTGGATTAGAGCCTGCTGTCCTATTGGACAGCTCCCTCCAGCAGGTTTGGCTGTGGGCAGAGTTTCTCTTCCCGCCCTTGTCCTGTACTGTGTGGCATGTGTCAGTCGCTGCAGAGCTGACGCCGGAGATGGAGGTTCTCCAGCCACTTGTCTGTGCCTCACGTCGCAGGTTGCTGGCACTTGTAGTCCACACGCCATGTGCAGCGCCTGATGGTGCACTGGCTCTTGTAATCCATTTCTGGCCAGACTAATGGCTTTGGGATGGCGGGGAGACCATGCTGCAAGGTGGGAAGGGTTTCACACAGCCTTTTATCCAAGGCCGGCCACTGGTCTCCCTCCCGGGCATCCCAAATCAGGATGCTCCACTTTTTTAAACCCTTTTTACTCAGTAGCAACGTGAAAAGAGGCAGAACAAAACCCAGAGCGGCCACTGGTCTTCCCCCTGGGTATCCCAGATCAGGATGCCCCACTGTGTGAAACCCTTGTTACTTAGTAGCAACTTGACAAATGGTGGACTCCCCCTTAAAGTGGAAATGAACCCAGAGCGGCCACTGGTCTTCCACCTGGGCATCCCAGATCGGGGCTTTGTTCTGCTTTAAGGGAGGGAGTCTGCCATTTTGCTACTGAGTGAAAAGGGTTTCACATAGTGGGGCATCCTGGGATTTCCAGGGGGGAGACCAGTGGCCTCTCTGGGTTCATTTCCACTTTCCAGTTTTGTTCTGCTTTATATGAGGGAATCCGCAATTTTTCACATTGCTACTGAGTAAAAAGTGTGAGCAGTGCTGTGTTACTTGAATAATAATGTAAAGGAGGTGGGTTATTCCATCCTAACCTGATTTGGTCATGATATTTTAAAGCAGACCAAAACCCATGTAACCCAGCCCTTTGGAGTGTGAAGGAATCCAGGGCTGGGTTACAGGCATCATGCCTCTGCTGTGTGAGACCTCACTGGACACACAAAATGTGGTTTATTTAATAAATTACATTTTTTTGTAAGGCAACCTCACTTTTTCATTGTTTAACTATAACAAATACTCGTCCCAGCTTGTCACAACAATGCCATTACTGCTTTTTTTATAAAGAAATACAATTATATTATGCAGAATTGAGTTCAGCCTTTTGGCCTGGCCCTCCACAATATTTTTAGTTTCTCATGTGGCCCCATGGGAAAAATAATTGCCCACCCCTGCTGTAGACCATTTAAACTCAGACGCAAGGTGTAACTGGAAAGCTCTAAATGATGTTTATAAAGAGATAGGATTACACTGAATACGTCTATCTCTAAATAGCCAGACCTCATGTTCTTAGAGCTCCAGCAACATCTGACAGGGAGAGCGCAGTCATGATGTGGTGAGCTGCTAAATGACAGTTCATGCACTTTGCCTACAGAGTCCCTTTAACCAACCATGCAAAGCTGCAATAAAATAACACTTATTAACAAATTGCTAATATATACACATAGCACATGCAGCCACTAACACATGGTTATGCATATCACTTAATATAATATATGTAATGCTTTTTTTAAGTGCTGTTGCCGATCATGCTGAGGGTGCTGAGGGTTTAGACAGGAGAGTCAGGCTAAATGTTTTTTTGTGTTTTTATGTATTTTGTTCATTGGTGTGGTAGCAGCAAACCAGAGACTGGGGAGCTGTACTTACCCACTACTGCATTTTGCTACATTTTTGTGTGCCCTTCAAGTGGCAGTCACATGAGGGTTTCACAACAGCAGGAGGTACCAAGCAACTGGAAAGTGGCTGACCACCACTACATGGCTTGCTTTTGAGGGAGGCCCCTAAGCTGTGATAGTGAGTGGATCTGCAGTCATTTTGGACTGAAGGTTTACTTTAAAGTGGACCAACACCCAGGATTTTCACTATCCTGGGTGTTGGTCCACTTCCGTGGGGCACCCCGATGGGGGGTGTCCCGCTGTGTGAAACCCCCCAGAAAGCCCCAAAAACTCACCTGTCCCCGCTCCCACGTGACTCGCTCCACCAATCACCGCCGTCAGACAAGCGAGGTCCGTCGACGGACAAGGTGAGAGCGCCCGCCGCCGCCTCTCGCGCGTCCCTCTTACAGGGAGCGCGCCCACGCCGGTCATTCACAAAGACCGGTGCGGGTGCGCGCCCTGCTAGAGGGATGCGCGAGAGGCGGCGGCGGGGTTGGAACGAGGAACAGGTAGGATTTGCGGGCGTCCTGGGGGGTTTCACACAGCAACACCCCCGATCGGGGTGCCCCGCAGGCAGGGAGCTGATCAGCCCAGAAATCTTATAGATTCCCGTGCCGCTCAGCGGTGGGTGTTGGTCCACTTTAAGTGAGACTACTGGCCATATATTTAAAGAATTAATATATTCACCTTGGCTCTCCTTTTTAGATCTTTCTGTTTTTTTAAATAAAAAAAGTTTGTAAAATTAAAAGCGGGTAGTACTGACCTCACTAGTATCTATTTGGAAAACTAAAAGGTGTATATGTAAAACATGGAGTATACTGCTTTAAATGCAAGTTGGTCAGATCAGAGTGGCTACAGTAAGGATTCTTTATCGATCCCCCTCCTTTCTTCACAGCGGTTATACAATATTGATAAAGAAGATTGCTAGAATTGTCGCTTGGGACTGGCCTGACCTGGGAGATTACAATGACAGGTAGTGAGCAATTATTTGCAAGACAGAGCAGACCCCCAGTCAGGGCCGGCACCAGCGAACTGCAAAGTGGGTCAACTGCTGGGGCTTCCCAGCCCACTGGAGGGCCCACAGACAGCTGGCACAATCTGTTTCATAAAAATGTTACCTTATTTCAGCACCGCGCTGCCAAGCCTGTGCCCCCTCCCCCAGTGGGCCAGCTGATCTCTGACATGCCAGCGGCCCCCTGTGCCCCCTCCCAGCAGCGATCTGGCCTTCATCTGCATTGGTAGTGCACCATCAATGAAAGAGTGTATAATTTGATGCCAGCTCACTGGGGCAGATGCTCAGCTGCTGCAAATGAGTCGGGTAAGCAGCTCATTCACAGAGGGGGGAGAGAGAGTGTGTGTGTGTGTGTGTGTGTGTGTGTGTGTGTGTGTGTGTGTGTGTGTGTGTACATATATTGATGTGTGTTTGTACATGTATTGTTGTGTGTGTTAGTTAAAGCACAACAAGACCCTCACAGAACGGTGTCCCCCAGGGCACCACAGCTTTGAGAAACTGCCAGGGGCATGGCAACCTGCTGCAATGGTCACCAGCTACTGGCCTCCCTCACCATTGTAAACATTTAGCGCCGTATCTTCTTGTGGTGAATGCGCTCCCACCCCCAGCCATTCAGTTGGGCTGAGGGCAGGAGTATGCGCACTGTTGGGTATGCCATAGCTGCGCTCCAGACTGCTGAAGCTCTACATGTAAACAGAGCCATTTGCCAGTTCGGGATGCCCCTGGAGCAGAGAACAAAACCCAGGATAGTCACAATTGGCTTTCTTGGGGTTTGTTCTGTGTCCCCGGGGAATCCCGAATTGGCATCCTCTGCTCTGTGAAACCCCCAGAAAGCCCAGAATTAACTCACCTATCCTCGGTCCAACAGAGCATGTCTGCCTCTCGTCCAGTTAAAGCCCCTTGCTGTGTTTACAGTCTATGATTGCCTTGAATAGGGAGCCCATGCTGCCGCATCCCCCGCATTCCCGGCGGCGCCTATTGTAAACAATCTGAGGCCTTCGCCAAAAGGCAAATGGCTCTGATTGGACGAGAGCCCATGCATGCGCTGTTGGTAGGGCCAGATTATGAGAGGGGTGCCAGCCCGGGGCCTCCACCACTTGCCCTGCAAAGGGGGCCTCCACCAACCTTTGGGTTATGGTCTGGTCCAGGAGGTTTTTCCGTCTTTCGTCTGACAGGCCAGCAACAAAGCTATTGCAGGCAGTGGGGCCCCAGGGGCCTCCACTACACCTAATCCGGCCCTGGCTGTTGGACTGGGGAAAGGTGAGTTATTACTGGCGCCCTGGGGGGTTTTAGACAACAGGGCATCCCAATGCATGGACACTGGGGACATTGAAAAACTCTACATCTAGCAATACATAAACAGAAGTGTGGAGCAGTTTCCCTGTCTGCTGGCTAGCAGTATGCTCAATGCTTGGGGGGGAGATATAACACGACTCTCCACCATAAAGGGGCCAGCTGAGACCATGCCACCCAAAGGCCCACATAATCCTGGAACTGGCCAAAATCTTATGATGTGGGCATCACCCATCAGGGGTGGACCCAGCCTCTTTGTTGCCTGAGGTGAACTACAGAGAAGCACCCCCCAGGATGTGCTCCTCAATAGAACATTGTGTGTTTGTGGGGGGGGGGGGGGGGGGCAGGGCCACAGCTACTGAGCCATTAGTGAGATGAGTAAAAAAGATACATAGGCCAAGGGTTGCTGCCCCCCTGCAGTGCCGCATGAGGTGGCTGCCTCACATGGCCTCGTTATAGGTGCACCCATGACCATATTTATGGTCCCTACACAGTGCAATTGAAGCACAAGTACTGTAGACTGCTTATGTGATCTGTATTACTGTTCACCGTGGTTTAATCTACAGGTTTATTGTCATAAGGGACTGTTCTCTTCCCTGCAGGCACATCCACTGTTTTCAGTGGCCATTGCAGTGGCTCATGGCACTTCCACAGTAAGATGTCCAGCCAGCCATATCACCAGGGATCCAGCAAGTCCTATTTAAAGTGGACCAACACCCAGGGGGGATCGGCCCGGGAATCTATAAGATGCACGTACACATTTTTTTTAAATGTGAAAAATTCTGTGACCACTTCTGCCATTTTAGATAATTTTTTAAGGTAAAAAAAAAAAAAAAATTGTACAGAATTGATATTACAGGTCTGATATTATTGTATTCATATTACAAAATTATTTAAAAAACTTGTTTTTTTTGGTTTCCAAAAATATGGTGGTTTGGGGGTTAAAAAACTACTTTTAACCCATCGCCACCAGCGCTCTGAGGTTTAAACATGTATTTTACAGCGCGGGAATGCGAACGCGAGCGTGATTTTTTAATGAATATGGTGGGAGCCGGTCGCTAGGGCCAGTCGCTATCATGCGCTCCCATACAGCGCGGAACCTGTCAAATATATCCTCACCCAATATTCAACCGACTGAGTCGCTATCAACTACCGAACAACGGCCAAGCACAGCGACTACTAGCGGGCGCTCTGAAAATGCCGCTACAGTCACTCAACTGTCGCTACCTGCCGCTGTTAATGAATCGGCCTCTAAATGTTACAGATCACAAGCAGACACACGTGATCCAGCAGTAGAAATGAGAGATTGTAGGAGTAGGTAAATGTCCGGGTCAGGGTTGGGGCTTCTATTGCTAGTATGTGGACTGTCACAACCCTCTTCAAGGTACATTCTGCTGCCTAGTTCAAGGAAGCTCCTGGCTTGTTTAACTGCAGGGTCCTTCTAAGATGAGTGGCCATCAAGAAGCCCCATTTCCCAGATGAAAACACTGTTAGCAGTCACATAAAGGTATTTTGTACCTTTGCCTGATAATAGCCCCTTTTTATGGGCAACAAAAAGCTGCATGTTTGCCTGTTTAAACCCTGCATGTCCTGGTGGTTGCCTGATTGTCGCAGGCTATGAGCATCATTTGCAAACACAGTACCAAGTCTGGGCCCCATAATTTGTAGGTTTACCTTGTAATTTGAAGAGCTCAATAACTAGTTTTACTGTGCTGGCTTAATTTTCCCTCCAGCAGGGAGGACAGGCGAGGGGAGTGGACGATTTAGGAACCACTTATATACATCTGGAAAGGGGGTCTTTAACTGAACATAAGGTTGTTTTCAAACTTCTGCTTATTTATCCAGCGTCAGCAATTGCAAGTAGAAATAAAAGTGGAATGCACAAGAGTGAGGCATATTGTGTTGAGGGGAATGGCTCGTACTGGAATGCCAGACATTTCAGATTAGAAAAAAGGCTTCCCTGGATGCTGAAAAGCTTCCACTGTTGCCTTGTGTCGGGGAGGCCGATTCATTAATAGCGCCAGGTAGCGACAGATGAGACAGTAGCGGTATTTTCACAGCGCACGCTAGTATTCGCTGTGCTTGGCCGTTGTTCGGCTGTTGGCTGCGACTCAGTCGGTGTGCGGTAATGTTGAATACGGGGTTAGGAGTCGCTGTTTGACAGGTTCCGCGCTGTATGGGAGCGCCTGACAGCGAACGGCCATAGCGAACGGCTCCCAGCATATTCATTAACAAATCACGCTCAAAAAATTAGCGCGCTGTAAAATGCTTGTTTAAACCCCAGAGCGCTGGCGGCAATGGCTTAAAAGTAGTTTTTTAACCCCCAAACAACCATATTTTTTGGAAAAAAAAAACAAGTTTTTCAAAACATTTTGTAATATGAATACATTAATATCAGACCTGTAATATCAATTCTGCACAATTTTTTTTTTTTTTTTTTTTACCTTAAAAAAAATATCTAACATTGCAGAAGTGGTCACAGAATTTTTGATATTTAAAAAAAAAAAAAAAAAAAAAATTATAGCAATGAATTTAGAATATTTAAAGATTGCTCCATTGAAATGCATTGGAGAGCGCCAGGTAGCGAGAGGTCATACCTGTCGCTGTTCAAGGTCGCTCGCTGGCGCTGTGGGGTGAGGCTGGAATAATGATGAATGATTCACTATCTGGCGCTCTGTCAGTCGCTAAGCAGGATCGGCTTGATAAATGTGTGATTGCGGAGGGGAGCCGGCGTTCTCGTGGCGGTGACCGTCATTACCGTTCGCTCACCATTCGCTACCTGGCGCTATCCCTTGTTAAATGAAGGCCTTATTTTTTTTTCAGCTGGTAAGATGCTTGTATCACCCGAATCAGGGCAAAAGCCACCGACTGGCGCAGTTACAATATGGGTGGGGGGGTAACATGTGGGCCCTGCCTGCATGCACAGAGGCCAGTATGACACACTTCAGTTACCATGTACTGATCAATATGGGGACAACAGAGATTCTAACTATTGTCAGCTCCTATTACTGTACAATATTTTATTGATCGGTGCTATATATCAGTTTTATTGATCAATGCGATAAATCCAGTATGTCTGGACTGTCCCCTTAAAGCATATTGTAAGGAATATTGCCTTCGGTCATGAGGGAGCAGGCAAACATTTTGGAGCGCATGGAGCCCAAGTGAATAGCACAGATAACTGGCTGTGTGTCCGAAACCAGAAACATTTTATTTATATATACAATATTATTTTATATTACGACAAATATTTTAGTAAATGTGTTTGTTGCAGTGCAGCAGCATGCGCCAGCGTAAAAAAAATATCTTAATTGCATTTTGCACCATTCGGGCAGGCTGATTCATCATTAGCGGCAGGTAGCGACAGATGAGCGTCTGTAGCAGGCATTTTCAGAGCGCCCGCTAGAAGTCGCAGTGCTCGGCCGTGGGTCGCTACTTTATAGCAACTCAGTCGCTGTTCAGAAATGTTGAATACATTGTGAGAAGTCGCTATTTGACAAGTACAACGCTGTATGGGAGCGCATGTTAGTGACTGCTCATAGCGACCAACTCACACCATATTCAGCAACAAAACAGCTTCACAAATCTCTGGCGCTGAAAAATAGTTGTTTGAAGCCCAGAGCGCAGGAGGCGGTGTGTTTAAAGTGTGTTTTCAAGCATCTATCAACTAGTAACAAAGCGAAAACATATGGAATTACATTGTAGCAACATTGTAACATGAACACTTTAATGCCAGACCTGTAATGTCATTTCTGAAGAAATATTTAAAAAAATGTAAAAAATTGTGAAAAAACTGCTATTTCAATGCCAGAAGAGGTCACAGAATTATTTGTGAATATTTTGAAAAAAAAAAAAAAAAACCCGTTTAAAGAGAAGAAAAGGATCGTCCATTGAAATGTATGGGAGAGCGACAGGTAGCGAAAGGTCATACCTGGCGCTGTGCAAGTCTGACCACTGGCACTGTTCGCTGAGGCTGTGAAAATGATGAATCAGACGCTACATGGCGTTATCCCAGTCGCTAAACAGATTCTGCTTGATAAATGTGTAATTGCGTGCCGTGTCCGGCATTCACCAGTCGCTACCTGTCGCTACCTCTCATTAACCAGGCGCTACCTGACGCTATCCCTTCTTAAATAAGGGCCTAATTGCCAGCGATGTGGCATAGTCTGGCAAAAGTGCTTGATAAGTCAGGCCCCATATGTCAGGAAGGAGTTAACTCTAAAACACATACAGCAATTAACAACGGGGAGGCTGATTTAAGACGAGCGCCACGTATTGACATGTGAGCATCTGTGTAACGGCGCTTAGAGCGACCGCTAGTAGACGCTGCCCTGGTTGTCAGGCGCTTTGACCTAGCTTAGCGGGCGGACAAGTGGTGCTGTTCTATCCTTTCCATCAGTGATAAATGTGATGCCTGGTGGGCGCTATAGAAGCGCTCTCCCTGATTCACTGCAGAGCCAATGGAGCGCACTAGGTGGTGTCCCCAGGTCAAATCGTCCAAGACTATACTACATCTAACCACAAGACAACACTGCAGCGAGAGAAAGGCAGCGCCATTTAAGTGCAGCCAGCACTCAGGGCTGAAGCCCGTATTCAAGAAAAAACTACACACAACCATCGACGGCGCCAGAAGCTATGTGATGAAAGTATGTTTCTCAACACGTATACACCAGAACCAGAGCGAAGGCATATGGAATGACATCTATGAATGAGTGTTTTAACACTGTGACAATGACACTGTAATGGCAGTGTTTGTTTGCTGGGCAGGAGAGGACAAACAATGATTTAAGCCAAAAATGTTAAAGTTCACTTTAGCAACACGCTATTTAAACACAACCAAATGAAACACCATTGAAATGTATAGGAGAGCGCTACTGAGCGACAGGTGCTACATGACGCTGCTGAACCCAGAGCGCCAGCGTTATACACTGAGCTGCAGCTAATATTACATGTGACGCTACATGACACTGTTAGAGGCGCTCACCAGATCAACTTTCTTAAATGTGGTTTTCACATAGAGCGCCCAGCGTTTACCCGACGCTACGTGCCGATATGTGGCACTACCTGGCATTATTGTTTCTTAAATAACCCCCATAATACCAGGTTGAGACCAGGGGTAGACCTCCAGTAAATAAAGCACTAGAGGACCACTTATGTACCACCTCTCGATTTGGAATGCTCTGCTAACTAACACTGACTCCTTGGTGGGAAAACTCAAACTCTATTGGTTGACAATTGAGCAGGGGACACAAGCAGTGCTAGAGCAAGGGCCAGATGCAGGTGAGAGTTTTTGGCTTGCTGGTAAGTTTTAGCTGGGGGCATCCTGATCTGAGGGTAGGTGGTGAGCAGATCTCTAGCCCTTTATGACTAAAAGTCTTCATTAACACAACTCTGTACCAGAGATAGTTCCCGTTCACAGGGATGCTACACTAACCTAATCCTCCGCCTCTCACCATCAGCAAGCCCTGCCACTTTTTCCTGATGCCGGACAGGAAACAGCTTCACAGTTATGGCAACTGTACCTTCTCCAATAAGAGACTTTGGCTTCCCTATAATCTAACATTGTAGAGGCATTCCAAATCTGGATGCCCTGGGGCAATTGAGACAATGGATATTTTGACTTAAAGGAGCAGTATCGCGAATTTTTCTTGGTGACTTATATTTAAATGGTAATTTGAATGTAGGTAAGTGTTGGAATAAGAATTACAAATTTAGAAAAAAATGATGTCTGTGTTGTGCAGCTGGAGACTAATAGCTCATGTTTATGTCTGCTGAGTGTCGGGACCCGACACTCTGGCCTGTTCCATGCTGAGGAGAGGGGTGAAACAATGTATCAAAGTATCAGCTGTTCAGTGCTGTCCAGCATCAGATAACAACATTGCAACATTGCCTGGCCAGAACTTATATATCTAAAACAGAGAGAAAAGCTCTAGAAGTCATTTAGCTGATTTTGACAGTTTTCCCTTCATGTTGGCTCTGCTGCAGAATCTTTCAGTTTACCATTTTCTCTTTCATATTCTTATTTTTCATTTTTCCATATGATCTTTCTTTCAGCTTTGTGTGTTTTGAGCAAAGCCCAACCCAGGATTTTCACTATCTGGAGTTTTGTTTTGTGCCCCTAGGGGCATCCCGACTTGGGATGCCCTGATATGTGAAATCCCCAAGTTCGCCTGTGAAAACGTACCTTTCCCTGTCCCACAGCGCATGCACGGGCTCTCATCCAATCAGCTCTGTTTGCACGCAGATGGGGAGCCTGAGCAGTAACCTTCCTGGCCGCCCGGCCTGTCTAAATGACTATCTGCGTGAGTGCGCCAGAAAAATGGGGGGATCTGTGGTTATCCAGGGGTCGTTTCACACAGTGGGCATCCTGATTTAGAATGCCCAAGGGGGAAGGTCAATGGCCGGGTCTTATAGACTTCAGGGTCGGCAACTCAGGGTTTTGTTCCACTTTAATACCTTTAGATTTTCCTGCACAGTTATTCAAAGAAGAATTTCAGTTATTTTCAGTCAGTTTAGTTTATTTTGTATAGATTTTACACATTTGAGTCACCTGGTCTCATAACAAAAGCAGCACCTCACACACACACAGCCGTTACCACTGATTACAGTGCCAGCCTCTGAGGTAAAGTGTTGCTAGGAGACCAGTGGGCTAAATGAAGCAGCTCACTAAATACAACCCAGCAGATCCCCCTATTCAGCAAATGGACTGAGCCATTGTAAATATACAATTTAAAAGAAAGGCATATATTTTTTCCTTTTTCTATCGCCAGATTATTGATACACATGTTAGAAGCTATTGTGTGGCTATTTAATTATTTATCTTTTTTAATGCAAATTTCGCGATACTGCTCCTTTAAGTTTTGCTTTAATTAAAGACCATTTGCAGCTAAAAAATGCCATACTCACCTTTTTTGGGAGTCACTGTGAGCTGGCATGCCCCCCTCCATTCACTGCAATAGAAAGGGGAGTGTGAGAACCTTACACACCCCTTTCCTTTATAGTGCATGGAAGGGGCGTGCCAGATCACAGTGACTTATGGCGGAGGGCGTCGCCCCATCGGCTGCAAATGCTCTTTAAGTTGCACAGCTATTGTGATTGCAGTGTACAGCTATTTTCTGTTCCCATCAAATAGAGTTCTTTGCCTATATTTCAAAACATGTTGAACTGAAATTGCATCTCAAATCAGGATCTCCAGTGTGTGATTTTTAAAAGAGATCCAAAATCATTCTTGACTTTAGGTCCACTTTAAGTGCCATAGAATAGGATGGTGTTGTTTAAAGGGAACCTAAACCCTCTTTGGCATCTCTGCTCAAGGTAGGATCCTGGTCTACAGATACACTAAACTAACCTAACCCTCATGCCATCAGCCCTGCATTAGAGAGGTACTTACCTTTTACTATTGGAGCACCATCTCATGAGGGACAGGAGACCACTGTGCACCCATGCAACAGCTTTAGTCTCTCTGGAAACATGCTTCATTGCAGTACACAGCTATTTCCTACTCATCATAGAGTTCTATCCTGGATTGTGGATTACTTGGCAGTAAATGCAGAAAAAATCAGTATGTTTAAAGAGGAACATTGTAGGCCCTGGAGTCTTGACGTCTTAAAGACTTCATGGCCGCCTGAGTCCCACTTCTTGGGGCATCCAGAGTTGGGATGCCCTGCTGTGTGAAACCCCCCCGATCACCAGTTTTACTCACCTTCTGCTGGAGCCCTCGCCACATCTTTGCGCTTTGGCCACATCCCTGCTCACATCTAGTTGTGCGTGTGCCCAGCCTTTCTGAATGGACGGCACGGGCATGATGCCACGGCTACAAGGTACATCCGCCCAGGCGGCTTAGCTGTTAGTGGCGCCGAAGGGAGCCAAGTGACAGTGAGCGTGCTGATTGGCTGAGCATGGCACTCAGCCAATCAACACACTCGCTCTCGTCCGAGTCTGCACCATGGGAGCAGTAGGAAGGTGAGTAAAATGGGGCGACCTGGGGGGTACACACAGCGGGGCATCTCAATTCGGGATGTCACTGCACAGAGGAACAACACACAGGAAAGTGAAATACCTGTGTGTTGTTCCTCTTTAAAGGGAGCTTAAAGTAGACAAATCACCAGCCTGGACAGCCCTGGATTCTAAAAGACTTCAGTGTTGACTGCCTGATTTAGGATCCTCCCCCTTGTAAACCACCCCCAGAGGCCCGCAAACCCTTTACATCCCTTACATTTCCGCCAGTCCCCTTGCTGTGTTTGCAGGCCGCTGCCACATGCCCGGCATCCCTGCAGCGCGCACTCCACATGGAACCCGGGAATGCAGCTCCCATTGCTCCCTTTCCTAATGCTCAGTCTAATACACTGGCTGAACAGCGATGCCCCAGGGACAAGAACCCATCACTAGGATAGTAATAAGCCTGGTGATAGGTCCACTTTAAAGAGCAAGTAAAGTATGTTCACTTCTTCTATTATATACCTAATTGTGGCAGATCAGGATGCCCTGCTGCGTGACGCATCCCAGCAAGCCTGATACCTGGCACGCTCATACTCACCTTTTCCTTGTTTCCTCGACCAGCTGGCTGGTATCAGGCATGCCCAACTGCGCTGTCTTTCAGATTGATAGAGCCATCCGATAATCTTGCTTATACAAGGTCATATTTACAAACAGGGCAGAAGAAACATGACAAGAATATTCTAAATTAGATGCTCCTGCTCATTTGGAGGTGGGAGGCTGAAATGTAAGACTTGGGGCCTTATTCATAAAGGGATAGCGCCAGGTAGTGCCTTGTAAGCGGCTGGTAGCATCAGGTAGCGGCAGGTGAATGCCGGACACAGCACGCAATTACACATTTATGAAGGCGATTCTGGTGAGCGACTGGAACAACGCCATGTAGCGTCCGATTCAACATTATCCCAGGCTCAGCGTACAGCGCCGGCGTTCAGCCTTGCAGAGCGCCACGTCTTACCTGTCGCTACCTGCCGCTCTCCCATACATTTCTATGGACGATCCTTAAATCCCTTTTCTGATCCCATCTGTATCTTGGCTTAGAAAATGACATTTTTGAAAACTTTTTGGATTAATAATATTTTTATGCAGAATTGTCCTTACAGGTCTGGTATTAAAGCGTTCATGTTACACTGTAATGACAATATAATTCCATATGTTTTCGCTTTGTTACTAGTGGATACATGTTCAAAAACAGACTTTAATCACACAGCTTCTGGCGCTGTAGGCTACATCGACCCGATTTTTAGCGCTGGCTGTTTTTTGATGAATATGGTGTGAGTCAGTCGCACTGAGCTGGCGCTACCATTCGCTCCCATGCAGCGTAGTATTGCGAATCACATAACGTATTCAAGAATGCCGGCCAGCGACTGAGGCGCTCTGAAACAACGAACCATGGGCGAGCACAGCGACTACTAGCGGTCACTCTGAAATCCTCGCTACAAACGCTCATCTGTCGCTACCTGCCGTTAGTAATGAATCAGCCTGTTTAAAGCTCCCGGCTAACTTACAAAAAAAAAGTGTCTTGTATTACAGTTCCTATTTCTTTACATCCCCCTCGGCAAGCATTGTTTAAAGCTCTGAGGTATTGGGCAGGACCGGCTGCCATTTGTCTTCTTCTTTTTAACAAGGTGCTGAGTGGTAAAAGCAGCGTATATGCTGCTGCTGCCATTGTAGTGGCGTAGTTTGTCAATGAGCTCCCAGCTCTCTCCCCTCTGCTGTTCTGTAGGGGGTAAAGCCCAGCACACTAGACGGAGGAGGGAGCAGGGAGGAGTCAGGCGTGATATTTGTGTGTCTCTCAATTGATGGATGACTGCTGTTATGTGCCTCTGTGTGTGAGGGCTTTCTCTGCCTCTTATTTATGCTGGTACCAGGGGCTCAGACACACAGCAGGCGACTAGGGCTTGCTGTACAGGGGGGGAGAACTCCAGACACAGGGAGACAGGAGCAGACTCAGAGCTTCAATGAATTAGAGGTGCTCCGAGCGCAGCCTTTTTCCCCATCCCCTCCGGCAGCCCACAGCTAAAGGATTGCCGTGCCTCTGTAATTCAAGTAGTGAGTAACAGAATACTGTATTTTATTCTTTTTGTTTCTTTTTTTCCTTATTCTTCCACCTTCGGATTGGCCAAGGATCCCGCAAGCTACCTGAAACCTTTCCAGGTCTCTTAATGATTTAAAGGGCTCCGTATACTCTTTTCAGACTGGAACCGTGAACCTTTGCCAGCATGGCTCGGAGTGGATATTCTACCTTCCCATTGTGGCTCGGAGTATGGTTCCTCGCATGGAGCAGCCTCTGCCAATGCTTTGCCAATGGATGCCCAGCCTTGTGTACTTGCAGTGGTACCACAGTGGATTGCCATGGTTTGGGGCTTAAAATGGTCCCAAAAAACATCCCCAGGAATACAGAAAGGCTGTAAGTACACTTTATACTTTATTTTGTATAACATGCATTACACTTTCACTGGAACCTGTATGTATTTTGTCATGGTCGAGATAACTACAGATGTAGCAGTTGGATCCCAAAGAGTAGGAAGGTCAATCTTATTAGTTCTGTATGGAATACTTTTTATAAGTGTTTGAGATTGCAGCTGGACATTAGAAACACAAAATAAATAACAGCACTGATTAGTATCTTTAAATATGTAATGCGTTTTCATCAGTTAGCTAAGATAGCAAGTGAGGTCCACGATGGGACCCAGTTCAGGTCTTTTAAAACAATGTTGTCTATACTGTTAACAGCCCCCTCCACACTGTTAAGATGTTTTGATGGAAGATAATTTGTACCCCAAGGAGTAGGAAGGTCCAGCCTATTGGTTCCAAAAAGAAGGCCTTCCATTTCTGTTCAAGATAACTACAGATATAGCAGTTGGCTATTTAATGCATTAAATAATAACACAGAATATCATCTTGAACTATTCAGTGCCTGGATTGACTAGGGGGGATAACGGGGGGGGGGGGGGGGCTTAGGGTGTTTTAAACAATGTTAGCTATACTCTTATCCTAACAGCTTCCCTCCTATGAAGATTTTTGTTCTGATGGTAGATGATACAGGGATTTGATCCCTAAAGAGTAGGAAGGTCTAGCCTATTGATTCTGTGAGAAAGACTTTATATAACTGTGTTTGAAAGTGAAAAAATCTAGCAATAGCTTTTGTAAGCTGAGTATATTTGAAGGAGAGCTTTTGAATATTCTTAGTTCTCTTTGTCACACATGATGGTTGCAGCAATTGGGTATTTAACGCAATAAACATTGACACAGAAAGTTTTCCGCAGAATTAACAATTAAAAGTCCTAAAAAAACTGGATTTTTACTATACAGGGTTTTGGGTCTTACACCAGGGGCATCCCAATTTTGTGTGCCCCACTTTATGGCTCTCCCCCATGGGTTGCCCCAGAACGGTCCCACAGTGCATGCACGAGCTGTCATCCAATCAGCGCTGTATGGCGTGCATATTAATGCACAGCATATAGCCCTGTGAGGTTATGGCACGCTCCTGACCCTAACCTATGTGAATAGCCCCGCATGCCTTTACGACAGGAAGGGCAGGGATGCATCCACGCCTGGAGACCGGCCCCGGAGAGGTGAGTGAATCCCGGCGTACCCGGGGGGACTCACACGTGGGACATCCCGAATCAAGATGCCCCAAGATCAGCATAAATTGTGGTTAGTCCACTTTATCTTCTTTCCTTTAAAGTCACCCTCCAGTCAAATAGGACTAGAGGTTCACCTAATAGGGCGGTGGAGGGGACATCCGCTTGTCAGTCACGCGGGGCAGGGTTAGGTGAGCCCAGATGTAGGCTACTTTTAGTGAGAGACTGGAGGTTGACTTTAAGTATTGCAACATCTGTATTCCTATTTACCTAAGAACTACAATTAAATTTGGAGTACCCTCCAGACTCTTCTTGATAAATCTGTTTGGTGTGTATAGGACTCAAAAGACAGGAAATGCGTAGTTAACAGATGTAGCAGTCTTTAAAAAGACATTTAGCATGGCAAACTTTGCCACAGAATGTTATCCTGAAACCTTTAATGCTTTTCAGTGGCTTTTGAGCCAAGTAAACTTAGTTAAGACCTTTACCTTAAGGATTGCTATATTTGTAGCCCTTCCGATGATAAATATAAGTACAATATACTATTTTTTGAGTATAAATATAAGTAAAACTGGAGCCTTTTTTATTATTTATTCTCTCATAATCTATAGAGGTCTAGGTTTATAGACCTATTATACACATGCACACAATGCACACACATTACATATACTCATACTTTGGAGCAGTTTTGTTTTTAATGAGCATTCCAGTTTGGGTAAAATATAGATGGCAGCAGACCAGGTTCGGATATGCTGGGTAGACATCTGGTTATTCAGTGTTTGATACCAGATAGGATCTTGTGTAGCTCTCTGTGTTGCTGATGTGGGACAGGTAGGAAGAGAGATGTGTAAGTTATGGGTTGTGCTTCTTTGACTTTCGCTGTTTTACAGTTTCTTTTTTCAGCCCTAATCTGCTGCAAACCTCCCTGTCCACCGGCAGCGGGAAATACATGAAAATAATGTTCTCTGGGCACTATGATTTAATTGAAAAATGTGTCTTTTTCACTGTATATAAATGAATATAACAGTAACTGCTATAGCAGTGAGACATACCTCCCAACCTTTTGAGGGTGGAATAGAGGGACATAGCATATGCAAGACTTTTAGGGGCCAGAACTATGAATCAATTATTCAAA
Organism: Gastrophryne carolinensis; assembly: GCA_027917425.1. Classification (NCBI taxonomy): domain Eukaryota; kingdom Metazoa; phylum Chordata; class Amphibia; order Anura; family Microhylidae; genus Gastrophryne; species Gastrophryne carolinensis. The sequence goes on from CM051235.1 coordinate 495,456,129, forward strand.
AAGTTTACCATATTAACCATAGGTCTGGCATTAGATAGAGTAGCAGGAGGAAGGTTGCTAAGTGGTTACTACCCTTGGTTTGTTCTACCTTGGACCTGTATGCTATAAAAAGCAGCCAGTAAGCTAGCCAGTCAGTGTCAAAGTAAAAGCTTAGCGGTGCCTAGATCACTGCACATAGCAAATACCACATGACAATGACAGAATGGCATACAGCTTTTGAGAACCTTAAGAAATCAATAAGAACAGCACACAGGAATAGGAGTAAACTTCCTGTGTGTTGTTCCTCTGTGCGTTGGCATCCCAAATTGGGATTTGCCCCACTGTGTGTACCCCCCCCCCCCCCCCCCGTTTAACTCAGCTTCACGGCGCTGACTTAGGTTAGAGCAAGTACGCTGATTGGCTAAGCTGCTCCTTTCAGCGCCGGTGACGGGAGTCGCTTCCCCAGCCCACCTTGCAGCCATGGTGTGCCCGCCCACCCACTCAGAAAGATGGGCGTGGGAAGGCACACGGCTAGAGGTGAGCGGGGGCTGGAGCGCACAACTGTGGCGAGGGCTCCAGGAGAAGGTGAGTGAAACTGACCCAAGGAGTGGAACTCGGATGGCCCTGGGGTCTTCCAGGGCTTCCTATGATCTTCTTTAATCCTATCCTGCACAAGACTGCAAAATAATAAAATAATGGTTAAACAAAATCAGATCACATATAACTGACATGATGCTATGGCATCTAAGACATTGCTTATAGCTTTTGGATAGATGCGAATCTGTCTGTATTCACTAATGTGCCTTCCAGGTGCACTTGTTGTACCTGTGACAAACATGACTTCTCCAGGGTTTGCTCTCAGGATGGTGATAGTTGTATAAAAGCTTTTCAGTTTTAGTTTGTATTCCCATAATGCTTTACCAGACGGGACATCCCTGTGCCAGCTAAAAGGATACCAGTTACACCAACAAAACCAATACAACATCATGACAAAAATGTGTGCAGTACAAAACCAACCAAACAAAAATTTCCACTGCTCTACTGTACACATCCGAACTTCAGGAAAATCCACTAAAGAGAATAAGGTGTTTGAGGTCAAATGAAATGACAATCTCCTCTAAGAGAGACAGTTAGGAGTGGTCATTATAGTTCTTCAAGTCTTATTTGACCAGCAACGTAGGGGCATCTGAAAGAGGGAGGCCCCTCACCTCATATTAGCACCAATAGCCTCTTCCTGGGACCCATTGCTTAGCTACTTACATGTTCCCTTGGTGCATCACCACAGTGGTCATGTGAGTCGCCATTCGGCAGCTATATCAACGGAACCTAAAAATAAATTAGTATGAGGCCGGGGATCAGGCTTCCCAGGCTGTTATGCGTTGCATAGCATAAGCCTATTTCTAATGCCCCTCTGCCAATTTAGAGGACCAGCAAGAATTATCTGACTGGAAGATCACTTTATAACACTGACTTGGTTAGTAAATTACAATCAGAACACGTTACTACTTTTGTAGAAAAAAAAAACTAGGATCCCAAAGTGCCCCTGGTAGAATTACAATTTAAATGGAAAATGTGATACAATAGCGATAAACCAATGATAGAACTATTCACTCTATGTACAGCGATTAGGACGGGGGGGGGGGGGGGGAGTGTCAAGTAATAGGAATTTCTTTTTGTTTCACAGGGTTTTAGAATTTTATTTTATTTAATTCAGAAAAACAATCACAATGTCCTTTTGATGCATTTCAAATACTAAACCTTTAACGATAAACAAGTTACACTAGTGTGTGCTAGGAATACACAAGTATTGATTTGATCTTATTATTTGCCTTCTGAGACCCTTGGTATACAAAATGTGGAAAGGAAGACCATTAAGGTAAAAGACTGATAAAGAAGAAAGGAAGAGAAGAGAGGAGAGAAGCAAGAAAAAAAGAAAGTAGTACAGGATGGGAGTAAAAGAGAAAGGCAGGGGTGGGGTATTAATCTTTATTTATATAGCACCAAGAGAGAGATTTTCAAGTTGAGTAAATAGGAAGAGTTATGGGACAGGCCATAATTCTGACCCTGTTGTCCATTCTGTCCAATACAAATGGAACAACGGAAAAGTAAAACCCCCTTTTCTAAGTGTTTGCATGAAGCCTCTGACAGGGGTCACCAACCTTTCCTTATGAAATGGGGAGGCCGATTCATCAATAGCGCCAGGTAGCGACAGATGAGCGACTGTAGCGTGATTTTTTCAGCGCCAGCCAGTATTCGCTGTGCTTGGCCGGCGTTAGCTTGATGACAGCGACTCAGTCGGTGTGCGGTAATGTTGAATACGGGCTGGGGGGTCGCTGCTTCACAGGTCCAGCGTTGTATGTGAGCGCCTGACAACGAATGGCCAGAGCGAACGGCTAGCTTCATATTCATCAAAAAATCACGCTCCGAATGTGCTGTCGCTGTCCATTCCTTGTTTAAACCCCAGAGCGCTGGCGGCGATCTGTATTAACTAGTTTTTAACCCCTAAACAACCATATTTTTTTAATGAAACATTATACATGTTTTTAGAATCATTTTGTTATATGAATACATTAATCTCAGACCTGTTAGATCAATTCTGCACATATTTTTTTTTTTTTTTTTTTTGACTTAAAAATAAATCCTAACATTGCAGAAGTGGTCTCCGATTTTTTGACATTAAAAAAAAAATTTAAAAAAATAATACCAATTAATTATGATTAATTATAGCTTGCTCCATTGAAATGCATTGGACATCGCCAGGGAGCGACAGCTCATACCTGGCGCTGTGAGGGAATTTGCAGCGGCGCTGTTCGGTCCAGGCGGCTTCATGATGAATGCCGCGCTAGCCGTCGCTCTCGCCGGCGCTAGCCTCATTTTGCTTGATAAATGCGTCATTGTGACCGCCGCGGGCGTACTTGAGTCGGTAGTCGCCGTTAGCTGCCGCTACCTGGCGCTCGTCAGACACTACCTGGCGCTATCGCTTGATGAATAAGGGCAAATATCTTCTTACTATGTCAAGGGTCACCTGGGTGGTACATAGGGGTTGTCACCTTAAACACACAAAACAACCATCTTTGAAGCAATTTGAAGCAGTTTTGTATTCATGGAGAAAATCACACATAGCTAAATGATAGAGATCAGTCTGGAATCTCGCATCTTACCACCAAAAAGGATCTTGCATACCTCCAGTTAGAGATGAGCGAACTTCTTGAAAGTTCGATTCGGGCGATTCGCCGAATTTCCCCAAGAAATTCGGGTTCGCCCGAATCGAAATTTCACGAATCGCTCATCTGAAAAAAAAAATGCCGGCAGCGCTCCCACCATGCCGGCATTTTTTTTTTTTATTTCAGCGAAAATTCGATCGGCACGAACCAAAAAAAATTTGGGTTCGTGCCGAATCGAATTTTCCCCGAAATTCGGAGCGAATTTCGGTTCGTCCGAACCGGTTCGCTCATCCCTACCTCCAGTGATACAGATACTGCTGGTTGGGGGGGATGGGCAGAGGAACACAGCAGGGCATCCCAATTTGGGATGCTGCTGCACAGAGGAACAACACACAGGAATGTAAAATGTCTGTGTATTGTACCTCTTTAAAACATTTGTCTTTTTTTTTTTTGAGTATACCATTTATGCAGTTGTTTTTTTTTTCTTACAATGCAAAAGACAAGGCCACTAAACATGGACACACACCTATCTTTTGTCAAATCTCTGATGCTACAGTCAGCCGGTTTCCTCAGTGTTTGGGGAACGTATCTAAACCTGCACATGTGGAAATATTTTTCAATTTCGTTTTTTAATGAGAGCCCCGGCTGACAAGTCATGCTGTAAGCGCTCAGATGAGTCGATGTTGGTTATAACCCATGCTGTGATCTTTTTGGCAATAACAGCAAAGAGCATTGACTTTTATCACAAAACTTCAAAGTGTTCTAGAACTATAAATATCACCAGATAGTCGCTTTATGGAGAGCGGTCCGATGTTCATAGAAGGACTTCTTTTCCTTTCATTTCCGCTCGGTTTCGATATTAAAGTCCGTGGCGACTGTGATAACTTCTGTCAGAGGAGAAAACCTTGAACCATTTTACGCCAGCTCTACCTCTAGGGAGGCTAGAAATGCTATTAGAGGCACAGTTAATGAAGTTGTACATTTGGGAGAAGGGCTGTGACTGACAGATACATTTTCCACCAATGTTGCATTCTGCTGAGGTATCCCTCTGCACCTTAATAAGCCTTAATAAGTTAGCCAGTAGGTTTCACAGCATCATCAGCCCAGCGGGCAGGAAGCTGCCACCGATGTGTTTTTGATGGGGGGTGAGTAGCAAGCCCTCTGGCCCACCATAAAAAGTTGCTATTGCCCCCAGCTAACTGCAAGAATTTGTGTGATTTGTTATGTTGGAAATGATATGTTTTGTTTTTTTTCCACAACATGTTTTGCTGATATAAGAAACTTTGAACGCTCTGTCCTTTCCCTTGCGGCTAAATAGCAGATGTATTAAGAGATTATGGTTGTTAAATACTGGTTATTGTAGCCTTCCTAAACTGACGTGCCATCAATAGATTGTCTCTGCTCGCAGTCTCCGCGCCAGTTTTGTGGTCGTTTCTCTACTCTATAATTCAGATTTCTTAACGTTTTCTCTTTTCCTGGCGTTTTACATTTTGTAAATCTGGTATTGCTTATGGCATATTTTTTTAGTTCATTGTAAAAAAAAAGATAGCATGCTGCAAAAAGACATTATGGGGGTTATTTAAGAACGGCTAGCGCCAGGTAGTGCTTCGTAGCGCCAGGTAGCGACTGGTGAACTCCAGGCACTGTACGCAAAACCACATTTAAGAAAGCAAATCTGGTGAGTGCCTCTAACAGTGCCATGTAGCGTCACATGTATTACCAGAGGCGGATCAGCGTATAGCGCAGGCGCTGTATGTTCCGCAACGCTATGTAGTACCTGTCGCTCAGTGTCGCTCTCCCATACATTTCAATGGGCTTTCATTTGTTTGTGTTTAAACAGCGTGTTTGACAATTCATTTTTTTTTTTTTTTTTTGCTCAAATCATCGTGTGACCACTCCTGGCTGCAAACAAACACTTTTATAATTTTTTTTTTACTTTTTATATTTTTATGCAGAATTCTATTTACTGGTCTGGCACTAAACTGTTATTGTCACAGTGTTAAAACAATGTCATTCCATGTGTTTTCGCTTTGTTACTGGTGTATATGTGTTCAAAAACAGACTATTATCACACAGCGTCTGGCGCTCTATGCTACAGCGCCCAGCTTTAGAGTGCTAACGCTGTAAGTGTGTAGTTTCTTGTTAAATATGGTGTGGAGTGCCGAGTGTCAAACGCACTGAGCTGGCGCTACCTCTCGCTTGCTGCAGCGCTATACTGTTGTTACAGGCTTACAGCGCCCAACACACATCAGATTCATCAATGCTGGCCAGGTTACCACAGTGGCCGAGACGCTCTGTTACAGCGCTGATACCCGCTTACAGCGTCTAATAGTGGTCGCTCTAAGCACCGCTATCATCTGGCAATACCTGGCGCTAGTAGTGAATCAGCCTCCACATTTTCTTGCCTTTTTTAGTTTTTTTTTGTCACATTTAGGGACCTTACATAACAAATGAAAGGCTAAATTGTACTGGAGCACCGCAGTCACAACACACGCAAAATGCAGGAGGTAGAGGTTGGCAAATTGTTGCACACAGTCTTTCCAATGCAATGCTAGCAACAGGCCAATAGAAGTCTATGGCAATAGAAGTCTATGGCAATACTAGCTTATCACAGGTATAACACATGTGCGTTGGAATAGGTGTGCAGAAACATGGCCGCAGGCACAGGATAGAGAAGGAACACTGGACCTGCACAGATGAGCTGCGGTTGACAAAAGGTGAGTCTAGGCTTTTTTTGCACAAGTAGGTTATTTAAGATTTGTTCATACCTATCTGTTGCATTGAGCACATGCTAGAGGAGCATTGTTTCAAAATATATGTTGCACATTTATGTTTAAAAAAAATCTGCAACAGTAAGTCCACTTGCATTGCTAACGCAACGAAGCGCAGTGCAGATAAAGCCCTCTACACTGCGTTATGGTTTGCACTGTCATAGACTTCTTTTTGGTTGCGTTGGTCTGCTCTGGGGGAGAGGGAGGCAATCGATTGACGGGGTCCCCCTCTCAAACCCCCTAAATCTTATCTGCCACCTCGCTCCCCTGGCAAAATGCAACCACGTGATTTGCCAGTGCTGGTCACATGTCCCCTTCTGAGCCGATTGCGGAAGATGGAAAACAGGACATGTGACCTCTGATGGCCAGTCATGCGAGGTGTGCTCTATTGGAGGAGGTGCATATGCAACACGTATATGCAGCTATTTTCTGTTCCCCTGTCTAGAGGAGCACTGCTAAAAATAGGTGTGAGGGGGTAGCTTGGATTCATTTTGTGCCTCTGTAAACCAGCCCCCCCCCCCCCCCCCCCCGACACAGTGTTTGAGTCTGCTTTGTGTTTAAGAAGCTATGAGCCCTCTGGACTCTTACGTCATTGATTGTTGCCACATATTTTGGCCCCTTTTACATTGAGACTCTCCCACACATATAGAATTGTATGGGCCCTGCCACATATTTAGGAGGCAATTGCATTCACTGCCATTTTAACCCCGATGGCATTTGCAATCAATCTGCAAATAGGAATTGCTACTATAAAGCTGGTAAAAACGCAGGGTACACAAGATCGGAGAGTATCATTAGTGATTATCGCTAACACTCTGCCTTGCTCCACTATGTCAAGAGAGCCTTATTGCCTATTGGGTGGGCCCTTATTTAAGAAGGGATAGCGTCAGGTAGCGCTTGGTTAATGAGAGGTAGCGTCAGATAGCGACTGGTCAACGCCGGACACGGCACGCAATTACACATTTATCAAGCAGAATCTGTTTAGCTGTTTAGTGGGATAGCGCCATGTAGCGTCTGATTCATCATTTTCACAGCCTCAGCGAACAGCGCCAGCGCTCAGCCTTGCACAGCGCCAGGTATGACCTCTCGCTACCTGACGCTCTGCCATACATTTCAATGGACGATCATTTTCTTCTTTTTAAACTTTTTTTTTTTTTTTTTTTTTTAAATCACAAATAGTTCTGTGACTTCTGGTATTGAGAAAGCAGTTTTTTCATAATTTTTTCATTTTTTATATATTTCCTCAGAAATGACATTACAGGTCTGGCATTAAAGTGGACCAACACCCAGGATTTTGACTATCCTGGGTATTGGTCCACTTCCCCGGGGCACCCCGATCGGGGGTGCCCCGCTGTGTGAAACCCCCCAGAAAGCCCCCAAAACTCACCTCTCCCCGCTCCCACGTGGCCGCGCCGTCCAATCGGCGCCGACGGACAAGCTGATTGACAGCAACGTACAAGCAGCTTGCCCGTCGGCGCCTCCCGCGCGTCACTCTTGACGTGTGCGCGCCCGCGCCGGCCATTCAGAGACACGCGCACGCCTAGAGGGGTGCGAGGGAGGCGGCGGCGGCCGGCTGCCGCCGAAGACCAGGTAGGTGGATTTGGGGTGTTCAGGGGGGGTTCACCCCGCGGGACATCCCGATCTCGGATGTCCCGCGGTGTGTGAGGTGATCGGCCCGGGAATCTTATAGATTCCCGGGCCGATCACCTCAGGGTGTTGGTCCACTTTAAAGTGTTCATGTTACAATGTTGTTACAATGTAATTCCATATGTTTTCGCTTTGTTACTAGTTGATAGATGCTTGAAAACACACTTTAAACACACCGCCTTCTGCGCTCTGGGCTTCAAACAAGTATTTTTCAGCGCCAGAGATTTGGGTGTTGTTTTGCTGAATATGGTGTGAGTCGATCGCTATGAGCAGTCGCTAACATGCACTCCCATACAGCGCTGTACTGGTCAAATAGCGACTCCTCACAATGTATTCAACATTACTGAACAGCGACTGAGTCGAGCACTGCGACTACTAGCGGGCGCTCTGAAAATGCCTGCTACAGACGCTCATCTGTCGCTACCTGATTGGCTGATACTCTGGATCCTCTCATACCTTTTTCTCCCTCTGAGTTTATCTCCGAAAGCTGCTGCTGGGATGGAGACAGATAAAGATGAACTGCGCCACTTTCTTTTTTCTTTACTACACAACTGGAAAAGCTGTGTGTATCTTGTATCTCTCAGTTTTACGGCTATCGATTGAAATGTATTTTAAGGTTGGCAGACACTTTAATCAAACAGCATTTCCTATTGCGCACTAGTGGATCTGACTTTACACTTCCGTGGAAAAGTTTTACTTTGTACCATGGAGCTGTGTGTTGGAATTATTTTAATGACTGCTTAGTGACAAGCATAAAACTTTGATGAATTCCATGAAAAAAAACGATTGAGAGCTCTAATGAAAACCACAACCTCCTTTCCATTGCGAGGCGTAAAAAGAAAGTCAAGCATTCTTTTCTCTAGATTATTGCTGGACCCCAGTGGAGGGGGGGGGGCTCATTCCATCCTCTGGGATCCTTATCTTATCAAACGCTCTCAGTCAAGTGCATTGGTATTCCTCACCTCCGCCAGAGTCATTATAAGCTGCCTATGTTTAGATCATTTAGATAGCAGCGCATGCTGAAATTTCCTGCCTTTCAATTGCCAGACCATCTGGAAAATATGTCTACGCTCAGGCATGCATTTGTGCTTTGCAGAGGCTGTGAGTGCATGTGTGAGCTAAAGGGGTGGGTGGGGGGCTCCTCAAGCTGCAGCTAATGAAATGCCAATTATTATTATATATAATTATTATATATATATATTATTATATATTATAACTCTTCTGGGTTGGAGTGTGTCAGACATGTCCTAGTGTAGAAGCTCTTTATACAGTATGCTTCCATTCTGTCATATTCAATGGGATGCCTCCAAGGCAGTACATGTATCAGAGCTGTATGGGGCCCAGGTAAAAGCCCCTTTGTGGAGGGCCTGGCTGACAAATCAGAGACTGATGATAGAGCTTGAGTCAGGGCTGATATAAATCCTTTACTCCACATAGGGTGCTAGGATATAGGGATCTTAAAAATGTATCCAGTAAGGAGCAAGGTTAGTGTGGAGGCTGATTCACTACTAATGCCAGGTATTGCCAGATGAGCGACCGCTAGTAGACGCTATCAGGGCGCTGTAACAGAGCATCTCAGTCGCTTTAGTAACCTGGCTACCATTGATGAATGTGATGTGTGTTGGGCGCTGTAACAACAGTATAGCGCTAAGGCAAGCAAGAGGTAGTGCCAGCTCAGTGCGCCTGGCACTCGGCGCTTCACACCATATTTAACAAAACACTAGACACACACAGCGTCGGCACTATAAAGCTGGGTGCTGTAGCATAGAGCACCAGACGCTGTGTGATCAAAGTCTGTTTTTGAACACATATCCACCAGTAACAAAGCGAAAACGCATGGAATGACATTGTTTTAACACTGGGACAATTACACTTTAGTGCCAGACATGTAAATTCAATTCTACATAAAAATATAAAAAGTCCCAAAAAATTATAAAAGTGTTTGTTTGCAGCCAGGAGAGGTCACACAATGATTTGAGCAAAAAAAAAAAAAATTAAATTCGCAAACAAGCTATTTATACACAACTAATGAAGCCCCATTGAAATGTATGGGAGAGTGCCACAGAGAGACAGGTACTACATCGCGCCGGCGCTATACACTGAGCCACCTGGATTAATACATGTGATGCTACATGGCGCTGTGAGAGGCGCTCACCAGATTCGTTTTCTTATATGTGGTTTTGCGTACAGCGCCTGTCGTTCACCAGATGCAACCTGCCGCTACGAGGCATTACCTCTTAAATAACCCCCTTAGTGTCCTCATGGACCAGGACTCACCCTGGCATTGATTTCGTCCGGGGGTTCTACTTTTAAAAAGAATTCCCTCTGCCAGCCTTATACTTGCCACATCTACCTTCCTTGAAGTCGTGACTTGTAGTGGGCTCCTCCACTGGCCCGGCAAATGCAATATGCTGCCAGCAGTCATGTAAATGGCAGCTGTGTGGAAGAGGAAGGCTGTGAAGTGGTGCATCACAAATCACCAATCTCCTGCCCCCTATGGCTGATTATGGCTACCTGACAATCTTTAACTAGAGGGACATCAGAAATCAGAGTTCTCAAAAGGGATCTAATTTCATTTTTTACAAGAGGAAAAAGGCACATTGTATTTATCACTTTGGGATGGATACTGTGCTGGACTTTCCACTTGAGTCAAGCTACACGAGTTTCCAGGACATTTGCCTTGCACTCCCAGCTATACGAGTGAGCTGTTTCTGTTACCTTTTGTTTGCAATCATTTTCAGACTTCAGTATTGCTTTAAGATGCCGCACTGTTCTAGATGGGGAGGCCGATTCATTAATAGCGGCAGGTAGCGACAGTTGAGCGACTGTAGCGGCATTTTCAGAGCGCCCGCTAGTAGTCGCTGTGCTTGGCCGTTGTTCGGTAGTTGATAGCGACTCAGTCGGTTTGCCGTAATGTTGAATATTGGGTGAGGAGTCGCTATTTGACAGGTTCCGCGCTGTATGGGAGTGCATGATAGCGACTGGCCCTAGCGACCGGCTCCCACCATATTCATTAAAAAATCACGCTCAAAAAAATTCTTGCGCTGTAAAATGCATGTTTAAACCCCAGAGCGCTGGCGGCGATGGGTTAAAAGTAGTTTTTTAACCCCCAAACAACCATATTTTTGGAAACCAAAAAAAACAAGTTTTTTAAATAATTTAGTAATATGAATACATTAATATCAGACCTGTAATATCAATTCTGTACAATTTTTATTTTTTTTCCCTTAGAAAAATTATCTAAAATGGCAGAAGTGGTCACAGAATTTTTCACATTTAAAAAAAAATAAATAAATAAATTAAAAACAATTAATTATTAATATTTAAAGATTGTCCCATTGAAATGCATTGGAGAGCGCCAGGTAGCGAGAGGTCATACCTGTCGCTGTTCAAGGTCGGACGCTGGCGCTGTGGGCTGAGGCTGGAATAATGATGAATGAGTGGCTATCTGGCGCTATCTCAGTCGCTAAGCAGGATTGGCTTGATAAATGTGTGATTGTGGTGGGGAGCCGGCGTTCTCGTGGCGGAGCCCGTCATTACCGGACGCTCACCAGTCGCTACCTGTCGCTATTCCTTCATAAATAAGGGCCATTGTAAGTGATTATCTGAACACAGCACCTCCCCCAAAATGTAAGTAAACCACTATAAACATGAACACCACACCTAAATTCAGTTTCGTATTTTTATTTCATGTAGCCTTAAAGAAGGATTGCAGTTAGCTATTGTTGCCCTGCTGGTTAATGATCATGGTAGAGGCGCGTGTTCTCATAGATGTCCTGTTGTCTATCCAGAAATAAAAGCTTGATCTCTTTGTGGGTCACTGACTACACGGAGCTGTAAAGTGCTTTTTCTGCTCTGGGCTATGGCTTGTAGTCGATGGGCCCATATGACGCTGAGATCTGATTCTCCAAAGCTGCATCTGTTTTAGGTGTTAAAGATCTTTCCTTATGTGCAGTTTAAGGGAATCACTCCTCACAAACTCATTGAGTTTTGTGCAGAGAGCATTGGCATTGTAGGGTATGGGCAGCTTTCATATGCTTTTATAGGCTTTTCAGCAGTATAAACTCTCTTAGTGTGGACCAACCACTTCCTGTGGAAGGTTAATTTAAAAAAATGGCATACCTGGGGAAATGACTATAACACCACTATAACAGGAATACCAAGCACCATTGAGAGCAGAAAACATCCAAACTGTAATTTACCTGGGGTAGGGAAGCAAAATAGATGCTTTTTGGGGGGTTTGGTAAGCTTTAAGTAGTTAAAGTGATTTACAAGTGTCCTGAATCAGCCTTGCTTTATAACTACAAAAAAGGCAAATGCCCTGGTAGTTCACAAAGTAAAAGTAAAGCCTTGATGACAGGATGAGCATTGACACTTGCAGGATTCTCTTGGTCACTGCACTGTGTAAGCTGTATTAACTGCAGAAAATTGTCTGGGCCTCGAACATTCTAGTTACGCATGGACTGCCCTAATGGCAGCCCTTTCCCACCAATAAACCACAGAGTAGGCCACTGTGTTAAAATGGACTGTGAAACTGTGGTGGCTTTCGAGGCCACAGCATCCCCCACACACCCAATGGCATCCTCTTTATGATGGCCAATTGCAACTTAGACAGGGCCTAGACTTAGACTAACTGCGGGATCCTAGATTTTTGGTGACCCTGGGAGGGGGGCGAGGGGGTGTCACACTGCGCTCCTCTTTAAACAATTGAAATCCATTAGAGGGGGGAGGTTGAGTATTGTGCCCCTGTGGAACAGAACACTCCCTGGCACAGAGTTGCAAAGGATGCCCCCTCCTTTCCTCTCGTTGTCTAGCAGTGCTCGTTGCTATGTTAGGCCCGAGGATGGAGAAAATAGTTCTTACCTTCAGAGGTCTTATTTACAGTGGGGTCTTGTTATTGTGGTACCCTGGGGGCTAAGCAGTGACAGCCCAGGTTTGTGTTGACACAGGCAGGGACAAAGTTATCATTCTGTTCTCTGCCTATTAGCAGCACAACCTAATTGACCAATTAGCCAATTTACGTCATAATAAAAATGAATCCCCGGAGCCAGGTTAGTCCTTTTTATTTGTGAATGTATGTGTCCCCTCATGTTTTATTGGTAAATAAAGTTAGAAATAGTATAATTATGCCCGCCTTATAGGTGACTGGCACCGCCACCACACAACATCCTTTGTATTCAAATACTGGTCACCTTATCATGAAAAGCACCTGAACGTCACCAGTGAATGGCGGATTGTCCCAGCGCTGCCAGTCATTCGGACAGCCAGTTCCTGGAGGAAGGCTCCTGATAAATGATTATTTGCTGGACGACTTTTAAAGGCCACTTGTTTACAGCTCTCACACCCCTCTGACCACCTCTGTTAACGCTTGTTAATGGATTGCTTGTAAATCATTGATTCACTTTACCTGCCCCCATGCTGCCCCGTCAGCTCACACTGGGCAATGCTCTATGGTGTTTATTTTATGCCCTCATTAACCAGTTCACTGCCACACTAGAAGCTCTCTTATGCAACTTTTTTGTATTGAATTTCAATCCTTTACACAATATTAATAGTGGGTTTGTTTTATAGATCTGCTGTGAACAATGCACTCTCTTGTATATGCACTAAGAGGCAGTAGGTGTACATAAGCTGACGCACATAGGAAACACCTGTCATTGTCTCTTGTTAGCATGGGTGGCATAATAACATGATGTTGAGGGCGGGGCCATCACTTATATTAATAATGAGCATGACTAGAGGAACAAGGAGTTCTGGTACTGAGAGATCTCAATGCTGAGATCTCCACAAGACATAAGAAGCCCATCATTGACAGCGCAAAAACACCATTCAGGCTTTTATATTCCACTTCATCCAATCACTAAGAGGCCGATTCATTAATAGCGGCAGGTAGCGACAGTTGAGCGACTGTAGCGGCATTTTCAGAGCGCCCGCTAGTAGTCGCTGTGCTTGGCCATTGTTCGGTTGTTGATAGCGACTGAGTCGGTGTGCAGTAATGTTGAATACGGGGTGACGAGTCGCTATTTGACAGGTTCTGCGATGTATGGGAGCGCATGATAGCGACTGGTCAGAGCGACCGGCTCCCACCACATTCATCAAAAAATCACGCTCCAAAAATTCTCGCGCTGTGAAATGCATGTTTAAACCCCAGAGCGCTGGAGGCGATGTGTTAAAAGTAGTTTTTTAACCCCCAAACCACCATATTTTTGGAAACCAAAAAAAAAAAAAAAAATTTGAAAGAATTTAGTAATATGAATACAATAATTTCAGACCTGTAATATCAATTCTGCACAAATTTTTTTTTTTTTACCTTAAAAAAATTAACTAACATGGCAGAAGTGGTCACAGAATTTTTCACATTTAAAAAAAAAAAAACATTACTAACAATTAATTATGAATATTTAAAGATTGTTCCATTGAAATGCATTGGAGAGCGCCAGGTAGCGAGAGGTCATACCTGTCGCTGTTCAAGGTCGGACGCTGGCGCTGTGGGCTGAGGCTGGAATAATGATGAATGAGTCGCTATCTGTCGCTATCTCAGTCGCTAAGCAGGATTGGCTTGATAAATGTGTGATTGTGGTGGGGAGCCGGCGTTCTCGTGGCGGGGCCCGTCATTACCGGCCGCTCACCAGTCGCTACCTGTCGCTATTCTTTCATAAATAAGGGCCTAACAACACTATTTTAATGCTGTCATATAAACCAGAGAAGAGTAAGAACCTGCCATGTTCAAAAATGGTCTAGTAGTAAAGTATACTGGATAGCATCCCTGATTTGTTCATTCTACCAGTGAAGGAAAGCTTCAACCGGACCTTCAGCATGATTTAATGAAAAGCCCAAACCCTTAAAAACTATTCCCCAGCATCTAAAATCAAGATATTTTAAGTTTTAGTTACTTATTATTCTTTCCCTCACTGGGCTACAACTCTGTTCAGGGCTCTAGGGTACAGGCGCTGCCATTTTGACTCAGAAGCATCACATACTGAGGAAATCTGTATGTACAGGGTGTGGGAAACATATAAGATATGCTCTTATTCAGGGTGAAGGTCCGCTTTCAGTATTAACATACCTCCCAACTGCCCCTCATTTGCAGGGACTGTACCTCTTTTAAAGTGGACCAACCCCCAGGGGTGATCGGCCCGGGAATCTTATAGATTCCTGGGCCGATCACCTCCCTCACCGCGGGGCATCCGAAATTGGGATGTCCCGCGGGGTGAAACCCCCCCCCCCCAAAAGCCCCCAAAAACCTTACCTTATCGGCGACGGAGCAGCCGCCGCCGCCTCCCGCGCGTCCCTCTAGCAGTGCGCGCGCCGCACCGGCCGTTTGTGAACGGCCGTCGCGGGTGCGCGCCCCGTACGAGGGACGCGCGGGAGGCGGCGGCGGCTTGTCCGTCGCTTATCCGTCACCAAAAAGGTACGTTTTTTGGGGCTTTTGGGGGGTTTCACACAGCGGGGCATCCTGATCTCGGATGCCCCGCTGAAGTGGACCAACACCCAGGATAGTGAAAATCCTGGGTGTTGGTTCACTTTAAGTCCATGTCCTCGTGTCCCTTGTTCTTCTCACTTGTCCCTCTTTGAGGTGTAACATAGGGATCTGAATCAATAAATGATTCATTCTCCATATTGTATCCTCTTTAGTAAAAATTGACATTTTAAAGACTAATTGCAACAGAAAAAGCTTCCTTCATGAGCATGGTGGAGCACCAATGAAAGTGGACCAAAAGCCATGATTCTGACTATCCAGGGTTTTGGTCTTTGCCCCCGGGCACCCCGATCGGGGATGCCCCGCTGTGTGAAACCCCCCAGATCGCCCCGATCTCACTCACCCTTCTCCGGTCATATGGCGCATGCGCAGCCTCTTGTCAGCATCCCCTGCTACCCTGTAACAGAGAGAGTGCCCGTGGTGGCTATTCTCAAACGCCTGGTGCGGGCACGCACCCTGCTAAAGGGCTAGCGGGGATGTGGCTGCAGCTTGCGCATACGCCGTTAGACTGGGAGAGAAGGTGAGTTTCCCCCAGGTGACCTCGGGGGTTTAACAGAGTGGGGCATCCTGAATATGGATGCCCCGGGGGGGAGTGGGTATGCCTGCCCTGGAATCTCATAGACTCCAGGGCGGGTTTTGGTCCACTTTAATGTTTGCACCAACATAAGCGGGATCTTACACAAAGCAGGATTTTGTGACAGAAGTGATGACGCAGGGTTTGAGAAAACCTAACTTGATTTTAACCAGAATGGATTGTGCGATGTCCTGGGCGGAATTGACAGCTCCTAGGCTGCTCTGCCCGGAGTTGCCGTCTTTTTTGTATAACTCTGCACAAAATGTTATTAATACTGTAACAAAAGACTCTTATGGTTTGTTCTGCAAATAGAAACCTTGTGCAGAATTGGAGCAATTCCTTTCTGCTCTCTAGTGGTTTCCATATAACACACAATTCCAGAAAAGTTTCCCCCGTGTGCTGTACATTTATACTTGGCGCCAGCTTTATGCTGTAGATTTGCCCCTCTGCTTTCAGTGGGGAATTTTAGTTCACCAGAACAAACCTAATTTTCACTGCTCAGTTATAAACTGCTGAGGCCGCAGTAACGTGGCCAAAGCAATAATGACCCCTGTTATTTGTTCCATTCAGGGGAAGATATACAGGTCAGGTCATTCTAAAATTAGTTTAAAAAAGCAATACCGCACCCTAGGATTTAAAGGACAACTGTCAATAAACACATTTAAAAATGGAATGCTATTATATGATAGGATACATAATACTTTTTACCAATATACTTTATTTCTAAAATAATATCCTCTTGTACCCTTTGATTTTGAAAAAAGCAGAAAGTAACAGATGTCAACAGATGAGCAGCCTGACAGGCGCAGGGAGCAGCATGTCTCTGCTCACAAAGCTTTCAGGTACAGTGTTGTGTCTCTAGAGCTCTCTCATTTCCTAAACGCCTGTTATGGCTATGTTTGGGAGTCAGGATACTCAAACCTAATGGGACAAGGCGTGTGACTTGTTGTGTGACCAATCAAATTTTCCCCCAGGAGCGTGCAAAGTGGGGGCAGCCCCACTGTGCTTCTCTGTGTGGCCGTTGACAGCGCTGGATTGTGGGCGAGGTAAGTTTTTTTTTTGTTTTGTAAAAAACAATCCTGCTGCGGGGGGGGGGGGGGGGGTTTACATTTGACTGGACATCCACTTTAAAATGGCATAAAACCCCCATGCCCCACCACCCACCCCTCCCA
The DNA here is from genome assembly GCA_027917425.1 of Gastrophryne carolinensis. Lineage (NCBI taxonomy): Eukaryota > Metazoa > Chordata > Amphibia > Anura > Microhylidae > Gastrophryne > Gastrophryne carolinensis. Next base: position 495,472,916 of record CM051235.1, read on the forward strand.
GTGTCTGGCTTGACAGTGGCCCGGTTTAAACCCTTTGGTTGATGCCCGGCAAAGTATTTCTATATAGAGCTTCTTAAAGAGAACACTGAATTGTGGAGGCTGATTCACTACTAGCGCCATGTATCGCCATGTGAGCGTCTGTATAGCGGTGCTTAGAGCGACCGCTAGTAGACGCTATAAGCGGGTGTCGGGCGCTGTAACCTAGCGTAGCGGTCTCTGTAGTATTATTATTATTATTGTTTATTTATATAGCGCCATCATCTTCCGTAGCGCTTTACAAAGTAGTAATTACAGACAGGGTAGAAACATATGGTACATATACTGTTTCAAATGCAGTTTTACAGGTTTGACAGTGGATATTCGGAGTACATGATACAATAGGGGAGGGAGCCCTGCCCTTGCGAGCTTACAGTCTAAAGTAGTATCCTCTCCAGCATTGATAAATGTGATGTCTGGTGGGTGCTGTAGAAGCACTCTCCCTGATTCACTGCAGAGCCCATGGAAAATGCTAGGTGGTGTCCCGAGTTCAAAGCGCCCAAGACTAGGCTACATCTAACAAGAGGACAACGCTGCAGCTCAGTGCGTCCGGCACTCAGCGTTCCACACCATTATTAAGAAAAAACTACACACAGCGTCGGCGCTCTAAAGCTGGGCGCTGTAGCATAGAGCGCCAGACCCTAAAAAAGTCTGTTTCTAAACACATATACACCAGTAACAAAGCAAAAACACATGAAATAAATAGTTTGAACACTGTGAGAATGACACTTTAGTGCCAGACCTGCACATACAACTCTGCATAAAATTTATAAAAAATAATGTATAAAATGTTTGTTTGCAGGCCAGGAGAGGTCACACAATGAGCAAAATAAATAAATTTTTAATCCCAACCCGCTTTTTAAACAGCACCAAATGAAACCCCATTGAAATGTATGGCAGAGCGACATTGAGCGAAAGGTAATACGTGGCATTCCTGAACCGAGAGCGCCGACGCTATACACTGAGCCGCCTCTAGTAATGTGACGCTAGGTGACGCTGTTAGAGGCGCTAACCAGATTCGCTTTCTTAAATGTGGTCTTACGTGCAGCGTCCAGCGTTCACCAGGTGCTACGTGCCGCTAGGTAGCATTACCTGGCGCTAACCTATCTTAAATAACCCCCTTAATCTCCATACAGCCCTGACGGTATAATTAAAAAACTCCACAGATGACTCTGCTGTTACAAAGTGCTGTTGGCGCTCTATTCCTGGGGATTCGTCTCTGTTTTGACCAGGGGCTTGTTGCAGTCTGGGTGTCAGAGGGGACACATTTGCATGGCCTGCCAGCTGGCTCCTTGGCAAGCTTTGCGCTCTCAGAGGAGACAGGCTGACAGTCCTCACAGCCCCTGGCTTCAAATAGTAATTACCAGTGACGGGAAGACATGGGTGATTAGAGATCAAACAATAGCTAGTAAAAAAAACGACTTCCGAAATGACATAAAGTAAGACATTGACTAACAAAAAATGTTTCTTTTATACTGGGACTAGACAATGCCAAGAGTTATTTATGCCAAACTACAGTTTAATACTTTTTAAATGCCCTACTACGTTTTATACAGCCCCAATATGTTGTAAAGTGTCCACTGCATTACTAGCTAGCGACATTGCTTCTTGGGAGGTCTGGAAGCTGCTGAAGAAAGGAGAGTTAGTTCATGTCTTGCCCAAGTATTTTATACACAATTGCTTATTAAGAAATATCTGTAGCAGACTGAATTCTTGCTTTATAGAGGAACAAAACCCTGCGCGGCCAGCCTTGGAATCGGGATGCCCTGCTGTGTGAAACCTCCCAGATAGGCCGCTTACCTCTTCCCGGTCCAATGTCGCATGGGTTCTTGTGCCTATGTCATGCGGCAAACAGCTAGAACTATTTGCATCTTTGACCCGTGTGCTTGCTCCTCCTAGGCTGGGACTGGAATGCGTACTGCTGGGGGTGTGGCCGCTTGCACTCCAATTGTATATAGCCAGATTGGATGAGAGCCTGCGAACACGCCATTAGAACGAGAAGAGCTAAGCTATTACTGCTGATATGAGGGGTTTCACACAGTATGGTACCCCACATGGGGGTGCCCCTGGGGCATGAAACAAAACCCAGGATAGGTAAAAAAACGTAACGGGGTAGTTAAAAAAAAACTCAAATTGGCTTAGGACTCAACTTTGCTTAGGCCAGGGCTCAAGCAGCACCAGTAGAGGGAGGTAGAAAAACAGAGAGAAACTGTCTTGAGCGTGTTTTATTGACTTCTCAGACTCTTGTGTCTTTTTCTATGATTTGTTGACGACCCAGTTGCACTGCTGCAAGGACAGAACTGTCTGAACATTGCAGGAAGCCTCCTGGAATGTCAGGTCTGAATGAACAATATTGTCCAACTGTGAGATGTTACAATATAACACAGCTGGGCCAGCTGGTTTGTTACAGTGTAACAGCGGGACTCTGTCCTCCTTTTTGTTTTGTACAGCATGAGGAAGAGATACCTCTGTACCTCCCAGCCCATATTCTGCCCTTGCCCATACTGATCCCTGCCAAATTGCCGCTGCAATTCTGAAGCTTTGGTACCATCGCTGTATGAGTGACCAGGTCCACCCTTCCCATGGTCTTTCCCTGCAATGCTATTCATTGATCAGCAAACTAGGCTGATTTCTGGCCCCAGTCTGCCTCTGAAGATGCTCATAATGATACTCTTGATAGGCAAATACTAACCCTGGATGCTGTTACTGAATGCACAGTGATTTCGGAATAAACATTTTGGGCTGTTTGAGATTCCCAGAAGTTACCTGTGTCCTGGAAATGAGGTTCAAGACAAACTTATATTACTTAGAGGCTTTAATACTAGCACTACGTATCGCCATGTGAGCATCTGTATAGCGGCGCTTACAGCGACCGCTAGTAGACGCTGGCAGTGGGTGTCTGGTGCTGTGACCTAGCTTAGCGGGCGGACAAGTGGCGCTGTACTATCCTGTCCAGCATTGATAAATATGATGTCTGCAGGGCGCTGTAGAAGCACTCTCCCTGATTCACTGCAGAGCCAATCGCGAATGCTAGGTGGTGTTCCAAGGTCAAAGCACCCAGGACTAAACGCTACATCTAACAACAGGACAATGCTGCAGCAAGCGATAGCGTCCGGCACTCGGCACTGAAGCCCGTATTCAAGAAAAAACTTCACTCAACCAGCGCCAGCGCTCTAGCCTCGAGCACTATGTGATAAAAGTCTGTTTCTCAACACATATACACCAGCACCAGAGTAAAAACACATTGTTTTAACACTGTGACTGCAATAGCAGACCTGCACATACAATTCTGCCTAAAAATAAAAAAAAAACAATAAAATTGTTTGTTTGCTGGGCAGGAGAGGCCACCTATTTATACACAACCAAATGAAACACCATAGAAATGTATGGCAGAGCGCTACTGAGCGTCAGGTACTCCATGGCGCACCTGAACCTAGAGCGCCGGCGCTGTACACTGAGCCTACGCTAGTAATACATGTGGTGCTACATGACACTGTTAGAGGTTCTCACCATGCTTTCTTAAAAGTGATCTAGACTGAAGTGGACGTGTCTAAACACACACCTTTCTTCAAAAAGGAGCACCAATTCAAATACAAGTACAAAAATCTTTATTGTAACAAAGGGAGATTTGTTAATACACAAAAACACACTGGACAATTAAAATCACATGGATAACCACATGGCCGCAATAATAAGTATGAATAAAAACCCCATGAGGGGAACAATATATCATTAGACCCTATGTGCACTTATTTAATCCTTTTAGATTAATTTTTTATGCCGGCATAAAAATAAATAGTATGAACACCCTATAACTACTATATATAAACCACAAACAAATTGCTTAATGATACCGTGTTCATATGTGTGTCAACTATACTAATAACAACAATATCCCATGTGTTGAAATATATATAATAACCTATATTGCTCAGAAAATATATTGGCAATTATTGCCCAAAAAAATATATGAACAAACAGTTGCAATAAGTGAATAAAGACAAAAAAACACACTCGAAGTGCACGTGCACGTGCTAAATGACACCAGCAACCCTGAATACTCAGAATTAGAACATCGCACATAGAGTCAGCTACCAGGAGGTCATCATAAATCAACCACCGCGCCCGCGGCTCCCATGCCACTTCAAGGTGAGGGTTTCTTAAAAGTGGTTTTCACATACTGCGCCCAGCGTTCACCCGGCGCTACATGGTAAATAACCTCCATAATCTAGAGGGAAGCCAACTCAGGTAGCAACTTGGCTGGACTTGGGATTCATCATCAGAGCCCAACAGGCATCCTGCTAGCATAAATGCAGCCATAGCTTCTAATCAGTAGTTTCTTGTTACGCATTGAAGCTGTAATAATGTCACGGCTGCAACAATCAGAATCTATGCCAAAGTTGAGTGCACACATGACATATGCACTTGACCCGATGACAATTTATTTCCCATTGCCTTATAGTACGTGGTGCTCTTCTCTTTCTGCAGTAATTGTTCTGTAGTCACAGCGTGAAGCAGATCTGGGAGCGAGAGGATGAGGGAAGCTCATCTCATGTCAGGCCTATTTTGCTGCAGTCATGCAGAAATCTTTAGATAAACTTGAAATGATCGCCTCCGGCTCAGTGCACTTAGTAATGAAACTCGTGCTCCAGTCCTGCATTGCAGCATTCTCTCTGCAACGGCCAAAGATCAGCATGCTCCCCCACATCTCCAACCTTGCACCCTGCCATCGCAGCTGTCCTCCAACTTCTAATCTCCTTAATCAGACTGGATGCCTCTTGGCTCTGCTGCCTCTCAGTTGGTCTCCATTGTTAATAAGGCATTAGGACTTGTTTCTGCTGTCTCTTCCGTTGTTAAAAGGGTTCCTGTGGAAAAAAAGCGCATACCACAATTGAAAAGAGACGATTATGTTTAATGTGGTAAACATTTGATATATATCTCCTAGTTCCCATTTAGAATCTAGTAAAACATTGGGTCCCCAACTTGCGTTGCATTGGAGTTGCTTTGAAGGTCTGTTTTAAGGGTCCAATTAAAAGACACTTTCAGCTCTGGAGCCAACATCATTTAAACCTAACTGCAACAGCCTGCAGGAATCCATTTTGGACTATATATGACTAGGCAACTGGGGCCATCATAAAGAAGAACATCACCTGGAATTTTCACCATCCTGGGTTATCTTCCTCCTGCCTGGGGCATCCCTATTTAGGATGTCCTGCTGTGTGATACTGCCCCGAATTCCCTGTGTGAAAGTGAGAAGGGCTCACAGAGGGGGTGTCAATTTCACACGAGCCTCAGGTTTGGTGAAATCCCCCTTCCTTCCAGTGAAATGTGCAAAGAGACATGGGCCTGACACTGCATCAGGTAAACTGCCAGCCAATCGATTTTAAAGTTTGATTGGTCAATCCCTTTAAAGTGGAAAAAAGAAACAAGATTTTGACCTTCCTGGGTTTGGTTGCGTGCCCCCAGGGCATCCCGAATTGGGGTGCTCCACTGTGTAAAACCCTGCTATTCGCCCAGTAAAACTCACCTCTCCTCAGTCCAGCAAAGTATGCTTGGGCTCTCATTCAATCAAAACCCTTTGCTATGTTTCCATCCTTCGGCAAAGGGCTCTCAATGATTTCAATGGGGAGCCAGAGCGACCACATCCCCTGCGGCATGCATGCGTGCCCCACCCTGGCGACTCCACTCCACTGGCCCCTCTTACTCCCCATTGTAAACAATCAGGGCCATCTGTCAAATGGCAAGCGGCTCTAATTGGATGAGAGCCCACGCAAGTGCCGTTGAACTGGAGAACGGTGAGTGATTACCAACGGCCTGGGGGGTTTCACACAGCGGGGCATCCTGATTCAGGTTGCCCCAGAGGGAAGGCCAGCGGCCAGCCCTGGAATCTTTTAGATTTCATGGCCAGCGGCGCCGTTACGAAAAGTTGGAGACCCCCTGCAGTGGATGATCACAACTATAGTTTTAAAGTGGACCTTCAACATCATTAAATGAAAAGCCCAAACCCTCTAAAAATATTTCCCAGTATCTAAAATTAAAATGTATGTTTGTGGTCACTTATTTATTATTTTTTCTCCCACTGGGCTGCAACTCTGGCACTGCCATCCTGCCTCAGAAACATCATATAATGAGGAGAGGAGAGGGGGCAAAAGTGCAATGGGGTGAGTTTATAGCTGTGCTTTGCACAGACAGAGCAGAGCTGGGGTCAGGAAAAGGTCAGCAATCCCAGAATGCAGAATGGTACAGTCAGAAGACACTTCCTGTCTGCAGACAGTCTGAGACTCCATGTGCCACCATTTTGGATGATTAAAGGCTCAGAAAATGCAGTGGATGCAGGTAGGATGATTTTTAATGTGGGCAATCTGTATGTACAGAGATATACAGACATATATGTATGTCTTATACAGAGATATAAGATGGGCTCTAATTCAGGGTGAAGGTCTGGTTTAACTCATTTTTAGCAATTTGGCATTTTAGGTCACAGTGCTATACTCTTGACAATCAAATCTATGGCTTTGGCAGGTAAATCTATCTCTTCTTATTCCTTGCTCTGTGTGTTGGCCTTTTCTTTTCTTTTACAAAGTTTTTATTGAAGTTCACATAGGATACACAGTATACATATAGAAAAAGAAACCATACTGGAAAACATAGATGAGTTGCATACTAATAGTTTTGAGGTATACGGCTTTTTCCAAATATACAGTACTATAGTCTGCTTAGTTGAACAATGTGTCCAGAGCGAATCATATTAACATATGTAATTTAACAGATTATATGCTTAGAGTGGACCAACACCCACCGGTGATCGGCCCGGGAATCTATAAGATTCCCGGGCCGATCACCTCCCTCCCCGCGGGACATCCGAGATTGGGATGTCCCGCGGGGTGAAACCCCCCCAAACACCCCAAACTCCTTACCTTAGTAAGGTGAATGGCCGGCGCTGGCACGCGCGCGTCAAGAGGGACGCGCGGGAGGCGGCGGCGGAGGAGCCGCTTGTCCGTCGGCGCGGGGAGAGGTGAGTTCGGGGGGGGTTTCACACAGCGGGGCACCCCGATCGGGGGTGCCCCACCGAAGTGGACCAAGACCCAGGATAGTCAAAATCCTGGGTGTTGGTCCACTTTAACAGAACCGAGTCTCATGGAGTGATCAACCGTGTGCTTATTGAATGTTGTCATGGGAACATGGGGTATATCCCACAGAAGTTACTTCCTGGGAGTTCCAGCGCTCAGGGATTGTTGTGAGCAATTTTGGAGCGTATATAACCGGGTGGGGGGGGGGTGGATGGGATGAGGGAGAGCGGAGTGGGCCTGGGCCAAGGCATAAATAGAGGTATTGAGCAGAGGATTTGGGGATCAATTACCGATAATGGGACGTGTGAATCCATCAGATTGAAAACAAGGGGTCTGTCTGATTATTAATCAGCCTGATATGTTCCAGCCATGGGCTCCAGGTCTCATAGAACATGTCATACTGATCATTCACTATTGCTGTTATTTTTTTATTACACATAATATCAGACATCCTATTTTGGATTTTAGGCCAAGGTATGTTGAGGGATTTCCAGTATCTGGCTATGGTCGTCTTCACAGCTGAAAAGATGTATTGAGTCAGCTGCCACCCTATTTTAGTGTATTTACCTATTTTCAAAGATAGAATTGCTTCCCAGGGATTTGCTACCTGCGGAATCTGTAAGATGTCAGAGACTAGATTCAAAGTTCTGTTCCAGGTGGTTACAAGAGATCGGGCATTCCCACCATATGTGATACATAGTTACCCTTCCCCCACAGCCTCTGAAACACAGAGGGGAGTCTGAAGGGGAGAATCTATGGATTCGGTCTGGAGTATAGTACCACCGGAACAGCACCTTGTTTGCGTTTTCCAAGATGAATGCATTGCAGGAGGTTTTGCTTATATTACTCCAGATGCTCTGCCAGGCATTTAGGTCCTTTTCTGTCCCCATTTCCAGCTCCCACCTCAACATGTAGTTATGTTTAACTGAAGAGGGGGGGGGGGGTTACTAGAGTAGCGTATAGGCTGGATATCAGGCCAGCAGCAAATTGGTGACGTATGCACCTGTCTTCAAAGTCAGTTTTCTTGAAGGGTGTGTGTTGGCCTTTTCATACTGTCCTGTTTAATCAGCGGTCATCAAAAAAAGATAAATATATTGTTCCATGGGACAAGAAGGATGGAAACACTGGCAGACAGACAGAGGCTCTGGAAAAATAAAGATTTCCATCTTCTGCTTAATCCCACGTCTTTCTGCTTTCCCTTCTGCTTCTTTTGCGTAGACTCCATTTTCAATCTTTTTCTATGCTTCCTAACCACATCTCCATGTCACTGAGCCAAACCAGCTTCCGGATCTGGATACATTTGTATGCAGAGAATAGCTCTGTGGTGTATCCAGAGGCAACCCCAGCAAACAAATATACTATATATATATATATATATATGGCTGAAATAGATAAAAGAAATACAACCAAACAGGCTGACGCAAAAAAAAGCAAGAATGTTTTGCAATGAAAGCAGAATTCTTGATATTACACAGTGATAGTTACTGGATGTGTGGCTAGCAGATCTAGGTCCTTAAATGATACATTCATTAATGGCGAATGAGGGAAACCTTTTGTGAGTATTAGTGGTGGTTATTGAAGTTACATGCACATGGCAATTTAGGATGCCCCTGTGTGTGAAGCCTCCAGGGTCACCAATTGCTTACCTCAAACCACAGCATGTGTGAAGGCTCTTGTCCAATCAGAATTCACTACCTTATTGTGTTCTAAATGTAAACGATTGCCAGAAACCCCCAGCTTGCTACATCCCTCTGTTGTGTGCACCCTTCGCTAGCCTTTAAAGTGGACCAACACCCAGGATTTTGACTATCCTGGGTCTTGGTCCACTTCGGTGGGGCACCCCCGATCGGGGTGCCCCGCTGTGTGAAACCCCCCCCCCCCCCGATCACCCGGAAAACTCACCTCTCCCCGCTCCCACGTGGCCGCGGACAAGCGATCTGACAGCAACGGACAAGCGGCTCCTCCGCCGCCGCCTCTCGCGCGTCAAGAGTGAGACATTCACAGAAGGCCGGCGCGGGCGCGCGCACGTCTAGAGGGGCGCGAGGGAGGCGGCGGTGAAACCGAAACCAAGGTAAGGAGATTTGGGGCGTTTGGGGGGATTTCACCCCGCGGGACATCCCGGGCCGATCACGGGAGGGTGATGGTCCACTTTAAGATATGCAGGGAGGGGAGTGTGTTCATCAGATAAAGTAGTGCTTGGAAGCACTTGCCGCCAGGGGCCCACACATGTGCTGAAAATTAGTATAAGGGTGACCCAGTTGATTTCATGCAGTGGGGCATCACAAATCAGTACTAGCATGCAGTGTGCCACAGCTTTCTGTGTCCCCCAGCAGTGGTCGGCTCATGGGGATTTCTAAATGTAGCTGGGGCGGTGGCAGGGGTTAAAGGCATAGGACATCGCAAATCAGGATGTCTGTAGTGGGGTCCAAGCTTCCCTAAAGCCTTTACTCCTGCCTTAAAATGATTGACTCCCTGATTGTGTGCTATCCATACCTTTACTGCACACTGAACTTTCATTTTTAAGCTGTTGGAAATGCCCCTGATAAAGCTTTAGACAGCAACAAAAAACAGACAGCAGTAGGTCCTAAAAAAACTTGTTTCAGTTTTAGAAGCCAGAAATTACTAAGCGTGACCAGTTATCATTTTTACTTTTCCCTGCAATTGACAAGCAGCGCATTGTGTGGTCTTGAGTCTGACATTCCCTAAAGTTTTTTATACTGGTGAATTTAATAGACTGAAAAGCACAGCCCTAAAATACAGTGTGGCCCTATATTATCCTTTAAAGATTTTTTCGTTTCAGCATGTCAACACACTAAAGCATTGTATTCCTAAGACATGTGTATTTTGAGGTGAAAGAAGCCTAAAATGTTTTGTTGACAAATATAATCAAAGCTTACATTTACCACTATTAGGTCTACTCTACTTTGCATGACAATTAGTATGGAAATATTAGTTTGGCTCAATCAACACTCTTCTACCTTTTACCCTAAATTTGTTTTCTCCCTAAAGTGGCATGTGACGGGTATGTTTTGGCACTTAAAGTGGTACAGCTGCTTCTTAATCCAAAATGAGGAAAGAAATAAGTACCTCTGATCAGATAGTGCCTTACACAGACACTAAATGACGACACCTGAGCTAATATTAAGGTGATAGAGATATAAGATCTGAGTGGAGAAAATAATACAAAAAAAGGGATACAGCTCCCTATCCACAGGGTTGATATGATGCACAGAAAAGACTGGAAAAGCTGGAGGCCTCATAAGTCTAAACGTAGCAAAATAACGTAACTTTTAGTATAAAAGATGAACATCTCTTGACCCAAAATTGGTTGACCACAATGACGCATTTCAGGCATAATTTCCCTTAACCATATCTTTATACTATTATCATTTATATTAGAATTTAGGTTTTGTAGCACAGTGCTGGATTCCTTTTGGTACATTTATGTTTTGGTACCCCCAAGTCTCACTATCCATAAAGCCATCTCTGGCCTTGTGCTGATGATGAGGGGAACTCCCCACCCAGAAACATAATAGAGTGGATGGCTGTTTAAAGAGAAAATCCCAAGATTTTCACTATCTTTGTTCACAATGCGCCACTAGACCAATAGCCTAGTTTCGCTACATTGATGACATCCTAATCATCTGGTCTGCAAGCCAGGAAGACCTCATTGACTTCCACATGAATTTTAACGACTTCCATCCCACAATACGTTTGAAACTCACCCATTCACCAACAGAAATCAATTTCCTTGACACCACCATATGTGTTAAGGGAAAGGCCCTACAAACATCCATCTACCGGAAACCCACAGACCGACCTACATACCTTAACCATAACAGCTTCCACCCAAACCACACCAAGACGTATTCAGCCAGGGAATCAGATACAACAGAATTTGTTCTGATACCATGGACAGAAACGCACATATGGACAATCTAAAAAGGGACTTTATCAGGCAGGGCTACAAACCATCAGAAACAGAGGCCCAGTTACAGAAAGCACTCCACATCCCCACTCCTGCAGTACAAAGAATCCCAAAAGAAGAACCATGTTCCTCTAGTTGTCATATACAATCCACGTCTAGAGATTCTAAGGAAAATTGCGAAGGAGCTCCAACCCCTTTTACACAGGAATGAGAGACTTTCTGAGATTTTCCCAGATCCTCCTCTGTTGGCATACAGACAACCTCCCAACCTCAGAAAACTCATTGTCAGGAGCTCCCTAAGTGACCCAGCACAAAATGGGGCATGGCCTTGCCTGCAGAAAAGGTGTGAAACCTGCACACACATCTACACCACCGACAGAATAAAGACACCAGGTATGCAACATGATTACAAAGTACAGGGTCATTTCACATGCAAATCCCCTAATGTAGTATACCTGATCATGTGTGTGCAGTGCCCCTCAGCATTTTACATCAGGCAGACAGGACAAGCGCTAAGAAAGCGACTAAATCTGCACAGGTTCACAATCAAAAATAATAAAACTGATGTGCCTGTTGCAGCCCATTTCTGCAGACCAGGCCATGGCCTATGTGACCTCAAACTCACAGTGCTCAAAGGGGGTTTCCGCTCACAAAAGGAGAGATTGGAGTGGGAGTGTAAATGCATCCAAATCTTTAAATCAATGGACTGTGGGCTAAACAGGGACAATAATTTTATGTGTCATTATGACATGGATTGAATAGACAAGACTCATCACAAGGTCTGATATTAAACAGACTGGCTGGCCTGGTGTGAGAGCAATACAAATTCCACACACTTTCTCTCCCCCTCTCATTCTTATCAGCCCACCATTAATTGTTATAATCCCCCTGATCCTTATCTCACAGTATACGATTTTACGACTTTTTCATGTGTGTCAGTGTAAAAACAATTGTCACTCCTTTGTAGTGTTTTGTATAAATGTGTGTCTAAGAGGCCGATTCATTAATAGCGCCAGGTAGCGACAGATGAGCGCCAGTAGCGTGATTTTCACAGCGCCAGCTAGTATTCGCTGTGCTTGGCCGGGGTTTGCTTGTTGACAGCGACTCGGTGTGCGGTAATGTTGAATACGGGGTTAGGAGTCGCTGTTTCACAGGTTCCGCGTTGTATGGGTGCGCCTGACAGCGAATGGCCAGAGCGAACGGCTTGCTGCAGATTCATTAACAAATCACGCTCAAAAATTTCCCGCGCTGTGAATTCCTTGTTTAAACCCCAGAGCGCTGGCGGCGATGTGTGTAAAGTAGTTTTTAACCCCCAAACAACCATTTTTTTTATGTAAAAATTATACAAGTTTTTCTAAACATTTTGTAATATGAATACATGAATATCAGACCTGTAATATCAATTCTGCACAATTTTTAATTTTTTTTTTTTTTTTACCTAAAAAAAAATCCTAACATTGCAGAAGTGGTCACAGAATTTTTGACATTAAAAATAAAAAAAATACATTAATAGCAATTAATTATGATTATTTAAAGATTGCTCCATTGAAATGCATTGGACAACGCCAGGGAGCGCCAGGTCATACCTGGCGCTGTGATGGGATTAGCAGCGGCGCTGTTCGTTGCAGTCGGCTACATGATGAATCCCGCGCTAGCTGATGCTCTCGCCGGCGCTAGCCTAATTTAGCGTGATAAATGCGTCATTGTGACCGCCGCCGGGCGTACTTGATTCGGTAGCCGCCGTTAGCTGGCGGTACCTGGCGCTCGTCAGACACTACCTGGCCCTAGCCCTTGATAAATAAGGCCGTAAGTTACAGATCTGTATTATGCCTGAAGAAGAAGCTTGAACAGCTTCGAAAGCTTGAGTTTTCAATCTTATTGAGTTAGCCAATAAATGGTATTACCTTAACCTTGGATTTCCTGCTTACTATCTTTGTTCCATATACTAACCTTTTCCTTGTTCCCACGATGCATGCCGATCATCTGCGCACAATTCATTCAGATTTTCTTTGCCACTCTGAGCTTCTTTTTACTATTCTATGCTTTCTTAATTACACGATGAGCACTGTGTATTATTTGCGCCGCCTTAGCTTTGTTTTTATTCTCATTCTTCTAAAAAGTCGGTCTGTTTCACTGTACCTTCTGGTGAATCATTTGTTTATATTTTTACAGTGCTGCTGAACACCGTATATTTAAATACGCCTCTGCACAATCAGACCCCACAAAGCCAATCTCTTCCTGTAAATGAGGTCCCATGTCTCCCTTCAGAAGGGCATTATGGGGCAAGCATCTGAGAAGCAGAGGCAGACAGTAATTACTCGGGCATCTTTCTGACAGCTGCTCAGGAGAGGCAGGGAATAGAAGCTCAGCAGCCCCTGTTTACTTTTCAGTAAGTGCGCATTGGAATGTTCCCTTCATGTGCATATTAATAATGACTTAGACAGCGACAGCTGCAGCGCAGGTAGACGCCGTGTAAGTGTGTTGGCTACATCTTCCTCCGCTGAGCGCCATATGACACAGTAATAATGAGAAGCTTCTTTGGGACTAAGTCCAGCTTTTTCTGTTTTGCTGAGACGTTTTAAACAAAGAAAAGGGTCTCACCGGCTGCAATGGGCTTTTTTTATGCATACTGAATTTCCTTATTGGCTCCTCTTTTGTTAAGCTTTATTTCTCTGTCCAAGGAACTGACTTGTGAAGGCCATTGTGCAGAATGCCAAGAGCTTTCAGAGCTAATTAGTATATTTTAATAAGACTCCATGTAAGAGAGAATCACAGGGGAAACATGCTTGGTATTTGTAGATTTTATGTTTAAAATAAATAAGCATAAAGGGCAAAGGACGAAACGGGTAGGCTGATTCATCACTAACGCCAGGTAGCGACAGAAGAGCGTCTGTAGCAGGCATTTTCAGAGCGCCCGCTAGTAGTCGCAGTGCTCGGCTGTGGGTCGCTAGTTTATAGCGACTCAGTCGCTGTGCAGTAATGTTGAATACATTGTGACGAGTCGCTATTTGACCAGTACAGCGCTGTATGGGAGCGCATGGTAGCGACTGCTCATAGCGACCGACTCACAACATATTCAAGAAAAAAAAGCCTCACACAACTCTGGCGCAGAAAAATGCTTGTTTGAAGCCCAGAGTGCAGGAGGCGGTGTGTTTAAAGTCTGTTTTTCAGCATCTATCAACTAGTAACAAAGCGAAAACATATGGAATTACATTGTAGCAACATTGTAACATGAACACTTTAATGGCAGACCTGTAATGTCAATTCTGAAGAAATACATAAAAAATGAAAAAATTGTGAAAAAACAGCTTTTTCAATGGCAGAAGAGGTCACAGAATTTTGATTGTGATTTTTAGAAAAAAAATAAAACAAATACCCCATTTAAAGAGAAGAAAAGGTCTGGCCATTGAAAAGTATGGGAGAACATCAGGTAGCGAGAGGTTATACCTGGCGCTGTGCAAGGCTGAATGCTGGCGCTGTTCGCTGAGGCTGTGATAAATCAGACGCTACATGGCGCTATCCCAGTCACTAAACAGATTCTGCTTGATAAATGTGTAATTGCGTGCCGTGTCCGGCGTTCACCAGTCGCTACCTGTTGCTACCTCTCATTAACCAGCCACTACCTGACGCTATCCCTTCTTAAATAAGGGCCTATGTGTGATCAACCAGCTCAGAGTGTGTTGGAAGGCTGTGTTGTTGTCTTGTAGTCATTTTAGCTAGTTCACCATTGTACGGCTTTTACCTCCAACTGTCTGAACGGTTTTATCTGTCTCAAAAATGACTGGTCCGACTCTTCAACGCAGTAATAGAGTCTATGATGAGTTTTTCTTTGACGGAGTAACCAGAGTGACAGGGTCAGACTGAATCTTTTAGCGGAATAAATGCTGGCGTGGCCAGCTCTTGAATCTAAAATATTCCAGGGACAGCTGCTGGCCTTTCCCCAGGGCATCCCAAATTGGGATGTGCAATTGTGTAAACACGCCTACGGCACCAGTATTCACTCACCTTTCCCCAGTCCGATGGTGCATGCACGGGCTCATGTCTGAACGGTTTATAATGAGGAGCAAGAGCGCCTGCATCCCCTGCATCTTCTGGCTGTGGCACTCCCATCTCATCCATTCAAATAGGGATGTGCCTGCTCTCGCTCCCCATTGAAGTCAATGAGAGCCCTTTGCTCTCAGGGGTCCTTAGTCAACATATATAGTATGTATATCAATATATTTAATCACAGCTTAAATGACCTGTTTGAATCTCCAATCCTGTGTATAGCAGCAGTGACCAACCCCACTGAGATTCCGTACAAAGGCGTGGTGGCTCCTGACCCCCCCCCCACCCATTCCCTCAAACTTCCACACGCCTAGTAATTCCAAGGCGCAGCTCCCACTGGAGGGACCGTACCCAGGACACGGGTGCGGGCAAGGGAAGTTGAGGGGAGGCAGCATCGCCCCCTTTGCCAGACTAGTGAGTGATTGATATACGTCAAGCCAATGACAGCCTCCGCACTCCACCAGACCCCTCTTCCCTGGTGCACCCCCACCTTCCCACCAGTGTTTGATCAGCATGCATCACAGCTAGGACGCTGGGGTGTTTGGGTAGTGTAGTCAGCAGAAAGGCAGCGAAGCGCCGCTCTCATGATGGCAATAGATGCTGCGAAACCGGGTTGTACAATTACAACATTAAAGTGCACGGCCGGGCCCGGAATGTAAAAGATTCCAGGACTGGAAGCTAGCCTGGGCATCCTACACCGGATGCCCTTGCTGTATGAAACCCCATGGGACGCTCGTGATCTTACCTGATCCTGGTGGGTCCTGTGACGCGATCTCCATCGCCACCTCAGCCCAGGGTTCTTTTCGGCCACACATGCTCACGCGTACAGCCTTTCTGGATGGCTAGACGCGGGAGTGTACTCAACTAGTGTGTCGGGGATGCGGCCAGCTGGCTGCACCTCATTACAGCAGCAATTTTGGAAATTGCGGGGGGTGTGGCTTTGACAGTAGAAAAACATGGTTTTCTTTAAAAAACGGGCCATCACCAAGGCAACAGCAGCTTTAAAGTGGACCAACACCCAGGATTTTGACTATCCTGGGTTTTGGTCCACTTCAGCGGGGCACCCCAATCGGGGGTGCCCCGCTGTGTGAAACCCCCCAGAAAGCCCCAAAAACTCACCTCTCCCCGCTCCCACGTGACCGCCACTGCCAATCCCCGCCGACGGACAAGCGGGAGGAAGCGACGGACAAGAGAGCGCGCCTGCCGCCGCCTCCCTCGCGTCACTCTTACAGGGCGCACCCGCACCGGCCGTTTGTGAATGCCCGGCGCGGGTGCGCGTCCTGCTAGACGAACGCGCGGGCGCCGCTGGATCGTGGATAAGGTAGGGATTTAGGGGTTTCACACAGAGGGGCACCCCCGATCGGAGTGCCCCGCAGTCAGGGGTCGGATCGGTCCAGGAATCTTATAGATTCCCGGGCCGATCATGGGAGGGTGTTGGTCCACTTTAAGTATCTGTTTTAAGTACCTATGGAAAATCTATACATATTAATTCTACTCCTTGCCGCATAATAATACCAAATAACATATTAAGCATTAATAGACAGGCCTCCCAATGCACAATTAAATATTAGGCGTTAAATGTGTATACCAGATTTTTGTATATCGTTTGATACAGTATAGCATACTAATGAATATACATCATAAACTATTGCAGAACAAGCCTAACACATTTGGAAAGATAAGGGCTCTATATAGGACTATTCCCCTGTACAAAGGGATAAGTCCCATTTTGCATTTAGTCCCTGGGTGATCCTTGTCCCCAGCTTTAAGATCCACATAGCATCTGTCAGCAAAAGCTTTTGCAAGTCCCCCCCTATCCCCAGTTTGACCAGGTCAATGATTTGTGTTCTTAAAGACTCTGTATATCACTATGCTGTGTCTGATAATGTTTGTGCACATTTTAGTTAGACATTTTACCTATTTTGGGAGGGCAGAAATGTTCAGAGATTCTAGTTCTAGTTTGAACAGTTCTCCCTGTACAACCCACGTACTGGGTAGAACTTTCCTGACATGTGATTAAACAAATCACATGTTGTGAACCACAGTTATAGAACTCCTTAATTCTGTCTTTAAGACAGATGTCGGGACACGGGGTGCTCGTGAGTGAAGCACGGCGTGCTCGTGAGTGAAGCACGGCGCGCTCGTGAGTGAAGCACGGCGCGCTCGTGAGTGAAGCACGGCGCGCTCGTGAGTGAAGCACGGCGCGCTCGTGAGTGAAGCACGGCGCGCTCGTGAGTGAAGCACGGCACGCTCGTGAGTGAAGCAACTCGGTGCTGGTCCCGACATCTGTCTTAAAGTGGACCAACACCCTCCCATGATCGGCCCGGGAATCTATAAGATTCCCGGACCAATCAGCTCCCTGACTGCGGGGCACACCGCTGTGTGAAACCCCCCAGAAACCCCTAAATCCCTACCTGCTCCTCAATCCAGCGGCGCCCGCCGCCGCCTCCCACGCGTCCCTCTAGCATTCACAAACGGCACGCGCCCTGTAGGAGTGACGCGCGGGAGGCGGCGGGCGCGCTCTCTTGTCCGTCGCTGCCTCCCGCTTGTCCGCCGGCGGGGATTGGCTGCAGCGGTCACGTGGGAGCGGGGAGAGGTGAGTTTTTGGGGCTTTCTGGGGGGTTTCACACAGCGGGGGAACCCCCGATCGGGGTGCCCCACCGAAGTGGACCAAAACCCAGGATAGTCAAAATCCTGGGTGTTGGTCCACTTTAAAGACAGACACCGCATACGGACACCAGCCTGCTCCTTACTGGGATTCAAGCAGGATGGACACAAGTATACTGACCTGACTAGAGCTGATCTCCAAGGGCAACCTGAAGCAAGCGCTGAATCCTCATTACTCAAACATATAAGATATAAAATGCGCACTGAAGAAGCTACTCTAAGCAAAACGTTTGCACGCAATTCTGACTTGCTACATCTGAGAGTAATTAATCCAAGTGCTTGCTACAAACTGTATTAAAGCTGGATCTGCCCGTAGCCATTATGGCAGCAAACAGATAAATAGAATGGAGTAGAAAAATGTTTGTACACTATTCTTCTCTTCTATGCGTAAAATATGTAAAAAAATGTGTAAAAAATAAGCATTGTAAAATATGAGAAAAATATTTGTGTAATAAATCAGTAGTTCTTTTATACATCACTGTGGCTACTTGTATATAGTAACAACCTCCCAAACAAAGGCCTCCATATAATGGTACACACATAGTGTACCCCCCCCCTAACGAGAAAGAACTAAACCCAGATTGGGGGACTGTCGAGATACTGTTCTAACCCAATGGGGCACAAAATAGGGTCCCTTAGCAGTATCGGCAGATTTCTTCTAAGAACATTTGTGAAAATTAGAAACTATAAGTGGTAATAAAACACAGCTTAGACTCCCGATTTCTGTTCATTTATAGTTTTTGGTGGGGCATCCCCAAACAACATTTCCTGTCTGGCTCTATTCTCCACCCGTTTATGTGCTCTTTGCAGTTAACCCTTGCCTCACCTTTGCTGATCTCTGCCTGCATGACCACAACTCTGCCACTGCACTCCCAATCACCACTGGCCAACAGCATAGGTCACTGCCCGAGGTTAACCCCCAGAGGGGCATTAGGTTCCCTTTCTTGCAGCCTATAAATAATAACAGGTGCTTTGTTCCACCCGACTACAAATACCAGAGCAAGTTCCAGGATCATGTGAAGGAGGGGAGCCTAGTGCCCCTCTGGCAGCCCTAATCCAAGGTCTGTGATGGAATTAAAGGGCCAAAACATCCTGACTTCCCATTTTTGAAGTTCACCCCAGTTGAAACATTTGTCTTATTTTCTCTTGTGTGTTACATTCAAGTATACTTTAAAGGGGAGGTGTGTGCTTCATGGTGGCCCCTCTATTCCAAATAAACAATCTGGGACTGGTTGGATTCCTGACATTATTCTGGTGAGATATTAAGTAGTATTGCTGAACATGGTTTGTACCTTATTTTTGATTTCCAGGTTTAGCCCAATGAAACTTACCCAGGTATCAAAAAAGGATTTCTACTTTAGCCTCTCATTTTGAAGCTGCCTCCAATCGAATTTGAAAAAAGTTCCAGAAAGATCTTGAAGTGGGGTGGGTCAGTGTATATCCAGGTCTATAAGATTGTTTTTCTGGCTATTGCTGAGATAATTAAAGGGACTGTCTGGGCAAAAATTATAAACCATACATACTCAACTATGCATCTGATTCCGACACCTTAAAACGTACCCCTGCCAGCGGTCCAGAACACAACATCCCCACACTGAATCACTGCCCTCCACACTTCTTTCTGGCATTAGTGTAGATGACTGGCCACAACCACCCCATTCATTTCAATGGAGGGGGGCTACCAACTTAAAGTGGGCCAAAACCTGGTTTTGGTTCTTGCCTCCATGGCACCCCAATTTGGGATGCCCTGCTGTGTGAGCCCCCCCCAGGTCGCACAGGACATTCGCCTTTCCCTGCTCCCGCAGCCCTCCAAGCAGCTCACTCAGCTGCACTCATGTAAAATCAACTAGACTCGACTGGGTCTCAATCAAGTCCCCTCTCTCCCTTCTTTCCTCCAGACTGTACAAATTAAATTCTTTAAGTCTCTCCTGATAAGTTTTAAGTTTAAGTCATTCCACCATTTTCGTTGCCCGCCTTTAGACACGTTCTATTTGAATTTTGAGGCTGATTCATTAATAGCGACAGATAGCGACTGTTGAGCGACTGTAGCGGTATTTTGACAGCGACCGCTAGTAGTCGATGTGCTTGCCCATTGTTGGTCGGTGTGCCGTAATGTTGAATACAAGATGCTGAGTCGCTATTTGACAGGTTCGCTGTTGTATGGGAGCGCATGATAGCGACTGGACATAGCGACCGGCACCCACCATATTCATTAAAAAATCAGCCTTAAAAATTCCTAGCGCTGTGAAATGCATGTTTAAATCCCAGAGCGCACTAGGCGATGTGTTAAAAGTAGTTTTTTAACCCCCTAACCACCCAAAAAAAAAAATGGAATGATTTTGAAATAATATTCAAACCTGAATAGTTTAAAATCAGACCTGTAATATCAATTCTGCAAAAAAAAAAAATTTTTTTTTAAATCCCCAAAAAATACATTTTCAAAGGAAGAAGTGTTCACAGATTTTTTTTGGGAAATGAAAAAAAATATATATATATTAAAGAATAATTAATAATTAAAATACATTCTGCCATTGAAATGCATTGGAGAGCGCCAGGTAGCGAGAGGTCATACCTGTCGCTGTTCAAGGATGTTCGCTGGCTCTGTGGGATGAGGCTGGGATAATGATGAATGAGTTGCTAGGTGGCGCTATCTCAGTCGCTAAGCAGTATCGGCTTGATAAATGTGTGATTGTGGAGGGGAGCCAGCGTTCTAGTTGCGGTACCTGGCTTTACTGGCCGGCTCCCCAGTCGCTATCTGTCGCTATCTGTCGCTATCTGTTGCTATTCCTTGATAAATAAGGCCCAATGTCTTTTTGCAGGTAAGGTCTCCAGAATTGCACCAGTATTCTAGCTGTGGCCTCACCAGGGCTCTATGTAGCAGCATCACAACCTCCTTCTTCTTACTTCTGCCTCGGTGATGTCTCGAGCTATGCAGGCAAAAGGTCTCAAGGTCTTTTTTGTGTCGCAGGAAATTATAATGTATGTATAGTAATTTTTTTTTAAAGGTTGGAGTTGTTTCTAAAAAGTTACTTAAGATTGTTGGATCAGCTGTGGACAGTTTTTTAGCATTTTTTTTTGCTTTCCTTGGAATTACTAGAGTTGTATTTTGCCATTTATATACTCGCAGTACATTTGAGAATGTCCTCTTCAAATTTAAGGTCATCATGTTGCATGACAATTGTACCAACGTGTTGTCTATAGCGTTTTTCATGAAGACCTAACAAGCTATTTAAATTGTGTATTTGTGGAAATTTCTGCATATAAATCAGATTTCTAATTGGGCATGGATGATATCTATGCTGCATCTCTTCACCTCTGATGCCAGCAGCCAATTTAGATGACATCCTTTATGCTGCGAAGGAGTGGCTGACATTCCTTGTAAAGGGTGACAGCAACTGCACAGTACGTTTTAACTTTTATTCAGTCTGAAGCATAGAATTTGTGTAATGTTGCGTGACAGATACTCTAAAAATTACAGGAGACTCTGGAATCAAATGTCAGTCTACATTGGACTGGAGAGGATGCTACAAGCACAGTGATTAAGAATGCAGCGGCAGGCGTGATATAGAAAGGAGGAATAGTCAGTGTGGTCATTTTTGCCCTCCACGGTCAACTATGTCCCCTCTCTTTCCATAATCTATCCCCTTGTTCCTTTAATGCCGGAGTGCACAACCTTTTTTTTTTGTTAGTCTAAGGGCCACATTGTTCCACTTTACAGGGCCAATACAAAGCGGGAAAACTGTAACCATAAAGCATTATATATCATGTACTGTATATGCAGAGGTGGGTTGAGGTGAGAAGACGTGGGTAGGGATGAGGCGGGACAGACATGAGGTGGGAAAAGGTGAGGTTGGCTGATGGGTGGTGGAAAGAGGTGAAGCAGGCAGAGGTGCGTGGGCTGCTCGCCCGCTTTAATGCATTAAACTCCTCTTAGCCACACAAATACGCACTTAGCCCATAATATAATCTCTACATAGAAAACATTCACCCCTGTCTATACACTAAATTCAGAACATACAGTTCTTCCTCTTCCAACCCTGATTTTGCCGTAAAAATAAAAACGTACTCACCTGTGCCTTGTTAGAAGCCCAGTTCTTTGTAAATTCAGGACCCGGGGCTTTAGCACTACTGGTATAATAAATAAAAGGCTTTTGTTGTCTGAACTAGGCAAAATGACCTTCTTTGCTTCTGGGAACACTGTGGTCCAACATGAGAAAAGGTTAGAGACCAGTAGTAGTGGGTGAGTACCTATTTATTTTTACAGGTAATTGGAGTTAGCAGTGGGGATTGTGCTGTACCATTTATCTTGTAGGACTGCTATGTGATATACCCTTCTCATCCTGTATGAATCTCAATCAATCCTTAAATTGACAGTCCAGTGCCTGAAAAACCCCTTTCATCCGTACTAACTGGATAATTCTGTGAGCTGGCAACTGCTGCACCAGCTTCCTCTCTGCGGAGCACCAGCACCAGCTTCCTCTCTGCGGACAGTCACCTTATCCAATCACATCACCTGCGATTGGGTGACGATGAAATGTCACTCATCAAACCCAGCAAAAACCCAGACAGCTCAGTTAACATGTCCAAAATGTCTCCTGCCATAGGAGCATGCATCAGGACAGGACCAGGGGAGAAGGGTAAGAATGATAGGGTGGGAGTAGCTTTTTTCATGCTCTAGACAGTATTGTTAGGTGACCCTCTTACCAAAGTAAATAATCACCTCTGTACTTCAAACACCATGAGATATTTTTCCCATCTACAAAATACTTGCATATTCCAAAAGATCGAAATGTATAAACTCTCCCCCAGATCAGTACTCTTTAATCCACAGCACTCCCTTAATCTAGAACACCTAAGAGAACCCTTTATGGGACAAAACAAAAAGGCACTCACTATTTGTAACTCACCTGATTGCTGGATCGCATGCCACAGCGCCTGGACTGGAGTCGGCAATAAATGTATCGGGTTCACGCCCCCGCCATCTGTCAGTTCAGGTTTGGGATGCCCTGGGGGGAGGGAGTTAGCCTTCCTGGGCTCTCATAGACTCCAGGGTGGGTTTTGGTAAACTTTAAAGGAAGCCTTTTATACAAAGGTGAAAACATTGGTAGGGTAACATATTGGATACATGACATATTATCAGCTCAAGCAATGTTATATACGGTAAATCTTCAAAACCGCAAGATCCATGTGATCAGTGCTATGTGGGATTTAGTATGAGCTTCTTATGTGTGCTGACCTAAACCTTACTATCTTCTTGTGCTGACACACTTAGTAAATCAAAACTTAAATCTCTGCAGGGCCTTATCCTGTTAAAGGAAGTATCCTGCGTTATCAGCATATGTCCTCATAAATTGTAAAAAGGCTCCTCGCCACTCAAGATGAGAATTCATTTTTTTTTTAATCTCCCTCAGGCCCCTTGGACCTTGACAGGTACAAAACAAGGCACAGCCGGCACGTTGATAGAAATCTGGGTGCCAGATGGAGCCCTTTCTCTCTAATCTATAGAAATATAACTGAAGGCTCATATATCATGTAACCAGCGTGTATGGGATTATGCACCATGCCAGTGCAGAATAATTATGACACAGCTTCGTGAAGGAGCGTGCTTGGGAGGAATCTAATTAGCATGGCAAAGCGACATTTGTTTGTACCTTGCATGTTTTTGTGTTATGTTGGCTCTTGGTCTGGCCCAGGTGGTGTAGGGAAATGGATGGTTGTATGGTGAGACATTGGCACATGATGAGGGTGGCTGAAGCTGCCAGTTATACCCTTAGGATTGCAGTGTTGTCCTACTTTTGAAGTTGAACCTTTTTCTACAGCCTATCTCAAATGACAAATAGCTGTTGTGATCACGGAATCTTTTTTACAGTCAGGGCCTGATTAAGTGTGGTGGAGGCCCTTGGGCACAAAACCTGGGGGAGGCCCCAGATATAGTATTTCTTTCCTTTAAAATAATCGTCCAGCCAAGTAACTGATTGGTGGTTGTCTGGCACCCGCCTACTTACTGGATGGTCAGATCGAGTCCCTTGTGCCACCCTTGTGCGTGTGCGTGCTGCTCGGGAACTCCTGCTTCGCCATTCTGGGTGGGGGGGTAGTGTAGTCGCTCAGCTGGTCCAGCAGAAAACAGTTCCCTGCATTGAGCTGCCAGCACCTGTGCTTGGTGGCTTATGTGCAGTGACCGGCCGCCGATTGACAGCTCTGCACCCACCCATCACTGTAGCGCTGCTGACGATGGCTTTGCTGCTCTACACTCTCCGTCCTGCCCTGAGGTGGCTTTGGCAGGATTGCAAAAAAAAAAAGGTGCGCAGGGGGCAACCACTGCCGCCAATAGCTTTGTTACCGGCCATCAGACCAAAGACTGAAAAGCCTCCTGGAACAGATCATAACCCAAAGGTTGGTGGAGGCCCCCTTTGCATGGCAAATGGTGGAGGCCCCGGGGCTCCCGCCCCTTGCGCCCCTCTCATAATCCGTCCCTGTTTACAGCATATAACAATCTGGAGAATAGTAAACATGCCCACATTATAAGTAGAGAAGGTCTCCTGCCTGACCTCTTGGATGTCAGGTTTCAGATACACGTTATTATGAGCACCTACTTTCAACATCAGCATTGTGTAGCTCATGAAAGAAGTCACATGACATGAGCTGGCTTGGTGTGTGTATATAAGGTGTGTGATAGGCTGCACACATTCCTCTGCGCTGCAAAAATGGGTGATTAACCAGAGTTGCAGAAACATATGTTTACTGGCCTCTGGGCCAAGGATGGCAGTTATTTCTGAAACTGCACAGTTTGTGAACTTTTCTTATGCTATCTCTGGTCTGTCAGAGACATTTCTAAATAGAGGTTTCCTTATGTTTTGGTTCTTGTGAGTCAAGTTACATGATTCAATTTTTGGATTGTGGTTCAGATGATTCAGGCTTGGCTCCAGGGCTTGGCTCGGGTCTTCAGAGTGTCTGTTTTAAAAACATTTCTATTTAGAAACTATAACTCTGAAGTGGACCCTAACCTTCCCTTGCAATTCTGTGCTAGTTTTGGTCCTAAATGAACGTACTACACAGCCTCATGCTATTAGTGAGCTTTGCGTTGGAGAAAGTTCAACTTCTTCCTAGCAGCAGCAGCACCCAATGTGGGGCAGGAAGTAATCTACATCAGCCATACTTCCCCATCGCACACAAAAAGGCTCAGTCTATAGCTGCATGCATTAGTAAAATAGACCCGTCTGTGTATTGCATTTTATTGCTTTACTACATATTTTCTTTATAACCCACCTTCCCACCTACAGTGGCTTTTGCATTTTTTCTTCTGGAAAGGAACCAGAAGTACCTTGGACCTTGACAGGTACAAAACAAGGCACAGCCGGCACGTTGATAGAAATCTGGGTGCCAGATGGAGCCCTTTCTCTCTAATCTATAGAAATATAACTGAAGGCTCATATATCATGTAACCAGTCACCGTCCACAGCATTTTCTCTGCCAACATTTTATATAATTAGTTTCACAGCCTTAATGCATGCCAGTTCCAATCTTCCTGGTAAAATGTATGACCACATGCCAGGGATTTCGAAAAAAAAGTGGTGAGGCTATCTCTGCGAGTCGTTGGCCACTGTAAACTGTATCAGTAGCTGGGAGAACAGATAAAGGATGACCCAGATACTGGCCAAACCTGGGTCAGTGGCCATGGTCCAGCTTCAGACTGGTTTTGGGTCAGTGTACATGGCAATAGGTTGTGGTAAGGCAGCAGGCAATATGTGATTAATATCTATGGCAATGAGTCACAGACAGCACATGGTCAAAGATTGGCAAAAAATGTACCAAGGTGTGATTTTAACAGAGACAGGGAGGAAAATCCAACTAGGCAACGGGGAAACCAATGGAGGTTATAAGTAGTTGGACCTTCCTTCATTATTGTCTAGAGGTCTATTTTAAATGGCTGCATCAAAACCCAGGCAACGGGGAAGGCTGGAAAACCAAGTATGATACTGGAAGCAAACAAGACAAGTAAGTCAGCATGGTACCCTGTCTGGCTCTACATAAACCCCATTCATAGTGCTGGCAATGCCCAGACTCTGGCGCTAGACCTCCTTAATCACTCTACTCTAGCAGACAGCTGGTGAGCCAGACAGCAGGGGTCTGCTAGCCACACACTGTTACTAGTGGAGTACCACAAGAGTCAGTTCTGGGACCAATTCTCTTCAATATATATATATATATATGACATTGGGTATGGATTAAACAGTAAAGTCTCAATCTTTGCAGATGATACTAAGCTGAGTAAAGTAATTAAAACAAAAGAGGACAACAGGCAGCTACAAACAGATTTAGATAAATTGGAAGCATGGGCAGTTAAATGGCAAATGAAGTTTAACACAGATAAATGTAAGGTTATGCACATGGGAAGGAGAAATCTGTGTCATGATTACACACTAAATAAAGAAACACATGGTAAAACAACAATGGAAAAGGACCTAGGGGTTTTAGTTGACAATAAGCTCAACTGTAGTAATCAATGCCAGGCAGCTGCTGCCAAGGCAAATAGGATCATGGGGTGCATCAGGAGGGGCATAGGTGCTCATGACCAGAGCATTATTTTACCCCTGTACAAGTCACTGGTCAGACCCCATATGGAATACTGTGTACAGTTCTGGGCACCTGTGCTTAAGAAGGACATATCAGAACTGGAGCGCGTTCAAAGAAGGGCAACAAAGTTAATAAAAGGAGTGCGGGGGCTAGAGTACCCGGAAAGATTGTCCAAGTTAGGCTTATTTAGTCTAGAAAAAAGACGATTGAGGGGTGATCTAATAACTATGTATAAATATATTCGGGGTCAATACAAAGATCTGTTCCACAATCTATTTATACCCCGGAGTGTAACCATAACCCGAGGGCATCCACTAAGGTTAGAGGAAAGGTGCTTTCTCCACTGACATAGGAGGGGATTCTTCTCTGTAAGAGCAGTGAGACTATGGAACTCGCTGACAGAGGAGGTAGTAATGATGGATACAGTAAAAACGTTCAAAAGTGGCCTTGATGCCTTCCTGGCATGTAATAACATTTCCAGCTATGGCTACTAGACCACTGGAAGGAGTTAAACAGGCTGAACTGGATGGACTAAAGTCTTTATTCAGCCTTACATACTATGTTACTATGTTACTATATGTGGTTCCTGGCTACAGGTTGGGGACCTTTGCTATAGGCCATACTGGTAATCTTGGGTAGCTGAGCACTTGCAAGACTCTTCTTTTGGTGTACAACATTTACAATTTTACAGGTGTTGTATGTATGTCATGTCCATGAATATTTTGTGTCATAAAAAAAACAATTCAGGCAGTGAAGAATATACAGAGAAGTTTTATGCATCCTGGGGCATACTGAGCCCCCAGAAACCTATTTGGGCCCACGCATGGCCACCACGCCAGGTCTTTGGCTCTTAAGCTTTCTTTCTGGCATTGCAGCTGTGAATGGCACGTACAGTTGCTTGGTTTGCTCCCGCCAGAGCCCCTGAGGGAGGTAGGGGGAGGTAGTGATGGGATTAGTGTATTAATCTCTTTGTCTGCCAGGATCTATAACACTCAGAAGGTGATGGAAAAAGGAAAAGCATTTGGCAGGTCTGTGTAGGATCTTTCACTTCAACTGGCCATCATCACAAAGGAATACATGAAAAACTCCAACTTCTTTATTATCCACACAGCATAAAACACGCCATGGAAACCTGATTCCCAGCTATTCCTTTCCGCTTTACAAAGCTCATTGCAGAGGAAACAGGAGCTTTTACCAGATCATATTTGCTTTTTAAAAGGAAACCATTACTAGAATGAGTTTGATCTATACTGGGAAACATATACTGACAGACACACATAATAGTGACATTAGAAGTAACTATCTTTCCTCGTAAATGTACACATGCCCATAAGGTGTAACCTAAAGACTTATTTTTTGCAAATGAGTTTTAACTTAATTTTAAAATGTCTGTTTTTTATGTGATAGGTGAATCATTGGAAAAAAGTTAAAGTATAAGCATTAAAGAATGTCATTGCTAGACAAGGCTGTATTTAGGGTTCAGAGCACCCTATGCACTCTTTAATCATCCAGAGCACATCCATTATTTCCCACAACCCTTAAAGTGGACCAACACCCAGGATTTTGACTATCCTGGGTCTTGGTCCACTTCGGTGGGGCACCCCCGATCGGGGTGCCCCGCTGTGTGAAACCCCCCCGATCACCCTAAAAACTCACCTCTCCCCGCTCCCAGCGCCGACGGACAAGGGATTTGACAGCCGCTTGTCCGTGGCTCCTCCGCCGCCGCCTCCCGCGCGTCCCTCTTGACGCGCGCGCGCCCGCGCCGGCCGTCTGTGAATGGCGTGCGCACGGCTAGAGGGGCGCGAGGGAGGCGGCGGCGGCCGGCTAAGGTAAGGGGGTTTGGGGGTTTTGGGGGGGGTTTCACCCCACGGGACATCCCGATCTCAGATGTCCCGCGGGGAGGGAGGTGATCGGCCCGGGTATCTTATAGATT
This sequence comes from Gastrophryne carolinensis, assembly GCA_027917425.1. NCBI lineage: Eukaryota > Metazoa > Chordata > Amphibia > Anura > Microhylidae > Gastrophryne > Gastrophryne carolinensis. Next base: position 495,501,171 of record CM051235.1, read on the forward strand.
CCCGGGCCGATCACCCGAGGGTGATGGTCCACTTTAATGATTTCTGCCAGAGAGGAAAAACCCGTGCACTACAATATTCCATGGACCAAAGTTGGGGGCTGATGCAAACACTGAAGAATAAAAAGTTAGTCCAGGCTTACATACAGTAAAGGCAATCTGCTTTTAAGGTTTACAATGGCTGATTGACCCATACCCGTGTGCTGCCCCACAGTATATTAGTTATTTGGTCGGATGCGCTGAAAGTTCCACTACTGGCATAACTACAGTATTTCTAGCCTAAGCAGTTGGTGACAAAAACGTGGCTCAAGTGTGTGTGTGTGTGTGTGTGTGTGTGTGTGTGTGTGTGTGTGTGTGTGTGTATATATATTTCTAGATTTTCTGACTCCAGATGGTTGCAACACAAATGCATAATGATCATTTCTCTCTGTTTGACAGTAGCTGTACACTGCCTGTCATGTTATACACCCTGGGCAGTAGTATTGATGAGAGACATTTCAGTGCTTCTAGACTAAGTGAAATAAATAAAGCCAAGGGCATATATTTGTTATTGTCGCTAAGCTTTGTAATTACCTCATTTGTTTGAGGGTGGATTGCTGCACAAGAAAGCCCTCAACCAATTTTTGTTGGCTTGGCTCTTTTTTTTGTTTTATCTTTTGTGTCTGTACAGTATGTTTTCTGATTATGCCAAGTAGGTCCCAGTAGTTGTTTTACAGGGACTGTATGTGTTTACCTATTCCCACCCGCTTCCTTTACTGACTGGTGGACTTTCATGCTGTGGGAAATCATTGGTGGTCAGGTTTCAGGGGGTTAAGAAGTTTGTGTAAGAGATGGCGGTGACAGGTTTACTCAGCCACAGTAAATGATACGGCACTATTAACATTCTGCATCCCGTACTTTATTTACCAACAACTTGATGAAAGGTCACAGCCAAGGCAAGGAGTAACATTCCCCGCTCTGTAGAAGCTGACCCTAGAGTGGCTCCTGTCAGTAGAGCTTAGCGGAGCAATATGGTTTATAGGCCGACTCACTCCATTACTGCTTGTCAAGGAAATGTTAAAGAGCGCTTTCTCAAAACAAAAAAACATTCTCATGGCATATACAGACCAAAACAGGCATAATGGCCCTGATCAGCACAATGCTGGCTGTATACGGGGTGGGACTTGAGAGCAGCAAAACAGAGTAGAAAGCCACTTTAGGGAGAGCCTCATGCTTCCAGTCATTGTATGTCCAAAAGAGAAACACAACAGATACTTACCTATAGTCCTGTGCAGCTGATTCGTCCGATACCAGTAAGGAACTTACCAGCACCAGAGATCTTATCCTCTGCAGCTGAGCAGCGGGCCCTTTGCTTCAGTCACAGTGGCTGGCCATGCCATCTATATACACTGCAATAGAGGGGGCATGACTGTTCTCAGCACACTCCAAGTGATTAGGTGTGGCCACTCGCCTTGGGTGATGCGAGTAAGTAGTCAGGGGACCACAGGCTGTGGCCATGATCAGGGATGACGAGGATGGATCTCAGGCGGATGTATCAGACTTCTGGGATAGGGATGATCAGCTGTGTGGGATTATATGTGAGAATATTTTAATTTTTGCCTAGGCCGTCCCTAGTACAGTGGGCTAAAAGGGACCAAGAAGCCAGAAAAAATGGTATGTAATAATATGACATATACAGACTAAAAACAATAGACTATATTTAAGTCTAAGTCAGTAGGAGGAGCCATGCAAATAATTCCTCTTGACCTTACGAAGCCCTTACCTCTAAACCCAACTCCAGTCTAAAATGATTAAAATTTTAGCCCCCATGCACACATGTGCAGATGCAGTTGCAGAATAGGTGCAGATGTAGTGGAAAATGCTGTTTCTGTTCCAGTTCAGCGACCTTCACACCTGTACGGATACTGCACTTGAGCTGCAACTGGAACAGAAACGGCAACTGCATCTGCATGGGTGTGAGCGGGGGCTAAGAGCGAGAATGTTTGAGCACTAATTTAATATTTTTTCTATTTGTGATTTGGGAGAATCACTTGACTTTCTGTTTGCAATGACCAGACATAATGACAAGAAAATGTCTTGGGTATTGGAGGGATCCAAATTGCATCACCTATCGGTGCTGGATGCTTATATGATGCTCCCTCTGTGGCCAGTCAATCAGGGAGCCTGCTCTACTGTCACTGGAAGCAGGGATGAGCACCAAGGTCCAGCAGAGCCAACAGCACTGAAATCAAATGACTGCAGCCCACAGCATTCTGTGGAATTGAACCTGTAAGGCTTGCAATGACCAGCTTACTCTAGTTTACTCTAGTCTGGCCATGGGGGCAGAGGCGTGCTTCCAACACCTCCCCATGCTAATGTCTCAGTGTATGAGCTAAGCTGGGTGGGATTGGTTTTTGTAGTGTGTCGACTCTAAAATGAAAATTGAATTTAAAATGATGCCCTCTCTGTACAAAAACAATCTGCACAATAGGAATGAAAATATTTATATATCTCTGTAAATTGGTTGGAATCTCAGAACTGAGCCATTGCCCTCCTGTGCACTTTATATTCTAGGAGTGTAACAGTCGCCTTTTACAGTGACCATTTAGCAGCAGGAAGAAGACCTTATTTAGGCAGCTAGGCTAGTGGGCAAAGTCTGGATATATGATGGGTGGTTATTGCTTGGGACATCTTAAGGCTTAAAACTGCGCACCTGCCATAAAGCAGCAGGTGTTTCCTAAATTGGTAAAATCTGTGTATTTCAGCTGATTGATTGGGGTAGCGGTCTAATTAAAAACCCAGATCAGTAACACTCACGTGATACCATTTACCCGAACTGATCCTATGTGGTTTTTTGGTCTGCAGGCGGCAGCTGTATAAAGTGCACTCGTGCCAAGCCTGGCGTTTCTATCTCCTGAAATGCCTTATTAGGTTGCACCCTGCAGAAGCGCACAGGCATCATTATATCTTATTGCTAAGCCTAGCTCTGGACAATTTATTTTACTTTTAGATTGCTGGATCAAGTGCTGCAACCAAAACTGTATTTATAGGGTTAAGTGCGAAGGGGTTAGAACCAATGAAAGCAAGCATAAAGTTTATCTGACCCCTTTTGGGTTGCCAATAGAAACATGAAATCAGACTACTGAAAAATGACTGAAAGGCCCACTTTAACTCCCATGCCGCTAAAATCATGAAATACTTACACACTGTTCAAGATGCAACACCTCCACCCCTTGGAATTCAACCTGGATCAGAAAGTACTCAAACAAATTTGGGTTCCCACATAACCCACACCCAAAGCCTTACCTAAATTATGGCACCACCACACTTGTTATAATAAAGTTGTAATGATTTTATTATTTGTCCAATACAAAAAATGGATTAAAAACAATTAAAAAATCACATTGTATACGGGGGCACTATAGGTAAAAGGTGTCCCTCCTAAACTCTGTGTAAACTGTGTAACATAAAATGTGTCAATTATATATACAACAAGTGCTCCTATATACATCCTCCAAAAATACACATATTAAAAAATCTACATTCTAATAATCCATCATTAATACATTTTGTTTGAGTGCATATTAAGCAGCCAAACAGGCACACCAAAATTATTGTAGGATTTCATAGGCTGGTGCGGTCTGAGTTTTGCATATAACAAGTGGATCAGAAAGTAGTTAATGAAAGTAGGTGGACAACTTAGAAAGAGGGTTCCTCACACACTAAGGGGTTGCGATCCCTGTTTCTTTGCTTCTTATGTCCATGTTCACTTCTTGGTGGAGAAAAATGCTCCGCCTTCAGTAAATCAGTGCATGAGATATAAAATAAAACAGACATTTTCTGTATATGATTGATAGTTAGTTTAGTTAGTGAGAAGGAGCCTCCTTCTGACTTGTCGTCACTTCTATCTAAAATAAGAAACAAGGGGTCCATTCCTCAGTTAAGTGCTGTGAGTCATGACATTGAGATCATTCCTTTATACCCCTGGGGCAGAAGAAATGTATGCAAGTGCCGAGCTTTCATAGGATGACTGGGAGAGGTCTATAAAGGGAACTGCAGACCTTGACCCATTTGCCTCCTATATACACTATGACCCAATCACCTCCCATGTTTGATTTACATGTAAATATTACACAAAGGCCAATATATAATGTGTGCATATATCCCCTGTAAATCCAGACCTAGCCATGGGGGTACTTGCTGTCTGAAGATAAAAAGATTGCTTGCATGTGCTTTTTTTGCTATAGCTTCTCGTCTTTCACCTGCCTTCGCTAGATCTTCCTTCTGTGTGTTGCATGCCGGCAACTGTCTTGGTACAACCTCCCTACCTGAATGGCTCCACCCTCTGTTTATTCTTGGTCTGTATGTGCCATGTAAATACTACAAGTGTCTTGTATTGCACCACATCCTAACATGTTTCTCTCACAAAAGTGGCTTGCCCCTGTGTTTCATGCGAAAGTGTCTCTTACTAGTACTGACTTGCTAGTAACAAGTGACTTGCTACTCTGTTACATCATTTTCATCATTTCAAGCCCTGTGCTGATGACGGCCATTAGCATAAAACGTGTTTACAAGTAGAAACTGGTAGCTGTGTAAACATTAGCGTATCACAAAGAAGGATGCTCTGCCCACTGCCAGGAATCATGGGTAAATCCTGTTATTCTTGGTCTGTATGTGCCATATAAATACTTTTTAAATGCTACACTCTTCCTTATACCCTTAAAAAGGGGGCTTCTCTGACTCTTTTAGTCCACCACATCAAGTCTAGCATGTTTCACGAAAATGGCTTGCACCTCTTGGATTTGAAGCCCGCATATCTCCACATAAATGCAAAACAAAGGGCAGGATGACCGGTTAAGTTGTACACAAGTCATTTCTAACGACTATGGGGGGGGGGGGGTACATTTAATTGGCTTGTCAGCTTTGTTGTGGAGTGATTTCTATAGGAAAATATCAACTCATCATAATGGTGCATTGGCTCCATCTTTGACAATATGTGGTCATAAAGTCAACATGCAAAGTTGAATTGGTTCTGAGTTGGGAGTTGCGTCTTGAGCTGGAGAGCATTAGAAATATCAATCTCACATCCAATGGGGGAATTCTTTTCTGGATTGGCCCATGGTCTGTGGACTGAAACCCTGTGGCTGTAAATAAAATGCAATATTTCAAATTGTGGATAGCAGGGGCAGAGAGATGAGCAAGTTCATTAAACAAATAGACTTTAGGCCCACTTTACAAGGTTTTCTGTATCTGTAACTGAATGTAATGGAAGTGCTGCTATTGTTCTCTATATTTCAAGACCACCAGCATCCCCCTTGGCGTCAATGACTTTTGTCACGGCTGCAAGTATACAGTAAGTGATAGGCCAATGGGGGAAAGTAATGGCTGCACTTGTGCTCTGTTTAATCCCCTCGCTGTGCATTTTATCTTTCCACCTCTTGGCCGCAGAGCAGCATCTGCTACTAACACACTGAACAGGCTCTCGGTGCTTCCTCTGAGGCCACAAATGAAAGCTGATCTATGCTCTTAGTCATTGCTACTGCCACTTATTCATGGGGAAGTATTTCCTCTTGCTCTCTCTGTAGGTGCAGTGACACTAATAGGGAAAGAAATAGAATTACGGTACATTGCAGTGATACATAGCCGCTCAGAGCCAGAAATGAATAGCTTGTAATGATGAAGGCATTTTCTTTCGTATTCCTCATATTGATTCCAATAAAAGCACCATGAACCTTAAATAAAAATGTATCATGGCTTCCTCTTTTATATTATTATACCGTCCTTGCCAGTATAACATTCATGTCGGACTGGGGAGTCTTGGGCCCACCAGTAAGGCTGATTCTGAGGATCCACCCTGAGCCAGCCCAGGAGCAAACATGATAGCACCAAAATGGCTGAGCTGAAGGACACTGGACAATGATGGATGAAGGTGAATATCTAGCTTAAAGCGGTCCTTCACTCTGAATAAGAGTCTATGTTTCCCTCATCCTGTACATATAGATTGCTCACATTAAAAATCATCCTACCTGCATCTACTGCATGTTATGAGCCTTTAAACAGCCAAGATGGTGGCTCATGGAACATCAGGCAGCCTGCCTTGCTGACCTTTTCCTGACCCCAGCTCTGCTCTGTCTGAGCAAAGCACAGCTATAACCCGCCCCCTGTAACTTATCCCGCTCTCCTCTCCTCAGTAAGTGTGATGCTTCTGAGTCAAGATGGCGGCACCCCTATCCTAAAGTCCTGAACAGAGTTGCAGCCCAGTGGGGGAAAGAATAATAAGTAAGTGACTAAAAACTTAAAATATATTGATTTTAGATGCTGGGGAATCGTCTTATAAGGGTTTGGGCTTTTCAATAAATCATGCTGAACGTCCGGTTTAAATAGCCTACACTGATCTTTAAAAATTCTTACTTCTCCATTGTCACATGATTGGAATTTTAGAGTTTTAGCCTGGCTATCTACATGTACTGAATAATGCATTGTTGCCTTACATTTGTGTAGATGTATAGCTTTTATAAAGTAAACTATTGCAATGACAGTGTCACTTTTTGTATAAGCAAACTGCTCCCAGACTGCCCTATAAGCTCCTCTACCTATTTATCTTCATGCCTAGGTGGAGACTGGTCACTTGGTTCACTTACACTAAATATAGGAGTTCTCCTCTCTTTTTACATCTATTATTTTGGTAGGTTATGTTAGTTTAGTGCACCAGGGCCCTACATGGAGTTTGTTCTTAAATCAGAACAAAACTCACCAGCGGCCAGACAGGAATCTAAACGACTCTAGAGCCAGCCACTAGCTTTCCCCTGGGACTTGCCCTACTGTTACAGCACAGGGGGCGAGGTGGGTTGTCTTTTGTCCGGAGTTCTGCGTTAACATTATTTGTGGCCCAAAGGCGGGCAACAAAAATGGTGGAAGGACTTAAACTTAAAACTTATCAGGAGAGACTTTAAGAACTTAATCCGTACAGTCTAGACGAGTAAAGAAGGGAGAGGGGGGACATGATTGAGACCTTTAAATCTGTGAAAGGATTCAATAAGGTTCAGGAGGGAAGTGTTTTTAAGAAGAAGCTTAATGATAGAACAAGGGGGCACAACCTGAAGCTATTGGGGGGGGGGGGGGACATCAGGAGCAATGTTAGAAAATATTATTTTACAGAAAGAGTAGTAGATGCTTGGAACAAACTTCCAGCAGAGGTAGTTGAAAAATCGACAGTTACTGAATTTAAAAATGCCTGGGATAAGCACACATCTATCCTAAGATAAAGAGCACATACAGTATACACATAAGGGCAGACTAGATGGACCGTATGGTCTGATTCTGCCGTCACCTATTTACCATCTATGTCACCTATGCCGTTTATGTTTCTGTTTAAAGTGGACCAACACCCAGGATTTTGACTATCCTGGGTCTTGGTCCACTTCGGTGGTGCGCCGCTGTGTGAAACCCCCCCGATCACCCGAAAAACTCACCTCTCCCCGCTCTCAGCGCCGACGGACAAGCGTTTTGACAGCCGCGGACAAGCGGCCCCTCCGCCGCCGCCTCCCGCGCGTCACTCTTGACGCGCGCGCGCCCGCGCCGACCGTTCACAGACGGCCAGCGCGGGCGCGCGCACGTCTAGAGGGGCACGAGTGAGGCGGCGGCGGCCGAAGACAAGGTAAGGGGATTTGGGGTGTTTGGGGGGGTTTCACCCCGCAGGACATCCCGATCTCGGATGTCCCGCGGGGAGGGAGGTGATCGGCCCGGGAATCTTATAGATTCCCGGGCCGATCACGGGAGGGTGATGGTCCACTTTAACTCTATCTGTAGGCAAAGGGACTGTTCAGGCAAGGAAATAAAAACCCTTTGTCCACCAAGGACAGCGCTCTCAGCAGTTTTTGTACACCTGAGTTTAGGACCCAGCTCCTTTTTCTGCATATAAGTAGGCACTTAGGCTGTTGTGTCACAAGCATAAACATCCATTTATACATATGTGCCTCATCGCTAGTTTCATATATTTTGCTTTTGCCTTCTTTAAGGGCAATAAGCTGAGAATTCACAACAATAACAGACATAAAGGAGAGTTCAGGGATAGACCACTGTAATTTAAGTCATGGGATTTGTGGTTGACTGACAAAACATTTCTTGTTTCATGTGAAACTTTTCTGTTTAGGGTGTGTGTCTATGGAGACATTTAATAATATGTTTTCGGGACGGTGTTTGCCTGCAGATCAAAAGAAAACCTGTCCCAAGTAAAATAGGTGGGAAGAAGGCATATCATAGCATCTGATCGCTCTTTATGGGCCACAGGTCAAGCAACTCTTGGGTTTCCATGGCAGGGATCAGTTGATTCCTGGGCTGTTACCCTCAATGGCCATTTGTCATGACCCAGACCTACAGTAGCTGTAGTAAAATTGAAAATTACTTTGTGCTGCAATCTCCATCTTGGAGACCCAGACAATTAGCTGCTTTCTATAGTGCAATAGAAGTAGACTTGGCAATGCTTTGAAATTCCATTATATCATCATATCCATGTTATTTGGGTTGTTTCCAAGTTTAGTGGTCTAATGGTGGCACTGTGGAATGCACGTTCAGTGTGCAACAAACTGGCATACATCCATGACCTCTTCACTACCAACCTCTTCACTTTCATGGCCTTTACTGAAACCTGTCTCACTCCCTCTGATACAGCCTCACCCGCTGCCCTCCCATATGGGAACTTACAGTTCAGCCACACCCCGAGACCAAGCAACAAACAGGGTGGAGGTGTTGGCCTCCTTCTGTCTGAATACTGCTCATTTAACCCAACCCCTGCTCTACCCTCCCTTTTCTTCCCCTCTTTTGAAGTTCATTGTGTCCGTCTCTACTCTCCCTGTCACCTAAATATTACCATTATCTATCACCCTCCTGGAACTGCCACTCTCTTTCTGGACCACTTCTCAACTTGGCTTCTCTACTTCCTGTCCTCTGACATCCCGGCTATCATCATGGGGGACTTCAACATACCTGTTGACACCAACAACCCTGCAACCACCAAACTGTTATCCCTAACCGCCTCCTTTGGCCTCAAACAATGGTCTACCAGCCCCACCCACAAAGATGGACATACACTCGACCTACTCTTTACTCACCTCTGCTCTGTATCCAGTCTTGCCTCATCCCCACTTCCCCTCTCTGATCACAACCTACTAACACTAACACTCTCTTCCCTTACCACTACCCCCCCTGCACACAAACCTGCTATTCTTCGCAGGAACCTCAGAAACCTAGAGCTTCAATCTCTCTCTGATGCTTTACATCCCCTTCACACCCTGCCCTCATTTACCAATGTAGACACTGCCACTTCATACTACCATAATACACTAACTGCTGCCCTTGACTCTGTTGCTCCCCTTAACTACAGCCGCCCTCAGGCCACAAAAGACAACCTTGGCTTAATACTAACGCTGCAACATTAAAAAGGCATTCTCGAGTTGCTGAACGGCATTGGAGGAAATCCAAAACCAAGGAGAACTTCCTGTTATACAAGAAAGCCCTTCAGGAACTCAGGACTGCCCTTTCATCTGCTAAACAGGAATATTTCACATCACTCATATCAGCACAGGCCCGGAATCCAAAACAGCTATTTAACCCTTTCAACTCCCTTCTCCACCCACCGCCACGTCCTCCATCCTCACAGCTAACAGCTGAGCAATTTGCCACATACTTCAAAGATAAAATCGACATGATTCGAAGTGGCTTCACCCCTCAGAACACCTCTCTCCTACCAACATCCCCCCTGCCCCACTCATTAACTAATTTCACACAGTTAACTGCTCAAGGTCTCTCCTCTCTGGTCTCAAGGGCTCACCTGACCACCTGCTCCCTTGATCCCATTCCATCCCACCTTATCCCTCAACTGTCTCCATCTGTCATTCCAGCCCTAACATCTTTATTCAACCTCTCCCTCTCCACTGGTACCTTTCCCTCCACCTATAAGCATGCTGTTATAACTCCACTCATCAAAAAACCCTCTCTGGACCCCTCTGCCCTCCCCAATTACCGCCCAATCTCTCTGCTCCCTTTCTCATCCAAGCTTCTTGAACAGCATGTCCATACAGAACTTACCAACTATCTGTCTACAAACTCCCTCCTAGATCCCCTCCAATCTGGTTTCCGCTCGTGTCACTCTACCGAAACTGCACTCACCAAAGTCAGCAATGATCTACTGACAGCCAAATCCAAAGGCCACTACTCTTTTTTCTCGACTTATCATCTGCTTTTGACACTGTTGACCATGCTCTGCTTCTCAATATTCTTTCTTTTCTTGGAATCCAAGGTCTCGCACTCCTCCTGGCTCTCCTCCTATCTCTCTCACCGCACATTTAGTATATCTTACTCTAACACCCTTTCCTCTCCCTGGCCTCTGTCTGTTGGGGTTCCACAAGGCTCAGTCCTAGGACCCCTACTTTTTTCAATATACACTTCTGGTCTCAGACAACTAATAACCTCTCTAGGCTTCCAATATCACTTTTATGTAGACGACACTCAGATCTACCTCTCTGGCCCAAATCTCTCTTCGCTCCTCTCTCGCCTTCCTGACTGTCTAACAGCCGTCTCTTCCTTCATGAAATCTCGTTCCCTTAAACTAAACATGGACAAAACAGAACTGGTCATTTTCCCACCATCTCACTCCCCTCCCCTCTCTAACACCACAATTTCTGTAAATACTCCTCTCGTTCACACCTCACATTCACTCCCTAGCCACCTCCTGTCGTCTCCAACCCAAAAATATCTCCCGCATCCGTCCCTTCCTCTCACCTGTCACCACTAAAATGCTAGTGCACGCCCTGGTCATATCCTGACTGGACTACTGCAACACCCTCCTCTGTGGTTTGCCAACAAACAGACTGGCGTCCCTCCAATCTATTCTAAACTCTGCTGCTCGCCTCATCCATCTCTCCTCTCGCTTCTCCAGTGCTGCCCCCCTCTGTCAATCCCTCCACTGGTCTCCCATAGAGTCCAGTTCAAACTTCTAACGCTAACCTACAAAGCTCTCTCTAACCAGACTCCTTCCTACATTTCATCTCTGATCCAGCGTTACCAACCCAAGCGTAACCTCCGCTTTGCCTCTGACATTCTCCTGTCCTCTTCCCTGGTTACTTCCTCGCTCTCCCGCCTTCAAGACTTCTCCCGTGCCTCCCCACTTCTCAGGAATGCCCTTCCCCGCTCGATCTGCCACTCTCCATCACTCCAAGCCTTTAAAAGTGTCCTCAAAACTCACTTCTTCAGACAAGCATATGACCTGGCTTAAGCAAGTCCTATAACCTTCAATGGCACATGCAGCCATACTCAAGCTCTACCACTTGTGACCCCACCCCCTTTGTCTCACCCCCATCCTTTAAACTGTAAGCCCGCAAGGGCAGGGCACTCCTCCCTATTGTCTCCTGTGCTCACAACACTTGGTTTTAACCTGTGGCATCGAATTTTGTATTGTTCTCTGTACTATATGTTTTACCCTGTCTGTAATCATACCATGTAAAGCGCTACGGAAGTTGATGGCGCTATATAAATAAACAATAATAATAATAATGGCATTCAGTTAAGTTAAACATTGTCATTCTAGAGGCTGAATGTGACAGGAAAAATGTCACTGCACAGTATGAGCAACAGGGCCTGGTTACATTTACTTTCACTTGGATTAACCCAAATTTTACACTAGATTTCCTTGCAAATGTTCAGCAGGGTAAGACAAAAGAGGAAACACTGGGTTTACTTTCCTATCAGATCTCAAATCGGAGATGCTGTAGGTGCAGCTTTCATCTGCTCCTGGGACATTGATCCTGCAGCCCAAGTATCTGAAGCCAGGTACTGGATTTATATCCTCAGGAGGGCTTGTGCTGAGTACAAGGCCAGGTTGTGGTGCTCATCATTATCTGTGGGCAAATCAGCTGAGCTTGACACCTATGGCCAGACAGAAGCATCTGGCTTCAGATACTGGGTCCTGGTGAAAGGTACAGTAAGCAGGGGAACCTCATGCCACTATGGCACCCTGATTTGAAATCTGGTAAGAAAGTCTATGAAATTCGACATTCCTTTTAGGGAGTTGCTGCCCCCTTGATTGTGCCACCCTAGAAACAGACCCTCATGTGCAGCAGGAAACACAGACCAGGATACTGGTGATTTCTATATTCATTCTGCTCCAAATTTGTCCTAAAGTTGAAGCTGGTCGGTCATTGAGATAGCAGAGTGCTACTACGGGAGGTATGTAAGTGTAAACGTGGTGCTTGCTTAGATACCAGATTTCATAAGGCCATTCTTTTGACCCAGATTTGCACTGCTTTCTTCCTCAACTTTTTCTGTTTATTTTTCTAGTGAACCTGTTTCTATTATTCATGCCTTAATCTTGGAACACACCCTCTTATTGATTTCAGTGCTTAAGCACTTGTATAATCATGCATGCATGTGTGTGTATGTGTATATGTATTGGCTTCTTTGAAGTGGAAATATCATGAGGTGTGACAGGCATGTGTCTTACAAAAAAAATATTGCTAATGAAGAGTGTCCCATTTCCCATCCCAGATTGTTTGGAGGTGAGGTTTAAGCTAGACAGAGACGTAATAAAAGTAATCCGAAACGAGCAGTTGCCATTGTTCATTCACAAGTTAGCATAACACACTTCCCTTCTGCTCTTTGTTTCCTGTGTGTACAGTAACAACTACTCACAAACATCATCATGACAGCTAATGGACGATCAATTAATATGTTTTCGGAAATGATAAGCGAACAAAAACCAGTTTTGATCAACCTTTATTTGATGTGTGTATCCAGCAAAGGCAAGCTCATATACCAACGACTAGAGATCTTCTCGCTGCCCTGTTCCCTCTACAGGTTCTTATGGCTAGCCTGCTCCTAGGTGCAATAAAGATTTACTCCCTGGTTGGAAAGTCTTGCTGACTCTGAGATTACTAAAGCGGTGTAGGGGTTTTGCTTCACCCCCTTTTTTCCTCTTGTACTCAACCAATGTAGGCAATATTTTTTATTCTGCATGTTTCTGTTATGCAAAATTAATAATGAAACAAATTAAAAGAAACTGGCCCCAAAACCCCATATTTTGTGCTGGTTGCCCACGGTTGGTCCTGTTTAAAGCGGAATCAAACCTACTGGGGCTTTTTAGATTCCAAGGCCGGCCCTGGGCATTCCCAAATCAGCATGCCCCGTTGTGTGACACCCCCTGGGCCTTCCGGTAAACTCACCTCCTTCCTTGCTCCATCGACGATGTAAACATCAGTGCGCTCGACTGCGCTGACAGAAACTTGTCTAAGCACTTGGCTCCACCGAGTCTATCTGAGGACTCTGCATCCCCGCTACCATCTAACAGGGAGCGTGCACATTCTGGCCATTCACAAATGCCTGGCACAGACATGTGTCACGTCTGGTAGGGAGCGGCTGCTGCTTGCTCATGCGTCGTTAGGTTGGTGAGAAGGTGAGTTTACTGGGGGACCTGGGGGGGTTTTGTACAGCGGGACATCCCGAATCTGGATGTCCCAGGGGGATGCAAGTTGCCTACCCTGGATTCTCATAGTCTCCAGGATGGGTTTTGGTCTACTTTAAATGTGATTTCTGGTCCCCGCTAGAGGTAAGTGTTTTCAATGTATTCAGTTACCTGCAGCTCAGCAGTGTGTGTGGCCTGAGTTTGAATGGCTTTATTCTTCCTCCAGGCCTTGCTGTCGTCACTGCTGATCTGTATACACCTGGACATGAAGGAGTATTTATGCGGCAGTTATTTAAGCGTGCACAATTTCATCTTTACATTAGGCATTCGAGAGCATAACTGCATTACTGTTTATGCATTTCTGGCTTTTAGGGCATACTGCTAGTATGCAGCGCACTAATTGTAATCCACTAAAGGCGGAACTCAGGGCTTTTTTCGCTAATTTGTGTCTGAGACATAAGAAAAACAGCCTCCGTGAAAAGCTGATTTTACTGTAAATACAGAGAGTGGAATATTGTTTCATTTTGTAGCTCACTCTGACATTTTAAATCTGTTCATAGTTTGCGTGTCCGAGAGAGAGAGAATTTAACAGCAAGAGGGTTAAATGCCCCCTTCCACGTGTCTAATTTCATTTACTGTGGTCTGGAGCCTGCAGGAAGTCTGACCTATGAATAGGCTTATAAACCTGCAACCTGCACAGGTCAGCTGTGAACTAAATTGTGCCATTCTACTTTTATATCAGCATCTTTGCACTGCAACATTTAGCTCCCTACTCTCAGTTTAACTAGAATGTGGAAAATGTGCATATTACTTAAAGTGGACCTCTAGTTTACACACACAGGCTCTGCATCCTCTACCCCCTGGCATCCTGAGTTGAGATGGTCACCGGATTGACGTTTGCTGGAAAACAAGAAAAAACTTACTCCTGCCCTGTTCGCACATTGGCTGCCGATGACCAGTGGAGTTTGCTGGGCAAGCTTTTGCGGCTCCACTCACAGCACATGCATCCCATCCTGTAAACTTTATTCTTTGCCACTAGAGCACCAATGCAAAAGGATTGATCATTTTGCCCAATTTCAGTCTTTACAGGACTCTACAAGAGGACGGACAAACTGAATCATCGGGTTTGTGTGAGCCTCAAGTCATTTCTGACTGGAGACCTACTACAAACCAATGACCCCCGCAGTGGTGGCATCCCAGTCTGGATGTTTGGGGCCAGAGAAGTGCTACCTAATCCTCTTCCTTTGCAGTGTTGTGCTCCATGTGCCTGCTGGCAGCCAATCCGATGCGTGGAGTGGTTTTGAACCCCAGTGGCAGTGGGTGGTCATGTGGGTGGTGTACATTTTTTGTATGTCAAGAGGATGCCCTCGAATGCTGAATTTTATTTTGTTTTTGTGTGTTATCTTTTGCTATTGGCAATTGTATACCAAGCCTGTACCACAAGATCTAGAAAAAGACAGAAGTGCTGGGCAAGTGTAGGATAGTATAGGGCTCACATCTCTTTTCTTGGTGTACAGTTGCCAATAGCAACAGATTTCAGGTAATAAAAGCTGCTTCCATAAAACACACATTTGCAAGAAAAATTAAAATAAATATTATATCAAGCAAAATCAGAACATCCTTTTGGCACAAAAAAATATACATTTTCAAAAATGCCAACGAATGTAGACTTTCCATTTGAAGCAGTCTTACAAGTTCGGTAAAGTCTGTAGGCCAGATGAAAAACACTGTCACTTTATTATTGCTTTAGGCACTGGATAGGAAGGTGTATTGTTCCCATATTAGGGTCTCCCCTTTTTGTGCCGGCACAAAATAGAGCATGTATTAACGGTCCTACCATCAGTATATTCAGGGAGCTTCCCAGCCATATATTGTTTGGTTTATTATTATCAACATTGGAGGTTTATGGGGACATGCAGTGTTTTTAACTTGTTGGTTTGTCTGTATTGTGTGTTATTTGTGTCATTCTAATAAAATTATGTATAATTTTTTATAATTTTGTTGATTCTTGGTGCTCCTGTGTACTTTGTCACTTTATGTACAGTGTAGCACATCCATAATAATAGTAGCAGTGCACCTTCTGTTTGGAGATTGCCAGATGAAAAACAGCCTATGCGTTACCTCCAGACCATATTGATCCAGTGATGATCTTATAAAATAATGTCTTCTTCTGTTAGTAGCTAATCCTCAGTAGCACAAGCTCCCCTGCTGTCTTCAGAAAAGAGTAATCAGCATGGCCAGTCTGGTCATGCTCCTCTGTCTCCAATCATAGAGGAAGTCTATTTCCTCTTGACTAAAACCCCCCTGATATCCACCTCCTTCATTCTCCTTTGTCATTGCTGAGAATGGAGTGGGTATGCAAAGAATTGGACTTCCCTCTTGGAGAAGACTGCTGCTCCCTTGTAAAGGGAGACAGGCGATGGACAACGGGGTGCACGGTCTCTGTAATCACCAGAGCCAGTCAGAGACCAGAGCCAGCTGCCTGGGAGGAAAGATCACTATATATATTTTTAAGTTACTTAATCATATTGCTTATTTGATTTTTTTTAAGTCAGATTAATTTTTAATCTACTGATTGGGCTTTACACCAAAGACAAATGTGGCTTGTCCAGCCTCCTCTAACCAAATAAGATGTGGTGTTAGATCTCTCAGATACAAACATGAAAAGGAACAATAAAGCAGTCGTAAGCCATTCCCAACTGACTTTCTTTTGCTCTATTGAAATTGTGAAAATATCTTTGCATATAGCTCAATGTCTGCCCTGTAAAATAATTTGATCAGCCAGGAAGGGTGAAGCCAATCCACCACCAGGGCAGTGTGCACAGCTCATTGATACATTGCCTTGGTCTTTAATTTTTCAGTACTAGGACCCTCCAGACGCCAAGCCTATGGCAAGCCTCCTGCTGCTGACCTTTTGCTTTTTAATTCCGCTCTTTATTTGTGTTCCTCCTTCTGTTTGTTTTTCTTTCCAACCAAGTTTATTTGTATTTGCGGTTTATTAATCTGTCGTGGCTGGACTTTCGAAAACTTTCTTTGGCCAAGAATTCAGGGTAGACAGATGGAGGTTGGAGCACTGTAATCCAGAAATCCCAGGCATGAATCATGGCTGCCGAGCTCTCTTGAGACCTAGCCGTACCTGGCAGAGATCCACATACTGTACAGTTCATATGTTATACTGAGAGCCAGTTTAACTCAAGCAAATATTATAGAGTAGGATACATGGCTGTATACATACATGCATGTCCAGCCTCCATTAATCTTTCATAATAAACATGAAATTAAAAGTGAGATGTTTACAATCGGGATCTTGGCTTCAGCTGCTGGAAACTGGTCTCCGTAAGTGGGTCTCCTCCTGTACGGAGTCCAATCTGGGTCGTAATTGTACACTGGGTTAGATTGGATTTATTCTCCATCAGGATACAAAGATTTGTGCATTCTGTCACATGCTATGTTTTGGTAAATGCTTTTTCTCTTTCTTTTCAGAGAACTGAATGGCAACAATATCACACGTATCACAAAGAATGACTTCTCTGGCCTCAAGCAGCTACGAGTTTTGTAAGTGTGTGTTTTTCTATCAATACTGGCCCTTGTGCTTACAGTCGAATTCCCCTAGTGCACATGTACACTGTTGATAGTTTGGTCAGCCATAAATAAAGATTTTCCCAGCCGGAACTCCCCAAAATGATATACTTACTACCTTCAGGCTTGATCCCACAAATTTCTGCAAGCTGAGCGGGTCCAGCTGTGGCACTGTTAGCTCGAAAGTAAAAATTGTGCTTCCAGGGCCCTGGCCCACATTTGTGTGTCTGCTGCTAATACATACCAGTGGTGGACCCTCAGGTGGTGCACCACCTGCTGTAAATCCCTCATGACTTAACTTTTAGTGCACAGCGAGGCAAGTGAGCTTGTTATCAGATAGCAGAGAAACTGGACTGCTTAAGCCCACAGGACTTTGTTGAATTAAGATTGAAGGCAGTATGGTAAGTATAGTTTTTTCAGTTTCTGGCTAAAAACAGATGTTCACCTACCAGGATGAGAACATAAGAAGAAACAATAAACATAATGCTGGAATCTTCCAACCTCCCAGTAGCGTTTTTTCCTTCCTATCATACCATATACAATGTGTATAACCAGCAAGCAGAAGATGGTCCTACACAACTGGGCTGACAATCTAAAACTGCAATCTTTAGGGCTGTGAATACTGTCCCTCGCACTGTTGTGAAAAACAGCACCCGCCTCATGGCATCATCAGTCATGAACTGCCAGGAGTTACAGTTTGGCTGGTTAGATAGTTTTCAAACTATGGCAATGGTTTCCCACTTACAATGAACAATCACAATGATCTGCCAGCTCACAATCTTATGAGGGCACTGCCCCTAGAAGTAAATCCTAGTAATTGGTGTTATTGTTCAGGCAATTATTGTGCCTCTTACTCATGGTCAGTTTATGAGGTTAGAAAAAATTCAAGAGATAGATGGAGCCCAAAGCCAGTTACTGTATAGAGCAGTAGTCCTCAAACTTCCTCCTCAAGGGCCGAGACAGGCCAGGTTTTGCAGCTCTCTATGCTGATGCACAGATGTAATAATTAGGGCTATAGCTCTGTCTGAGCACCAGTTAATTCACCTGTGGAGTAGCGTGGAGAGCTGCAAAACCTGGCCTGTCTTGGCCCTTGAGGAGGAAGTTTGAGGACTACTGGTATAGAGGGTGACTAGGATTGAGGAGCTGGCCCTGTTGGAAAGTCCAATAGGACAAGGAACAGAATATAGGTGCTGCCCAACAGAAGTCCTACAGTCCAATGTAACATGTTAGCCTCACACTGCATTGTGGACAAATAAGCATGTCTAGGGTAGGCTGGCAGGTTACGGTAAGTCCATGACTGTTTTGGTCCATATCCACAGGTAAGGATCAGACCAGCAAAGGGTCATTTTAGGATGCAAAAATTTTCCTTATTAGGAATTTGTTCAGAGATTCTTTTTGATAGATTGTCTGTTTTATGTTAGTATTCTCAAGACAAAAGTCTGGAAAATAATAGAAAATATAGAAATGTCTTGCAATTCCCAACAGACTCAGCAGCAGACGTCTTCTTAGTATTCTTCACTTTTTTAAACGTCTTAAAAAGCAGAACTTTTGGATTTTCCCAAATTTAGAAGTAAATCATTGTTCAATAACCCCCTTTCTCCTTTTCTGGATAATTAGAAAATTACAACTTTAAGTAACTTAATGAATTGGTATTTCAGTATTATAAATATATTGGTATTTCAAATTCATTTTTACTTTCCTTAAAAAGAAATGTCATTTAGTTGGCCTTATAAGTCTCATTCGTGATGGCTGCCCTATTTGATAAAACAAATTACCGCTTCAGCTTCCAGCATGTTTATGTGGATGCAGTGAAAACAGGGAAGGGTTAGTTTACTGTCAGTTTTTGTTTTTGCATTAGTCAACAGGCTAGCTTCTAACCTATAGCTATAAAGCTCCCTGTGGCCAGCCCCTACCTACATTGCACCACACCTCCTTTAGTCTCCCTATCCTAAACCATTTCCTCCCATGTGCTGCCCCCTCTTCTAAAATTCATGAACAGGGATTGTAATTAGTCCCAGCGCTACAGAGGATATCTAAAAAACATGACCCGTTGGTGGCTCTCGAGGAGAGGGTAGAGGAACACTTCTCTACCCTATACAATTCACCACTATGCATGCCTTCAACCATCAAGACTCGCCTGTTCAGACAAGCCTATTATCTATTTTAAGCAATAATCTGTTTTAAGCAAAACGTTCGAAGCATTTGCCTATACGCTTAGTATATATACTTGTGGCTAGTTATGGGCTTCAAGTTCAAGTCAAAGCTAGATTCGACCCAGATATTGCCTATTCAGTCTGGTTTGCCCCATCCTGTATAGCGGCAAGTACCGGGTTAAAACATCTGGCATGCCACCCATTGGTGCCAGAAGTTGGCACTTCAGCCACCACAAAGTGTGAATTGTTATAGGGGTATCTTAGTTCCCTTACCAGCTTACAGACTGTTAAAAATAAAAATAAAAATTAAAAACAAACTCGCCTCATCACATCCTTTCTTCAGGTCCACTGGGCCCGTGGGGGGGGGGGCTCCCTCCAGGTTCGGCAGGTGTTGATGTTGTAATAACATCTGTCAACTTTCGCAGCTGCCCACCGGCATCTGTGGTAAGTGGAACAGAGGTCCTGCCAAAGCTAACTCTCCAGGAAATTCTCCTTCATGTCCCTCCCCTCCAGTGAAGCCATTAGTCATATGGGGGTTGGGAGAAGTCCACAAGGGCTCCTCCTCTGTGATATAAAGTGTTCCTTCCCCGACGTTCCAGCATTAGCTTGTATCCAGTATCTGATCCTGGGTACTATACCTCCAGAGGGTTTGCAAACTGAATTGTTCCCTCTCTGGCTCTTCACTACTTGTGGCCCAATCTCTCTTCTTATCATTTTGATTGTAAACCTGCAAGGGCAAAACCCTCACTCCTAATGTGTCCCAGCATCAAGATGTATCTGATGCATCTGACCCATGAAAGCCCTGTGTATGAAAAGTATATTCCTTGTATAACAGTACAAGTATAAATTGTCTGTTATTTCCACAGAACCTCGTACAGTGCCAAAGAAGATGATGGCACTTAATAAATAAACAGTGATAATAATAATCTAAATTTTCTAAGCTGGGGTAGGCACAGATCAGTGCAGATCACCCCTGGCAGTGTGTGCCCGCGCCAGCCATTCAGACAGACCGGGCACAGGAGCACACATCACAAAGAGAGGGAGACCAGAGCTCTGTAGACTCTAAGCCAGTGGTTGCTCCTATTTAAAAGAAATTAGTTCCCTCTGTACTTTTCTCCGAACTTGAAGTCTGAAAAAGCAATGAATTTCTGTAGCCTATCATATAACAGCATTTGATGTTCACTGGCATTTAATGATAGTTGTCATTAAACTCGAACATAACTTTCTTGTTTACAGTTTGATGACAGCAATGCACCTACAATGTGCATTGTTGTATTGGTTCCTATAGATGATTTCTGATATATTTTTCAGGCAGTTGATGGAGAATCATATTATCAGTGTGGAGCGCGGGGCTTTTGATGACATGAAGGAACTGGAGAGGCTGTGAGTATTTATATTGTTATCTGTTACAATTCTGGGCAACAATACCTTCTGTAACAAATTCTGTAAACCCGAGAAAGGCTTCTCTTAATTGGCGTGACATCAATAAAACAATGCCCTCCCTCCAGCCTAATGATATTTCTGTGATTGCATTAAATGTGTCTTAACCATCTGCGCAAGCTGTAATAATGTGACGATCACACGCTCCCGCATGTGTGTGCTACTTCATAATGGGAGACATTGTTTCTCCTCTAAAAACATGTTGTTTCTAACTACAAGGGGCTGTGAATGTTTTACTGTTCAGAAATATATAAGTCATGTTTCAGGACACCGGTGTATGGAGGTGGCATTCCACTTTTCACAGAGAATTATTCAATACCTTTTTCCTGTGTCTTAAAGATTACCTAAATTTGCATACAAAAGTTTTGCCACCCCCTGTTCAAAAGTACTGTTACAGTGAACAGTTAAGCAAGTTGAAGATGAAATTATCTTAAACGGTCAATGGCAATAATAAGGCAGCAAGAAACTCACCTAATGCCCGTCCCATGTTTCTCCCCTCCATTCCTGTATGAGAAGCCATAGCAGGGCTCCAAATTGCTGCGTTCAATTCCTTTACTCCAGGATCATGCAAAAAAAGTGGTCTAACAGCCACTTGGTCCCTTGGTGCTCTTAGCATGAGCGGGCAAGGCAAATCACAGTGGTGCGACAGCCATGCCATGCCCTTCCCAGCTCAGCCATGACCAAGAAGTTGGAGCAACTCAAGCATCTTCACACATTTTAAATATTTACATATAATCATAGATTTGGAAATGCTTTGAGGTGGCTCATTGTACACTGTTCCCACATGGGGATAAAGTGGGAGGAAGTTAGCATGTGCCTGGACAGGGACTTTAAAGGTGCTGCACACTTTTTTACCCTCATTTTTACCAACAAGCGTGTATTTTGTTGAGTGCAAAACAAGAAAAGTGGACCTTACTAAAGTAGGTAAACCCAAGTAGATATATGAGCTCAGATAACTTTGACCTGGATGGCTTCTACAAACACACCTCAAAGTCCACAACAAACAACCTCAAAAGGTGCAAACTGAAGGTTTTATTATGGCTGTCACAGTCTCTTGATCTGAGCATCATTGAAAAACTTTGGATATTGCTTCCTTTTGCAAGGAAGAATGGATGAATTCCCTCAGCAGAAGGGCTCTTGGCTAAGGTGTTATAATTGCCAAAGGAGGGTGTTACCATGCAGGGTGCCCAAAGTTTTGAAGATGATAATAATGCTTTGCTTAAAGTAAACTAGAACTCTGTTGAATCTCTGGGGCATCCTAAAATTGCTGTGTGAGATCCCCCAGGACCTTTCAAGCGATCCCACGGCACACATGTGGGCTACAGCCACATAGTATCTCTTGGCTGATGCGCACTCCAGCACCCAGCCATTTAGGCTGGGAATAGGAGTGTCAGGGCCGGCGCCAGCACAGGGCAAACCTGGGCAATTGCCAGGGCCCCTGGCTTCTTTAGGGGCCCACTCAGGCTCATACTTGGCCATGTTATTATTTTACAGTGAAGTATGTGCAGACCTGCTCATGGCTGGCCTTGGCAACAGGGGCTTATGAGCAACAATGGAGGAGGTGGCATGGAATGGGGGGCAATTGATGGATGCTCAGAAGGTGGGGAGTACCAGGTAACATCTGACAGCAATTTTGGAAGCGGAGCAAGCAGTGAAGGCTGATGAGTGCTTGGTGGCAGTAGAGAATGCTATAGGGAAGGCAATAAGGACTGGAGGGCAATTAGCAGCAGATGACCCATTTGTAGCAGTGGAGCAAAAAGGGGACATCATGTGACACACTACTTTGGGGCCCACTTAGACTCTTTTGCCCAAGGGCCCCCACAAACCTGGAGCCGGCCCTGAGGAGTGTGCATCAGACCGCAGAGAAACTGAAGAAACAGACACCCCCAGTGCTCCGTTTCAGTATGCACAACCTAAAGCTCTGATTGAACAAGAGCCTGTGCATCTGCCATGAGATCACTGGCAAGGTGAGTATATCAGTGATCACAAGGAGCTCCATGCACAGGGGCATGCTTCTATTAAAAGCAATGCTTTCAGGGCCCTACTCAAAGCAAATACCCCAACTACACAGAACTCAAGGGCAAGAATGTATCCCCCGATATATTCTATTAGTTCTTCAACTGTTCCTATACTGACCCCATAGCTACTCCTAATACAGGATCATTTTACATTCCCACTATTGCCAGGGGGAACACAACCAGGGTAACCACGCTCTGACAAGTAAGTTCTTTATAAATAGACATAAATATCGCATATATAAGGGATGATCTCACTTGTTTAAAAAAAATCTCACTTGTTCATAATGATTTTTACCATTTTAGCTGTGCTGATTTTTATATAATTTGCACAGATAAAAATGGTGCTGAACTGCACTAAAGAAAAAAATCATTCTTTTCTTTTTCTCACAAAAAAAGGGAGAAAAAAAATCTCACAGTGCTGAATCAGCCCTATATTTACAAAAAAACCTAACAAAAGCTAACGTAACACATATTTTTATATTGGTTTCTTAACATCAGGTGCTAGAAACCCCTAAAGCAGCCTCCTAATGTGTATTGAAAAAGCAAGTCACATGAGTAAAGCTGCTATTGTCTTGCTACAGCTGAGAGACGTAACAATAAAAGATGAACATCCATTGTTTTACTTCATTGTACACACAATGGGGTCAGTTCCGAGCCAGGTGAGAATTCTTTTTGGGGAGAGAAAACTGCCATTCATTTTCTACCGGGTGAAAATTTTCTCCTGGTTCTCAATCAGCCCCAAGGTAGACAATGAAAGTCAATCACAGTTTTCACTCCTAAAACAGAAGTGAGCTTTCTCAGCCGGGATTGAATCGACCCCAATATTTTCATTTTAAAGATTTTCTTACTGTTGCTAACACTTATAAAACCTATACGCTATATATTAGAAAAAGGATAAAGGGAATGGGTCCGCACACCTTAAAAATGTAAGTCTTTAATTAAAATTATTAAAATCATCTCCAAAAAATTGTCAAAAAGCAGTGCTAAAATACAAAGGTAGACCCAGAGTGACACAAAACATACAAGACCTTCTGACGCGTTTCGGGTATTCTGTCAGCCCTTAGTCATAGATCATATGCTATATATTAGAAACACCAGCGAGTGATGTAATATGGTGTCGAATTGCTTTCTGGCAGAGCTTCTTACCTAATAGCGTACCCAATCCTAACCCTCCAAGTCTAACACCTTGAAAAGGCAATAGGTATCTAAACCAAGAGGGCCAACTAACCAGATACCCCCCCCCCCCACCTAACAATTATACTAATACATTTACTGGCCTGGTTACAAAGTAATTTATATGACGTAACTGCCTATGAGATTAGAGGTCTGTCGCCACTGCTGACATTGTTTCTGTTTCTGTTTATAAATTCAAGATGGCTCAGGCATATACAAGTCATTCGGTCACCCCTGCAGTGAATGAGAAATGAATCTGCCTCCAAAATTGCTCGTTGATCTCTGTAAACATGTAAACAGCTCTGCAGCCTTGTGTAATGGATAGACTGCAGACTGTAACTAAAAAGATGTTTGTGCCTGAAGGGTTTATGCTGCATGGTGGTCGATGTAACTGTCCCCTAAATTTCACATTTCAGTTCTTGTATTGTGTGTAAGAGCGTTGTCAGTGTACCGTGTCTGATCCTCTGCTTGTGTTACATCCTCATTTTTCAGGCGCCTTAATCGAAACCAGCTTCACACATTACCTGAACTTCTGTTCCAGAACAACCAGGCTCTCTCCAGACTGTGAGTACCGCTGCTTCATACCCATATTTATGTCTGTTAGACCTCCAGTAGGGCACACATGCTGTACTGCACTCTATAAACCAATAGAGGGTTGGTCTGATTCATCACAGGTCTACACACTTTGGTATCACTCAGCTATTTTGAGTTTAGCTCATTCAATACTGGCGAAATAAAATGTATTAAAACATGTAGGGAATGATTTATCATGTTTAGTAGGTTATTTCTCAATTCTTTTGCGAATTCAAGGACATTTAATCGATGGGTGTACAGACCTTACTTAGAGTAAAAATCTTAACCTAATGTTAAGGCCGGTTTTATTTTATGTTGCTTTTTGTGCATTTTAGCTTGATGTGTTTGTTGGTTAAGTCAGTTTGGTTACTATGGCCTTGATTCACAAAGGGTTGAAAAAAACTCTCACGGAAGTAAAAATTCAATTCATGAGAAAAAAGCCTGAGAATGTCACTGTTAGTGAATCACCAGACAGGAAGACAATGAAAGTCAATAGCACTTTTTACTACAGGTAAAAAAGGGGTAAAAAGTTTAATACTTTTTCCAGGAGTAAAAAAGCGCTATTGACATTCATTGTCTTCCTTACTGGTGATTCACTAACAGTGACATTCTCAGGCTTTTTTCTCATGAATTGATTTTTTTACTACCATGAGAATGAATCAAGGCCTATATGTTTGTATAAGATGCTAGGCCTGAGCTTCCATCTATCATTTTCAGTGCTAGAATGTATTTATGGTTATTATGGCAACATACATGAGCTGTAGTCACATGAACATGTAGTACAGGGTCACCGACCACTAGAATAGTGTCAGCAGTTTTTGGAAGATGGTGCCTTCATAAGATTTGACACAACCATCCATTTGGCATATCCACAACCCAACAAATTAGCAAAATCCGTGGCACGCTTTTTATTTTATTGTATGCTTTATTCAAACATGTAAAAACCTGACATCGTGTGTCCACACAGGACCCCTTGTCAAGGTTCAAAAACAATAATCAAACCATTGTACTGTACTTGTACTTTGAGTAATGGGGTTTTCCTTGAGATTTAAATAAAACGCACATTAAAAGAAGAGCGTCAGTGCACTCAGTTGGTGGTGTACGCTGATAGGACAGATAAGTAAACATGCTTCTGCAGGTCCGTCAAATAATAACATGGGAGCAAATGTGACTAATGTGGCCATCAGCAGGTCCCAGAGAACTGAAAGGAAGTAAGAGCCCCACACCTAAGTGGGTACAAACTCCCAAAAGTATGCATTAAAGTCTTCCCTATTTCAAAGCCATAAGAGATTCTTCTTTAAGGGAAGCTATGCTCTGTGGCCATTAAAGCAACAAGACTTATGGTTCTGGTCCAGTCAAGATGACATTTTGGCTGAACAGTGGCAGTTCATGTGCCGAGTGTAAAGACACTGCATGCATCTGTACTTGCTATAATGATATGTGCAGATGGGATTGACCTTAAATTTTGAATATCCTTGGTCCTAGCCTCTGGGACACCCCAATCTGGGATGTAGCGCTGTGTGAAACTCCCCAGGTCGCCCAAACTAACTCACCTTTACCCGGTCCTGCGGCGCATGCGCGGCCTCCCTTTCGTCAGAGTGCTCGATGCGAACTTGTGCTGACGCAAACTTAGCTAGGCTTGTCTAAGGAGCCGAGTCCAGCCGGGTGTGCCGAGTGCTCTGCATCACTGCTACCCTTTAACCCTTTAACAGGGGACGTGCCCATGCCAGCCATTCACAAATGCCTGGCATGGACACACGTCCTGCTAAAAGAATAGCGGCAATGCGCCGTTGGACCAGGAGAGTAGGTGAGTATACCTGGCGTCCTGTTAGATTTTACACAGCAGGGCATCCTAATTCTGGATGACCCAGGGGGGGAGGAATCAAGCGACCCTGGGATTTGGTTCACTTTAAATGTAACTCAGCGCTGTTCTGTCATCTTAATAGGCTGATCTGATTAATTAATTGATTCTGTTAAGACTCAAGGATTTATAAACTCACAAAGCATGTGAATGGGATTCTCATCCTCTAATCATCATCATAAATGTTATGCAGCAAAGACACCGGAATTTACTGCCATTAGAAAATTAAGCTGTCACTCTATTCGCAGAATGAACTATTATTGTGTGTCCTCCATCTCTCTGGAGGAACACAAAGGCAATGCAGCGGATTTTCAGCTTTGCTTGTATGTTGGAAACTTGAATAACATCTTTTAGGCAAAGTCTTAGAAATCAATTTATACTGATATTAATAGCCATGTAAAGCTTTAAAATGGACCTTTAGAAGTCTGCTCCAGAGGGGATACAGTGGGCGCAGAGTCGTGTCAGGAGACCCCTGTCATTGTCGATCTTCACAGTTAAGAAAGCTCCATTTTCCATCATTTAATTTGTTTTAGTAGTCTACTATTATACAATGGGGTCAATTCAGAGCCAGGTGAGAAAACTCACTCCTTTCTAGGAGAGAAAACAGCCATTCACTTTTATCTACCTTGGGGCTTATTCAGAGACAGGTGAAAGTTTACATATTGTGCTGAATCACCCCAATTGTAGACCGTGAAAGTGAATGGCAGCAGGGCCGGCGTCATCACCCATCAAGCTGGGGCCGCTGCCGGGGGCCCAGTGAGAGGGCGGGCATTTGTGGTGTGTGGCGGGGCTTGACCGTCAGACTGAAAGGCACCACCACAGCTGGTGCCCACATCTCCTCTCTGAGCACCAGCAATGACCAAGGTGGCAGGGCATCCAGGGGGCATCCAGATTTGGGACATCCCTCGATGATGTGACGCAACTATTCACCACAAAGGGGCCTACTGAGACCATGCCGCCCAAGGGCCCTCATAAACCTGGAGCCAACCCTGAATGGCAGTTTTAACTTCTAAAAAAGGAGTGAGTTTTATTACCTAGCTCTGAATCGACCCCATTGTGGCTTGAACGACATGAAGAGTTACTGTAAGAAACATGATGGGGCCCAATTTAATGTCTGTACCAGGGCTCTGTCACATGTAGTTACTCCTCTGGCTCTGTTTTAAAAAAATTGAAAGTAAATATCTCTCCAAATATAAGACATTTACTCTGGACATGCAGGGTCTATATTACCCTGGTATTGAATGGATTAAAGGGACTGTTCAGTCATAAAAAACAAAATGCTCACCTCACCTTTTTCTTTATCAGCCTCTCGCTTGCAAGTATGCACGTATGTGCCGTAACTGGTGAAATAACTAGGTTATCGCTTGCTGACTACTATGATCCCCTGAAAGAGGCTTCCTCCTTCAGGTGCTCAGAAACTTGCCAGTATCCGAAAAAGGTCCGCTGGCGTCCTGGCACATTCTCACCGCCTCCTATAGAGGCAGTGTGCCGAGGTAATGCTGTGAGTAAGTAAGTGGACATGCTCCAGTCTCTGTGACTAATGCAGGGACATCTATGTGGCCTGTGGACAGGTACCCAAGGAATACTGGGGCACATGTGATTGGATTTAAAATGGTAAGTTACTGAGAGCCGGGCATAGATGAGTAGCTGTGGACAAACGGCTGTTTTTCTTTTAGCCTGGACTATTGTATTAAAGCATCATCTATAGAATTGATCAAATTGATAAATATATCCATATATAAAGGGATAAATATATCCCTCCTTGGTGTGTATCCATATTCCCCTGGTATCGCCCTCCTTGGTGTGTAGAGCGGTTGTAAGATGTGACTCATTATTCAGCAAACTGCATGAATGCAGCTCAGACCTCTTGTGACACATAACTAAATAGGCCGTGTATTACGTGTTGCGATTTAGCGAGGGACAAATATTGCACCGCCTCCTACATTGTTTTCTGTCCATTATTCTCCCCGGTTTGGGTCTGCTCAATGGAGTTCTTTCCACAAGCCTGGGGTTGTGCTGTCACTTTCTAGCCATTTTGATGCCCTCTAAACACTATAATTAATCCAATTGTACCAGCAGCAAAAGAATGTTAAAGCTTCCTCAGCCCGCCCTCTAAGCTGACACCCGTAGTAAATAAGAGGCATTTGCATCTATTTATCGTGTAACGTATGATAGAATGGCCGGCTCCCGACAGCAGGGCTTATGTGCTGCCATGTGGGGAGGCCTTGGTCCTCCAGCTTTCAGCTGTCTTTAATTCTATTCTGTTTTTTCACTAATTTTCCGACATTCTTGTTTTGATCCTGTTCCGTGTTAACGGAGATCATTCCTGCCAAACAAGGCTATTTGTTTGGTCATTATTTATTTCAGAAAGTGATCTGTTTTTTCTTTAGTTTTGCTTGCTAGGAAGCAAATGATAACTTTACTATTGTGTACAATATTTATACAATCTTACCTAAACCAACTATTATAGTGACCTACCTGAACTACTTTTTAAAGGGAGATGATGTATGTCAGTTTCAAATTGGCAGATTTTCCCCCTACCATTAGTAACACCATGGGGAGCATTTGCTCCCTGTTTATTTCACTTGGGCAGCTAAAACAAGATATGAGGGCTAATTCCCCAGCCTAGATCACAGACAGGACAGAGCATATAAGCCTACAAAACACTATCCAAATGTTTGGCCAAAGTCCTACAACCCTCAAATATCAGCCATGTGACACATAGGAGCTTTATAAAATTAAATTGTTTTAAATGATGCTGTTCTATGGGTGGGGCTGCATGGCTGACTGACTTGCATCCAGCATTGTAGCTGGGAGGCCGATTCATTAACAGCGGCAGGTAGCGACAGTTGAGCGACAGTAGCGGCATTTTCAGAGCGCCCGCTAGTAGTCGCTGTGCTTGGCCGTTTTTCGGTAGTTGATAGCGACTCAGTCGGTTTGCCGTAATGTTGAATATTGGGTGAGGAGTCGCTATTTGACAGGTTCAGCGCTGTATGGGAGCGCATGATAGCGACTGGCCCTAGCGACCGGCTCCCACCATATTCATTAACAAATCATGCTAAAAAAATTCTCGCGCTGTAAAATGCATGTTTAAACCCCAGAGCGCTGGCGGCGATGGGTTAAAAGTAGTTTTTTAACCCCCAAACAACCATAATTTTGGAAACCAAAAAAAACAAGTTTTTAAAATAATTTTGTAATATGAATACATTAATATCAGACCTGTAATATCAATTATGTACATTTTTTTTTTTTTTTTACCTTAAAAAAATGATTTAAAATGGCAGAAGTGGTCACAGACTTTTTCACATTTAAAAAAAAATAATAACAATTAATTATGAATATTTAAAGATTGTTCCATTGAAATGCATTGGAGAGCGCCAGGTAGCGAGAGGTCATACCTGTCGCTGTTCAAGGTCGGACGCTGGCGCTGTGGGCTGATGCTGGAATAATGATGAATGAGTGGCTATCTGGCGCTAAGCAGGATTGGCTTGATAAATGTGTGATTGTGGTGGGGAGCCGGCGTTCTCGTGGCGGGGCCCGTTATTATTTTATTGGTTTGTTTTGGGTCCACCAGTACAATGAATGCTGTGGGCCCACCGTACTGTTATTTCTGAATATTACATTATAAGAATGGTAGCAAAATAGACAGTTTAATCATGACTATTGCATTAGTGCACCAGTGTGCAGTATCAATTGGGCACTGGAGCCGTGCAGAGGGCCGGAACGGGGAGGCCGATTCATTAATAGCGCCAGGTAGCGACAGATGAGGGACTGTAGCGTGATTTTTTCAGCGCCAGCCAGTATTCGCTGTGCTTGGCCGGCGTTAGCTTGATGACAGCGACTCAGTCGGTGTGCGGTAATGTTGAATACGGGCTGGGGGGTCGCTGTTTCACAGGTCCAGCGTTGTATGTGAGCGCCTGACAACGAATGGCCAGAGCGAACGGCTAGCTTCATATTCATCAACAAATCACGCTCCGAATGTGCTGTCGCTGTCCATTCCTTGTTTAAACCCCAGAGCGCTGGCGGCGATGTGTATTAACTAGTTTTTAACCCCTAAACAACCATATTTTTTGAATGTAACATTATACATGTTTTTAGAATCATTTTGTAATATGAATACATTAATCTCAGACCTGTAATATCAATTCTGCACATATTTTTTTTAATTTTTTTTTTTGACTTAAAAATAAATCCTAACATTGCAGAAGTGGTCTCCGATTTTTTGACATTAAAAAAAATAAATAAATAATTAATACCAATTAATTATGATTAATTATAGATTGCTCCATTGAAATGCATTGGACATCGCCAGGGAGCGACAGCTCATACCTGGCGCTGTGAGGGAATTTGCAGCGGCGCTGTTCGGTCCAGGCGGCTTCATGATGAATGCCGCGCTAGCCGTCGCTCTCGCCGGCGCTAGCCTCATTTTGCTTGATAAATGCGTCATTGTGACCGCCGCCGGGCGTACTTGAGTCGGTAGTCGCCGTTAGCTGCCGCTACCTGGCGCTCGTCAGACACTACCTGGCGCTATCGCTTGATGAATAAGGGCATAGGTAACTGCTGACCTTGTTGTTTCTTCATTCATAATTCAAACATCTAAAGAATCACAACCAACCCAAATGTTTATGAACAATAATCAAAATTCATTATAAAACAGTGCGTAACAAGTGTGTATCTCTCCTTCGTACAACTACCCCGAATTACTTTTTATGCACCACAATACTCTTTTTATAATGTCAAAATTCTTTATTGATAGCAAAATGATCAATGCTGAATTTTTGGTTTTATGATAAGCATAGTGGTGCATTAGGGGATTGTTGTACTTGTTTCATGGTGCGCAATAGAGTGCTAGGGCTAATGTGTCAACTAAGGTGCCTAGTTTAGGGGGCATTTAAGGGAACAGGGTCCCACCGTGGCATTCCCCTGTTCCCTAGTGGGCAATTCCCGAGTCTGAGGATGGCAGGATGCCTTGTTGCTCGGTAGTGTCTCTCCAGAGGAGCAGAGAGCCATTAGACGATTGACAGGTTAAGATTCCATGAAACCATCAGATTTCCTAGAGATATATGCAATACTTCCTCCCTTTTTACTGATGTTGCTCCATTCAGTACACATGCTTTATTTCACTGGAGCTTTTTACAAGCCGTGACAGTGGTTATAAACATACCGTAAAAATCATCTACAGATGTTTCTTCGTATGATCCATAGAATTCCTGTAGGTTTCATCTTCACGCTTTCCAATAAATGGTATAGTAAGTCACCCCGCAGCTCGTATTATTGTACAGAATGCTTCATACCCTGCTTGCTATCTTGGTGACAAGCTTTATTGCTCTTTGGCTTTTTATAGCAGTTCATTATCAAACATGGCTGCATAACAGTTCAGTGTAGGATAAGCATCACCAAAGGATCATCCTGAAAACTTTCTTTAAAAACCCTACTATGGGGAGGGGGGCATTTTTCATTTTTAGTCTATTTTCCTTTGAATTAAAAAAACAAAAACAAGCACATTGGATCCACACATAAATAAGGCAAAATAACATAAGGCCTTTCAATTTTTTTTCTCCAGGACCACACAAAAAAGTGGTCTAGCAACTACTCTGTACCTTCTAGAGATCTCAGGTCATGTGACCACATCTAAAGGCACTGCAGATTCAAGCGCCCCAAATATTTGTGGAACGTACATGAGTAGAAGACCATATAACTCTAACATAGACAAAGATAAAGAAGAAACAGAGGTAATCTATAGGTAGCAACTTAGGGATGCAGCACCATCTTGCCACAGGAAAGAGAACCCCCCCTTGAAGGCACCCTAATTGGGCATACTTGAGTTTCAATCCACTTTAAAGCTTAATTTTAAGGCTGAATGCTGAGCACTGGACTCGCCAAAAGATGCTCCGGGAGTAGAATCCTTTTTAACCTTTTTTTTCTTTATCTGTGATTACAGTCTCTTTTAAAGAGGGAGACACTGGGGATGGGGGTTCAACAGACCTACACTATGTGTCAGGGAGGGTCCTGGTCCACAGGGACACTATACCAACCTAACCTACCCCCTCATGTCTTAAGTGACTCCAAAATTAGAGATATACTCACCTTTTCCTATTTAAGCCTATTCCAATGGGGCAGGAAGCAGCTGCACACACATGTGGCACTGGCAGCCATACTGCCACCAATAGGAGACATGCTTCATGGCAGCGTGCAACTCTTTCATCATACAGAGCTCCTCGCTTGATTTTGGATTGCTAAGAGCTGTACAGACACCCCAAATCAGAACAAATTATAAAAAAGTCCTAAATTCATTATTTGCCTGAAGGTCTGCTTTAATGAATAAGATGCACCTGAGCCAAAATGTTACCTTCATCGATATGCGCTGCTGGTAGGCTAAAGGACTTGTAGGCTGGGGACCTTGTTAGAAGACCCCCAGCTGAACCACTCTGACCTCTGATTTCAACAGGAAAGGATCGCCCAGCCTGTTGGTGGTCATTTCCCTATTGTGTTGGGTTTTGGTTGGGCTTACAGTTTAATTTTTAAAATTTAGAACCAGCAGTTGCCTTCAGTACAACATGATCTGAGTTGAAGGAAGCAGAGCTGCTCGATATATTTTACAGTGTCTTGGACAGTGTATTCAGATTTTGTTGGTTTTTTTACTTGTGATCCCTGACACCAACCTTGTCCTCACACAGCTGCCCACCCCTGGTCTTTAGGCTTCTGTATGGAATGTTCTGACGGTTACCATGGCAAACTAAAGGAGCATTTCTTTTGTTATTCACATTCTTTGTTACAATGTTTGTCTTGTTTTCGGCTGACTGAGCTGAGGCCTTGCTGTGTTTCCTAAAAAGCTTGATTCGGGGGAACAGCTGTGACACCAGGCGGCGAAGTCTCCAGCCCTGTGCCCCCCTAGAGCTCTTGGTGAGGGGGGATCTCCCCGTCTCCCATTATAAGCTTCCAAGCCTTATGCCCCGCTGGGTATAATTAATGGTTTGCCTTTCCTGGTATGCTGCTCTGTCTTCTTGAAGAGCACAAATAGGATCAAACATACTCGAGAGAAAGAGGCATTTTAGGAAATTATGTTTGGATTATTAATCGTGCCAGCTTTCAGCGTGTGTGTTTATTTGCCAGCAGATTAAGGAGTGTTTTTCGTCTTCTCTCTCCCTCCTTTCTCTTGTTACTCACTTACTCGTCAAGGGAGGTTATCATCAGAAAATAAATGTTTTATTGGTGAACAAAGAGTTAGGCCGTACTGAATATTTTATAAGCTGCTTGCTTTTGTTTTGTGCTGTGTAACTCTTTTCATATCTGGAGCAGAAGCGCTTTCCAGTATTATATTAAACCAGCAATTATACTCCCATATCGTTGCTGGCAAAAAAACACGCTCATATATCTTCATCTAAAGTTGTGGGGCTGTATGGTCCACAGACAACCCAGACTAATTTATCAGTGTCAAGCTCTTTCTTTAATTAACAAAAAAATAAGTATAACAATGGGGAAATCATACTGGCATGTATGTTTGATCGTTTTGCAAATAGGACTGGGACAGTGTTTCCAATATGTTTTGTTTTTATAAAGTAGATTTCCGAATTATCTGGGTGGTACATATGTAAGCTGACCATTTTTTCGGAAGGACAAATTTGGGGCGCTTGAATTGTGACAGCTTTACAAATCACTAATTTTCATTGGTCACACAATATTATCTATATTGCAAATTAACCTAGTTATTTGGTAAGCTGTCCCAATTTAAGCATCCCTTCCCAATAACCTAAAACTCTGTTAAAACAGCTAAAAGTGCTTGAAACATAGAAAAATACATGTGCAAATCAATTTCATAACTCTTTGGAGCAGTTTTATATTTATTTGGCAAATCAGGCTTGGGTAAAATATAGGTGGCAGTAGATTAGGACACAGATCAATGGTGAACAGAGGCGCTGAGGCAGCTGATACCGGTCCTGTGGCAAAAAGGGCCCTGTTACAAGCTTCCTCCTCTGCCCCTGGGATATATTAGCTTTTGTGTTATTGCCCCCAGCTGTAACGTGTCCGGGGGCTGCATCGGTTGTGCAAGGAAAGGTGGGAATCAGCACGGTAGTGTACAGATAGGAAACAATGCTCTTCTACTCATGTTGCCTCATTCAGCTGTTTGTCCATCAAGCGGTTCATCCAAGTGACATCATTGTCACATGGGTGCTGATATCACTTGGATGACCTGATAAGATGAAGAAGAAGTTCCTAAGGTACACTTAATGATTTGCATCCAGGTGCATAGAGACTTTGCCAACACATGAAGAGGTGGAGGGCCGGCTAAATGAATGAGACTGGTTGCTGTCTTACTGACTGTGCAGCCCCATAGGGGCACTTCCTGTAACTATTAAAAAAAAGGAGATGGGTAATACCTGCAGATGTATTGACATTCAAAACTTGTCAGTGAAGGGGAGCCTATGATCAGTTTACTTATTTTGTTATTTTCCACCTTCTTTAATGTTTACTAGCATAACTGGACAGGGGCCAAAAATCTGCCTAGTCTGCCCATGGCCAGGCCATGAGCTGATGACTGTCAGCTGAGAAATGTCCACTCTTGAAGCAGTGGTATTGAAGCTTGATTATTTTAAGGGAAGATAATAATTATTATTTTATATTTATAAAGCACTGTGATCTTCTTGATCTTCCATGTGGCAGGGTGGGTATGGCCACTACCTACACAGTCTATAGAATTGTAGGGGGATTATGGGTGGGGCGGATATGGCTGCCCTTAAAGTGATGGTACTAAAGGTTTAGCATAGTAGGGGCAAATCCTGTGACATGGGTCAGTATGCCCCCTCCCCCAGCTATGATGCTGTAACTATAGCATTGCAGGGACAGATGATCTGCTGAGGTCTCTTGGTTGGGGAAGAAGTGGGACTAGATACAGGGGGAGGGGTTGGCGGGAGACTCCAGAGACAGAGCTGAATGAAGTGATAGAAGAGAAGTGAAGAGAAGTGAATTTTCCAGCTCAGGGTCTGGGTGAGGTGAGTGGGGTACTGGGGGCTACATTCAGCCCAGTCGCCCCCAATGCAATGCGACCCACCAGAAATTTTGTGACACTTGGCATGTTAACCACTTGATGCACATGTGTTTTCTCTTTACTCCTTCAGGTTTGGGACTAAAATAATGGCCAAAGTAATTAATGTAAAGTCAGCCCAGATAGTGCTTGAACTTTCTTGACATATTCCCCTCCAAAGTTCTGGGAAGGAAGGAGAAAAGGCAGAGAAAAGTCAGGGGTTCAAGTCAAGTAAAACTGGCATATAATGTTCTAACAGCACCAAGAAAAGAAAGGATCAGCCGCAGCTTCTACAGGGTCACTGAAACACATTTACTGTCAGATACAAGATATGAAAGTTGCAAATAAAAGAGTGCTGCCGACCTCTAATTCAGAGTGCGGGCATTTACAAGACATGATTAGCAGTGAGGAGGATCTCATTTCATCTCCCTGCCCTGCAGCACGCAGCTCAATTTGTAGGAGACAGCTGCGATTTGCAAGGCCTTGGACAGATACACTGATCAAGTGCTTGGGACGAAAGGGAGTTGGGCACAGTGAAGGCTGAAATTTATTTCTGAATGGTTATAAATGTTAAAGGTAATATCAAATGGTTGTGGATGACAATGTAGCCATGGCCAGAAGCATTACCTGTAAGTAAAATATTGTCCTGTTGGTGTTTTTTTGTGGTTCTGTTTTCTTTCGTTAGTTGAATTAAGAAAAACATTAAAACTGCAGAAAACACACATTCTGTTCTGAATTGCATTGGCTGAATGAAAAAATCTTTATTAAAATTCAGAATAAAACTGAAATAAAAGAAACTATAATAGGTTTGACAAGGTTGAGGCTTACTTTAAATGTCTAATTTAGCTGAGGACCACCAACCATCCAGGCAATATCAATTTCCCTCTAATGGCAAAAGAAACAGGGCAAAGAAAAACAAAAGTATAGGATGCAAACAGGCAAATTCCCTTGAGGCAAAGCAACTAATCACCACAAAGTCATTGACCGGTGGCGAGAATCCAAATGAAGCTCTTTGGGTTACCATAGAAACAGTGGCCCCAGACGCCAGCCTCCTCTTCCATGGTGGCTTCAAATCGTTTCATCACTTTTCTTGGCTCTTTATATGTTGGACAAAACCAGAGGAAGCAATGTTAATGATGTGTTTCCCCCGCACTACAAGCTCTCACCTTCTCCCCATCCATTAAAGAGGGCGTAGTTGGTAGTGCGCACTAGAAACTTGTGTTCATGCATAAAAAATAAAGTTAACCTGTGATGTTAACATGCAAACGTTAAAAAATCGTTAAAATCACAGTATTTCTTTTGGCTCAATGTTTCCCATTCTCTGGCCCTACCAGATAGTAAGTGCAGAGGCTGCACAACTGATTTGCACCCCAACCTGTTTTGCTGTCATCCCAAGTCTGATATGCTCCAGGAAAACTTACACTGTGTATTTACTGTACATTTTACATTGTTGTTTTGTGTATTTTTATTGCAGTTGTGGGTAACTGACAGTCTGTACTTACCAACCAGATGGTATTTGAGATATACAGGTGGTTAGAAAGCAGTACTTAATAAGAGATGCCTGCTGAAGATTTTTATTAGATCATTATGCGTTCTGAGTAAGTGGTAATTACACAGGGCATTTTGCCCTTGCAACACCAAATATCCGCCAATGACAATAGTTCATTTAGGCAGGCTTTAAAACCTGATCCCAGCCAATTTGATGGTATGGCAAGGTTAGAACCAGCTGCATTTTATTTTTTTCTTTTTATATTTTGACTCCGTTCAGGGGTTCAAGCCTCACTTCCCGTTTGTTCATAGAAGACGGATATTCATTTAACAGAAAAGAGCAGGGCACAGGGGGTGGTGACCAGCACATTTCTGGGCAAACCTCAACTGCTGTGGTCTAACCCCCTAACTCCCCCCCCCCCCCCCCCACACACACACACACACACACACACACACAGACACTTGTTTCCAAAGATAAGAACATGTTTTTGGTTGGGATATGTACTGATGGCCCTAAGGAGTGATTTGTAGGCATATGTTGATAATGCATCCTCAGAACAGCATTCTTATTTGGATACCAGATGTCTGTTTGGTACCTAGCTGATTGTTATCATCCGGATGTTATCTTGTGATTTGATTGAAGCAAAGTGACCTCCTTATAAGAAAGGATTTTGGGTTGGCCTATGTACTTTCAAGAGATACACTGAGATATGTGGTTATAAAAGGAGAAAACAGAACAGAGCTCTCATAAGTAGCCTGTAATTGTAATCTGGGAGTGGGGCATGCACTACATTGTCATGTAGTGTTTTATTTGTTATATTCTACAACCCTTTAATGCCTTGTGGTTTAAATACATCTCTGGAACTCAGACTTGGGCCCACTTTTAATGCTTTTTTTGACAGCTACGGTTTGTATGTCCCTGATCCCAGTACAATTTTCACATTACTGGTGATGTTCTGGATGGATGCAGGTGTCCTATATTCTCAGTGATCCAGACTCTTTATTCCTTGGTCTTTCTCTATTTAGCGGGCTGTGATTTTTCATATTATTGATATTGGAGGCCCGTCAGTACATGATTAGACAGCTTCCCTATTGGGCCGTGTTCTTGCTCTGCCCCGCTTGCTAAATGAGGAGTGCATAAGTCATTAACTTGATTCTTGGATTTAAACAAGGGTCGGAGCTGATATTTCAGCAAAGCGTTACTGATGAATAGCTGACCCTACGACCTCATCTCGAGCAAGGTTTAATTAAACTGTCAGGGCTGGACAGACAGACAAAAGAGGCTGGGCTTTGTCCGGGCCGCAAAGACATTGTCTTGAATGAAATGAAAAACTGTTAAAAATTGATCACTCTTTCCATACAAAGAAGACACAAAGAATTGAAGGTGACCTCAGCTCCCTCCAGCTCCATCGCTTTCAATTCCCTCTAAGTAAACTACACAGTTTTCGTTCCAGTGTTCTTTTCAGCTGTCTAGGAAAGCTGTGTGTGTGTTTTTCCCCCCCTTTATAGAAAAACTTCAATTATCTAAGCGCTATAAATCTTGTTGTACGGGATGGACGCTGGTAATAGCAATCCCACTTTGTGTGTTAAAATATTTTTACACTGGGCAATTGATCTAGTGTACAGCTAATGCGGCATGACACTGGGCAGGCCTGTACACATTCAGGCTTGTGACAATTGGGATGGAGGGAGCATTAGCAAAGCGGCAGGGACTAGAGCTATATGAAGGTAGGCACCGAAAGAAGATAATGGAGAGCCCCTCACTAGTTCCCTTGATCTTATACGACCGGTGTCAGCATTTGTGCTTTTTAATTTTGAGCTTTATTTTATTTGATTTAGGCCATTGTTAAATTTGACCTGGTTTTTGCCAAACCATATTAGAGGCCATATTTGGGTCAAGTCAGGCATAGGATCAAGGCTGTTGCCCTGGGCAAATTTAAATGTGGGTCGAAAATTTTCCTACAAGCTGAGAGTGGAGCTTCTGAAACCACCTATACTTCCAGATTCCTCACTCAGCAACATTAAATTAACCCTATCCACCCGGGACTGTACACGTACCGCAGCACATATGAGGATGAGGCTAGGGCTGCCATCAGTATTTTTGTGCCCCCAACAACCTACATTTTTGGGCCCTCTTCTATGGAGATCCTAAGCAAGGAGGGAGTGGATGAGTGGAGCTGGGTGTGTCATTGGAGCTTAGATAGTGATGTAGGTGGGAGTGCCTTGAGCAGATGTTGCCGTGGGACTGGGTGGCTGGGCCCCATACAGGAGTCAAGCCTGTACTGCCCTCTGACTGGGGCTCTAAACAATTATCAAATTCACCCTTCTTTGAATGCCGGAACTTCATTTAGGCCTACTAACACAGTGGCATGCCATGCCCTATGATCTTCGGTACACACCAATGCTCTTCGAGGGGTGCCCAGCATGCAGATGTTAATTGGTCACCCATCATAAAGAACTCCAAGAGAAACAGGTGAATATCTCCTAAATTCAGGGCTTAAAGTCTGAGTTGCTGGGGGGTAAAAACTTTCTGGAGTTCTTTATAATCACACCTACACCTGCAATATACTCTGAGGTTGCATTAACACCTAATTTAGTGTATTATACGTGTACATTTTCTCAAATATGCATCCTGAAGCCTTGACGTGAATGTATCAAATTGTTACATCTCTCCCCAGGGAAGGGGCAAAGAAGAAGACTCTTGGCTTTCAGCATGAACTTTGCCTGCAGACATGGAGTCTGCATCTTTTTGTAGACCATTTATCTATCTTTTCTAGATGCAAGGTGTATCTGGAAAGCTCTAACATGATGTCTGCCTATAAAAAGATAGACTAATTCAGTATAATCATTTCCAGTAACACCCCTATTTTGCATTACAGTGAGCACAGAGATACAGAGCCTTTATTATAAAGGCTGTATAAGTCATATGTGTTTACAGTCTGCCATAAAGATTCATGCAGATCTGATGACTGATCTTAGCATGAGAGGTCCAAAACTGAAATATAAAGAAGCCTCAATGAAAGATGCTGCCCCTGACAGCCAACATGGGATAGCAGGAAGCAGCTAACTTAACCCTTTGCATGGAATATTTCTTTAAAAGCCTATACCTCTATATTGTTTAAATTATTTCCCACAAATTGAGAACCCCTTCCTGACTGAAAATCCGCATCCAAGATGATGGAAGGAGTATATTTACGCCTTGGGAAAAAGTCTAGTGCAAAGTCTGCACTGAATGCAACCGTATACAGGGGCGGACTGGGGCTAAAAAACGGCCCTGGACTTTTTGGGGCACTCCGGCCCTGCTGTACTGTTCCTGGCCTGGCAGTGGGGGCATCCCTCAGAGCAGCCAGTGGGGGCATCCCTCAGTGCAGCCAGTGGGGGCATCCCTCAGTGCAGCCAGTGGGGGCATCCCTCAGCGCAGCCAGTGGGGGCATCCCTCAGCGCAGCCAGTGAGGGCATCCCTCAGCGCAGCCAGTGGGGGCATTCCTCCGTACAGGCAGTGGGGGCATCCCTCATTTCACTCCCCCCCCCAGCTGTACACACATACTCACCCTGGTTCCCGGTGGGCAGAGGGCCGGTCTGCCCTTCACTGCTGTTCCGCTGAAGCCGTGCATAGGCTGTAAATAACAGATGCGGGAGGGTGGGTGGCATCTGCCGTTCGCGGCCCCCTTCCCTGCTGTTCCCCCAGCCGCTGCCGCCGCCGCCGCTCCCGTTGCTTTCAAACACACACATAGCACGCACACATACACATGCTTGCCGGCACTTCCTGGTCGGTGGGCGGGCCCCAGATGGCCGGCGTCCAATGAAAACAATGGACGCCGCCCATAGACAACCACCGCGTAACAACCAGGAAGTGCCGGTAAGCATGTGTGTGTGTGTGAGCGGCAGTGGTGGCCGGGGGAACAGCAGTGAGGGGCCATGAATGGCAGATGCCGCCCACCGTCCCGCATCTGTAATTCGCGGCCTTTGCTAGTGCCGGCCTACCGGGATTTTGCCCGGTATGCCCTATGGCCAGCCCGCCCCTGACAGTATATGAGCACTTTTGCAAAATTAATACTAAAAATCCACGCTGGATAGTAACATAATAATACACCACAACTGAAAGACAATGCCAGATAAGATTGTAGTTTTCTTCTACTGGAAAAAAAGAAACGGTAATAGGTTTTTGAATGTACTATTCTTGTACAGGGAGACCTGTACCTCTAACTGCTTGTGCCCCGCACCTGCCTGTGGAAAAAAAAAGTAGCATTAACCTGTCTAATGCCCACCCAAAGCACTACAAAACACAAGCCACCATGTGGAGAGACCCATGTTAGGCTTATTATAGGGGGGCTAAAGAGACAAAAAGTCCCTCTACTCAAAGGTAAAGGAAAATAGATGCTTTCCTAGAATGGAAAGTTCTTGCCCACCAACACAGGGAATAATAGAATCACCCATCACTCCTTGCAGTGGACGGAGCTGTGAAAAACATCTCTTTACATCTCAGAGTCATCCAAGGCACTCTAAAGCCACTGAGTGTGCAGTGGGAAAGAGTAGCTTTAAATTTGCCCAGCTCCACCATCCAGTGAACACATGTGCATGATGGGTAATAGCATCTAAACACAATTTCGGTGGCAATAAACAGTTATTCCAGCACAGGACGGCACTTAAAGTGGACCAACACCCAGGATTTTGACTATCCTGGGTTTTGTCCACTTCGGTGGGGCACCCCGATCGGGGGTGCCCTGCTGTGTGAAACCCCCCAGAACGCCCCAAAAACTCACCTCTCCACGCTCCCACGTGACTGCTGCAGCCAATCACAGCGCGCATCCAAGGCCGCTTGGACGCGCATAGCAGCTCAGCGGCTCTGAGTGCTGGAGGCCGCGTCTCACGCTTCCCTCTAACAGGGAGCTCGCCTGCGCCAGCCATTCACAAACGGCCGGCGCGGGTGCGCGCCCTGCTAGAGGGAAGCGTGAGACGCGGCCGCGGCTCGTGCATGCGCCGATGGAACGGGGCTGAGGTAAGGTTTGTGGGCCTCCTGGGGGGTTTCACCCCGCGGCACATCCCGATTTCGGATGCCCCGCGGGGAGGGATCTGATCGCCCGGGAATCTTATAGATTCCCGGGCCAATCCCCCCTGGGTGTTGGTCCACTTTACGATTGAGCTGTCCTCCTCTGTAAAAGCAGAATGGTACATTCACACACCTGTCACCCCTGATTCTTCTTATTAGACCATTTTTACAATAGTGCTCCTGTAATTTTGAGACTGGTCACAGATATGTGTGTCTTGTAGCTGACATCATCCGCCATGTTTCTCTTCTTATATTTGGAGCTTCGCTGCGTTCCATTGAGAAGAAAACAAATGTGTCAACGCCTGTTTATCATCCGCAATCGTCTTGATGGATATTTAGCATCTTGTCTTGCTTTATCCTGCAAGCTGATGTTAATCTCTCACTTCCTCCCACCTAACCTGTATTTATGTCTCCGCTGTTGAGCCGTGACCCTTCCAGGCTTTTGGCTCTTTCATAGACACACACACACGCATCTTTCACTAGGTACATTGTCATATATACAGTTTGCTGTCTGGACAAGTTGACTTTGAACATGCGTCTGATTGTTGGCCGGCTTTACCCCTCCGAGCCTTAAGAGAGTCTGACATGTAGTTACAGAGTTCCATATGACTGGCAGATGCTGATTCTTTAATTGCTTCTCGCTCTTGTCATTGTTTACATCATCGGGAGGAGAGTCAAGAGCCTGAAATCAAGCAGGGGTGAAATGGAAGGAAATGATAGAAGGAATTTTGTTTGCAGATCTCTTCGGAGCGCCTGATGGATGAAAGAGCCGTGAAGGAAATCGAGTGACCTTCATCTACCCGCAGCTAAAATAAAACATGCGGCCTTAGACAGCTGGATTAGGACTCTCAGAGTGAATAATGCTCGGGTCTTCGGGACGGGTTTCGCGTCCTTCATAGTTTTGTGGTTAGAATAATGGAGGATTTTTTAATCTATACTCCAGACAACATTGATAATAAAGCCTTGCTAAGGCTGCCATTATGGCAGTACATGCAGCACTCCTGTAAGGGGCCCATCCATAAAGGGGGCCCTGCTGTCAGCCCTGATAGTAGCCAGACACAGCAACTTGCCAGGCATAATCCACAAGCTACAGCTGATCCGCAGGTAAGCAAGTCACAATGCCCTCTGTAGGCCCACTAGATTTAGTCTTTCCCTAAAGGGGATGCATTGCTGCATTCCTCCTATTGGAGAAGGCATGGCTGTTGTACATGTGGGCAACTGTTTTTGTCTCCCAATGGATGGAGCTCCTCTAGGAAAAATATATCTCGCTTATTGTCCCTGTGGACTAGGACCCTCCCTAGCATAGAGTGACAGAAAAGGTCCAAAACCTGTTGTACATAGCCCCATAGCCTAAAAGACTAGTGCTGAGTGAGAGCTTACCCCCAAGGTCCCAATAAACTCACCTTGTTCCGTGATCCTACGATACATGTGTGGTCCTCTGATAACATCCCCGACCTGTGAATTCGCTGCAACAGGCACACCTGAATGGTTGCCGGAAGGTGCGTGCAGGATGGGAGGATTGGGATGCTGTTGGGTGCTGCAGCATTGATGAACTTGATGCAGAACCTGACAGTATCCCTGCTCTCGTCATCATGTGCATACTCGCTACCATTTTGGCCATGCTGGCTGAGTAGGTAAATATATTGTGATACCTGTGTTTCACACAAACATGGCAGTTCAAAATGGAATGCCCATAAAGGCCTCTAGGTTAATGGAGGGGGGGGGCACAGGGGGGTTTGGTCCTCTTCACCAGAAATCAGACATGTTCTAGGAATATTGGTGTTTCCTGCAGTTACCAGCCTCTTCTGCTGGCACTAGAGGTGCTTGTTGGTGGCAGGCACCGGTTGCTCTGTAGCACACACCGATAAGCGTTGCGGTATTTGTCATACATTCCAGCCTTTTCACATGCCAGATGGACTTTATTAAGGCATGTTTCTGATCTGCCCTGAGTCCACCCAGCATTCCCTGTATGAGCTTTATCCCAGCATTACTGGAAACTTGCTGGATACGCTTGTTTCCAATGCAGGATACCTCGAAGAACAGGAAATCACTATTACAAGGAGAACGCTGAACATAAAAAGTATTCAGGAATTTGAAGTGCTATAAAAGGGCTTCCAAAAACACATGGTATTAGGGGAAGTCATTTAAATTTAGGAGAGCCCTTTAGCCCTTTTCCTTTCACTGCAAGATTAAACACACATCTTTTTTATTAGTATAATACTGCTTTTTCACTTCAGACATATACAGAGCAGGGGTCCCTAACTTTACACTTTTTGGAGTAGGTCTGGGTAACATTTAGATGGCAGCTGATCAGGTTGGGATACAGACCCATCTGCAGCCTTTCTGGGTACCCTCTTGATAGGACCTTGAGCACCACCAGTGGTACATCTACCACTTTTTTGGAACTATTATACAGAGCCACCTTCATCCTGGCTGCCATACAAAATAACAACATACAGAAATACTCACCACCCGACCCCCCTGTACCACCCCAGTAGCATTCATTTAGCTCTTCTGGTAGAGTTAAGTGGGATCCCCATCTCTGCCAAATGTGCTGCTAGGGGGTGTGCACTATGGGTGAGGAGGGGGCAGAATTTTTTCCTTTTTGTCTAGAAACTGCCCTGACTGTGCCAGGGAGAGTACTGGTCCATAGGGACACTAACCTTATCCAACCTCCCCCATCACTGAGCCCTTTTATTTGAGAGCTTCTTACCTTCTCCTAGTAGACCCCCATTTTATTTCCTCTGCATTGGGAGGTGAGCAGCCCTGCAATGTGCCTCTGTTTCTT
The DNA here is from genome assembly GCA_027917425.1 of Gastrophryne carolinensis. NCBI lineage: Eukaryota > Metazoa > Chordata > Amphibia > Anura > Microhylidae > Gastrophryne > Gastrophryne carolinensis. Next base: position 495,545,745 of record CM051235.1, read on the forward strand.
GTCCCTGTCATAATGTGTTTCATGAGAAAAAGGCATCACCTAAATTCACGGCTTACAGGCAAAGTGAGTAGATTGATAAGGGTCTGTCTGGACCTAAACCTCACCTGGCACAGCTTTGCCAGGATGGTTTAGGTTCACTTTGCAGTGGACCATTGGTAGTTTTTGACTGTTTGTCCAGGACAGGAAACCTGAATGATTGATCCCCTCCACCGTGGATGCTTGGTTTTGCGCATTCCCATACCTGGCTCTACTGGATATGGCTGCTGTGACTCACCCTAGGTGAACACCAATCATGTTTGCTGGTTGTATGGTGATGTGCAAGCCCTTCGGAAAATTCATTTGGCCACTGGTTGTCACATGGGTCTGCTTCTGGCGAGGGAGCGAGAAGTATGGATCTGCAAGGGGGAATGCATCATCAATTTGGATACACTCATTTTTACAAATATGGCTGCTGGTTCCCTTTAAGGACATTATATATATGATACGACATTGGCAATGTAAAAATTACTTAATAATTATGTAACCTGACCAATGTTTTTCTTTGTTTTGTGCAATGCTTTTTAGCACGCCTCTGCCTCACACTGAAGGAGATTGTTTTTCTGGGCAGTTCAACATCTGGAGAACGTAGATGTTATTATATAAACCAGGGGGTTTATCTCAAGGATTTGGACTTCACTCCACAGCAAATTAAATCCAATTGTTCTTGTTGGCTTCCCGGAGCAATTCAGTTGTGGGTTTGTCATGAAAGCTGAGCTGGAGACTTGCTGGGGGGTCAGTTGGAAATTGAGCGTCAGAAGATAGCGGAGTGGGATGACACTGTGAGCTGTGTTTGGGCCATGCTAGTTCTGCTAATACAAAATATAAACAGATTTAGGGACTCTGATGGTGGATGACCAAGCCCCCCTCCTTAAGGGACCAGAAAGAAAAATCACAGAGGTGGGTTTCTGGCTGAAATAATGTCTCTCGTCTTCCAGGACGGACTGCAGAGATTATTTTCCAATGGTTCCTGCAAAGATAAACAAACAGGCAACTTCCATGCATTTTGCCTGCCTGCCTAGAGTTAAAACTTGATATTATAATTTATTTGTAAGCTAATTGATACTATATGGGTAGCCTAAGAAAACACCTACACTGCCCTAACCACGACAGACATATCCCTATCTGATTGGAGGGAAGGGCACACAATCAGGGAGCTTTTATCTCGGACTGGTGAGTCTGGAAAGCATAGAAGCTTTTGGTAGGGGCCTTGTCAGGGATGCAGGCCAGGGCCAGAATATGAGGGGGATGCCCCAGGGCCTCCAACACTTGCCCTGCAAAGGGGGCCTCCACCAATCCTTGGGTTATGGTCTGATCCAGGAGGCTTTTCAGTCTTTGGTCTGACGGGCCGCAAGGCCAGCAACTAAGCTATCAGTGGCAGTGGGGGCCCCCCGCCCCTGGGCAAGGCCTTTTTTTTGTTTTTGCAAACCTGCAGCCAAAACACCACAGTGCAGGACAGAGAGTCTAGAGCAGCAAAGCCGCATCAGCAATGCTACAGTGATGGGTGGGTGCAGAGCTGTCTGACGGCCACTCACTGCACATAAGCCACCAAGCACAGACGCTGGCAGCTCAATGCAGGGAACTGTGTTCTGCTGGACCAGCCGGGCAATTACACTTTCCCCCACCCAGAATGGCAAAGCAGAAGTTCCCGAGCAGCACGCACACGCACAAGGGTGGCACAAGGGACTTGATCTAACTTTCCAGTAAGTAGGTGGGTACCAGACAACCACCAATCAGTTACTTGGCTGGACTATTAGTTTAAAGGGAAAAAAATACTGTATCTGGGGCCTCCACCACACTTAATCCAGCTCTGATGCAGACAGAGGGCATGATTCAGGCCACAGCTCTGCTCTTAGCAGAAGCCAATCTGAGTACAAAGGCAGAAACAGCATGTAAAGTAAGGTCAGTATGCCTCGATTGTACACATACAGATGTCTGTAGCCAATGAAACAAAAAAGTCTCACCTGACCCTCAGCTGTTCCAGGAGTTTGTTGAAAGCTAAAAATGTCTTCCTTTTTTGCTGTTAGTACGTTTAGCAGTCTTGTATCACCCATGTCAGCTCAAGCACACTTGACTATGAACAATTATAAGAGAATAGACTCCTTGCTGATTAACAGATATTACTTACCTCAGTGGTGGTCAGTCTGGGAAAACCCTGAGCTGCTCTTCTTCCTTCAGCTCACTGCTTGACCTGTGGGATTTTTTTAGCCACCGACACAAAATAATTAAGGCCAATAAAAGCAAATTCTTAGCTTTAACAAAGCAAACCCATGAAAAGTTAAATGGAACATATAAAGGCAGATCCATTTTTTTCTCACGTTTTCTTGTGAGAAAATGTTTTTCCCTTCGAGCCATTCAGAATCATTTCTAACCGTGCAAATGATAAGCAAAAGTGGGAAAAAACATTGTCATGATGCTGAGTCTATAAAGCTTTTTGTGTGACACCAATCCTTAATGCAGACCTTGAAGTGGACCTATCACCAGAATTTTTTATAGGTCCTTGTACCAAATTGGGATTTCCCACTGTGTAAAACCCCTCTGATCACTGTCAAAACTCACCTGCCCAGTGGTCCCACAGCACATGCACAGGTTCTCATCCATTTAACACTGTGTGCCTAACTTATTAATGCATGGCATATAGCTCTGTTTACAGAGAGAGGGTGGTATTTTGAAAGGGGAGTGGCTGCAACTGGAGCCCCCTGTACTGTGTCACGCTTCCACCCCCAATCTGAATGGCTGGGCACCGAATTTCACACAGCATAGGGGTAGATAATTGGCCGGCCACACTTTAAAGTGGACCAACACCCAGGATTTTGACTATCCTGGGTCTTGGTCCACTTCGGTGGGGCACCCCCGATCGGGGTGCCCCGCTGTGTGAAACCCCCCCTAACCCCCCGAATAACTCACCTCTCCCCGCTCCCAGCGCCAACGTACAAGGAACGTCTAAGCGGCGGCCGCCGCCGCCGCCTCCCTCGCGTCACTTTGAACGCGCGCGCCCCCGCGTCGGCCATTCGCAGACGGCCGGCGCGGAGGCGCGCACGCCTACAGGGGCGCGAGGGAGGCGGCGGCGGCCGGCCGCCGCCGAAGATAAGGTAGGTGAGTTGGGGTGTTTGGGGGGGGTTTCACCCCGCGGGACATCCCGATCTCGGATGTCCCGCGGGGTGGGGGGTGATCGGCCCGGGAATCTTATAGATTCCCGGGCCGATCACCCGTGGGTGTTGGTCCACTTTAAATAAAAAGTAATGTCAAGTTGCTTTAACAACCCAAACTGCCCCCACTAATTTGGCATGCCCCACCAGTTAAAAAAAACAGAAGAAACACAAATTCCACTGCAACCTTCCATAAGCACAACACAGCCATTAGTAATGACTCTAAGATGATCTGATGGAACAGTCCTGTACAGTTTTACTCCTCATTCATTGATCCATGCTAGATTTCATGGTATGCGTATCCTTCATATCGCCGCCTAATTTAGAGCTGTCATCTCTGCGGGTTTTATGTATTTCACCCACTAAAGTGCACTGTAGAGAAACATTCCCATTAAACATTTTTGCTGATTTGTATCTCTGTAGATCAGTAAAATTTGGCTGTAAGATCCGTCATGCTGCTGTTGCTGTGATCTTCCTTTTCTCTGACGCTCAGGGTTGGTGCTGGACATGGGGCACATTTACATCTCTGGAGATTTCTCCAGACATGCGAATGCTGTGGATACCCAACAATTCAGCTGCTAAAAGGCAATCCCCTCCACTTAGCCAGCCGAGCCAGAAGTCAATGTTCCTCTTCAGTCGTATGCTAATGTGGTCTAAGGAGAGCAGAATGCCATTCACTGCTGAGCCGCATTACTGTGTGTCTGCTGGTGCATTTAAAGTGTAACTGTTGTATTTCTTGGTGACTGTTATGCATTACAAATGTTCTAGAAAACATTTTAAATTCTCACCTTATTATGTTCACTAGATAGACCTAGTCTGCATGAACAGCATTAAGAGTTCTTGAGCCCTAGGCTGCCAAATTTGAAAATGTACCTCTAGAAAGTAGTAAACCACTAAAGGTCCAGGGCTTCCAAAATGTGGATGCTCCACCAGTCAAAGCTGCTGTCCAGGCAATGAAGATACATTTCTCAACCACCCCCTCTCAGCTTTCACTGAGCGCTTAGTTTGATTTGGGGCTTAAAGTGTCAAAAGGGTCATTGACTGTCCCCACAGGGAATAAGCTGGGAGAAAGTTAGTACAGTATGTACCTGGTCACTGTGCAGACAGACAGCTGTTTAAAGATACAAAAAAAAATTGAGGCCCACGGGACAACTGGTAGCCAGTGAAAATCACCATATGGGCATGTGCGGCGCCGTGTACACTCCAGCCAACAGATTCTGTTGGGTTGCTGGCCTTACTCACCTCTAATTCCCTACAGCAGCCCACCTGCCAATGGGTATTAGGCTCTTCCACATCCCCAACCTTGATGGGGGTATGGGTATTTGAATTGGGAATTTTGGAAAGCCTGCATGCCAGCAGATGACTTGCCAGCTCCCCTTTCAACTGGTATATAGGCCCTTGGCATCCCTTTACCAATTCACAAGTAGTAAAAAAAGTAGTAAAGCACAATTACCTCCCTCATTCACTGCATTAATAAATTAAAATAACCCGGCGGTTGCTTCTTTTTTCTTGTTTCTGTGATCTTCTCCCGTACTCATGGCTTTGCATTTTCTCGTGTAATTGCGGCGACCTGTTCTCTGATGCTCCTTTGCTCTTTAGATGGACACAGTCCCTCACCTCCTTCTCTGGCAAATGACCCAACTGCCCGAAAACTTTTGTAACCCAGAGGCTTCTTGGGATTTCCTCTAGCAATAGGGGCACTAGGGTGATCCCAATAGGACACACTGGGGTATAAAAGCTTTTTCCGGAGGCATGCCTTTGTGAACCAGAGATGAATAAGGGGATAGCAAAGACACCGCTATGGGATTCCTCAGACACAGCTGAAGGGACACTGAAGACACAGGCCAGGTGGCAGTTCAGAGCCCGGTGTCCATTTGGAGATGGAGGTCCCAAAATCAGACTTCAGGCGCCCACCAGGGGATTCCTCTGTGGTCCAGTTCAAGACAGTGTGGGCTTTAAGGCTATTACTGGATTTTTAACTCATTTGTCTTTTCTGATTAGCGTTGTATTGTGTATTTTTTTTAAATAAATCACTGCTGCGACTGTAACAACCTATAATCCTTCGGCCTGTCACTCGTACCCATTGTTAGACACCGTTTCCTTTTTTCCTCTTTCCTTTTCGGCCAGTACCGACATCTGATGCTGGTCTCTCTTTTTCATCTCTCCTCCTCTGGATCATTTGCTGGAGGGATAGTCTGACAGCTTTCCGACTCGAGCATCAGAGCATCCTTTGAAAAGCAAAGGCGCGGTGTGGTTTTTCCCCCTCTCCTTCCATTGCTTGTTTGAATAACAAACATTTCCCAGTGCTCTATGAATATACATGGTATTCACATGAAAGGCAGCAGACAATTTAACTGCTCCCCGAGATACCCTCAGCCTTGCCACTCTCTCTGCTTTTAACCAGGAATGCAAATGTTTAAAGACGCAAGTGCGTTTCGCTGGCGGCCACAAACTGCGTCTAGCGGTAGATTGACATTGAAACACGTATCTCCTGTTACGCCAACAGCCTTATTTATCTGGAGGTCATGGTTCACTTCCATCAGAGCTTGTTAACTAGTAATCACCTGAGTGACTTTCACTTTAACAATCATAAAAGCTACCCCGAGAAAGTCCGTTAAGTTGGGGCTTTGAGTTTTGTAACCCTAATGGGAGATGCAGGTTTATTGCTCTGACTCTGACACATTATGTTGAAGTGTAAAAGAGAGCGTTTATAGCTAGGGGAGCACACCATTTGTGTTTGTCTTGCCAGATGTGAACAATGCCCTTTTCAGTCTATGGTGTGTAATATTTAAAGGGCCAGTAGTTGTGTTTGTGGAAGGGGGTCTTATTACAGTTCTTAAACGTAGTAAATAATTTTTCTTAATCCAAATAATACATACATTTTAGTTTTACTTTATCATAGTAAGGACAACTTAGGCAAAATTATGACTCCTTAGTTCTAATAAACCCTTTAAATTGCTAGTCAGAAAATAACTACAGATCACGCTGTAGCAGAGAGCTATAATATGTGGCCTAATTTTAGCCCTTACTAATTACTAGCTGACATTAGCAATAAAAACAAATTAAGGATATGAAAGCACATTTTACTAGTAGCCCTGAATGGAAAGCTTGAAGTGGCTTTTTAGAACTAAGTATGAATTATTGTTCCTACAGTGGTCCATTGATATATTCCATTGAAGCAAATTTTCATCACACTTGTGTTGACTTGCTTAAAAGGAGGAGTATAATGTAGTTGTATAATATTATATATCCATGTACACATCGGCTAATGGGAGGAGGGGTCAGTTATACACCTGAACTGAATAAAACTCCTGCCAGACTTGTGGTTTTCTTCTCCTGGTAGCACTAAAATCTAGGGGTGACAGATTTGAGTGTATCAGGACAGGACCTGTCCCCCCTGATGCCCTCTTCCATCCGTTAAAAAAAAGAAACAGAAGCCTGGCTGGATATTTCTTGATACCGTGTGTATCCTCCACCATCAAACATATTTATATGGGTTCTTATCATTGGGTCATTTTTTACCTTTAAAGTGGACCAGGACCTGGGATTTTGACTATCCCAGGTTTTGGTCTTTGTACCCGGGGCACCCCAATTCGGGATTCCCCACTATGTGAAACGACCAAGGTTGCCCAGTAATCTCACCTTTTCCCGGTCCTACAGCACTCTCGTCCAATGAGCGGCTAAGGGCCAAAAAGAGCTGAGCGGAGGCAAACACACCAGTGGCCCCATACCCTTTGACAGGGTGTGTGCATGTGTCGGCCATTGTGCGTGGCTTGCTAAAGGTATAGCTGATAACGGCTGTAGCTGGTGCATGTACCGTTAGTTCGGGGAGTAGGTGAGTTTTACGGGGAACTCAGGGGGTTTCACACAGCAGGGCATCCTAAATCAGGATGCCCCTGGGGAGGGAATCAGGCAGCCCTGATATTTATATATACTCCAGGGCCACTTTTGGTCTAATTTAAAAAGCATCAAACGTGTAGGTTCCTTGCCAGAAGTTTGGGCCTTGCTTTTGGTTAGAGAGAATCCACTACTCGAGAGCCAGCAACAGGTCTTGTTTTGTCAATCTCCACAGCTGGTTCTGTAGCTCTAACTTCACCTGTGGGTCTGTGTGAGAATCCGGAAAACCTGACCTGTGGGTGGCTCTCAAGGAGAGGGTTGAGGAACGCTGATCTAGATGGTTGTGCTTTCCAGATATCTTCATCCTTCCGATCCTTTGGATGCAACGATTGCATCTACTGGAAATTGTAAGGGTGCTGACGTTTTATCGCTTGTGCACTTAAAGTTTTAGAGGGTCAGCTCCCTTGTTTGTGGTTTCAGATGGACCTCAGATGGGTCTGGTGGTCTTCAAGGCAAGAATCAGGTCCGCACAGATTGAGGCCTGCATATATAAGAGGCCTCCTCCTTTTCTGGTAATGGCCATTACAAACTGTCTGTAGTGTCCTGCTATGCCTTTGTCAGCAGGCCTCGTCACATTGGTGTACAAAGCTTCCCCCGAGTCCTTTATACTTAGTACAACTTACTACTAGAGATGAGCGAGTAGTATTCGACCGAGTCGGTATTCAATCGAATACTACGCTATTCGTCATACTCGATTTCGATCGAGTACAGCGGCGATGGCGCACTTACAATTCGTTTCCCCTCCCACCTTCCCTGGCGCGTTTTTTACACCAATCACCATGCAGGGGGGGTGGGACAGGTCCTGGGAGGACGCTGGCATTGCGAGAACGGCGTCTAGACGCATTGGCTGGAAAAACCATGTGACCTCGAATCTACAAAACTCAGCACTTCCTCTTCGTCAGCATTAGCAGCTTGAACTTAGTGAGGGATAGACGCTAAGAGCAGGGAAAGACAGGCTGTAGCTGTATGTAGGCAGGCAGGGCCCCAGAAGCTCAGAATATCGCATTTACCACCATATATACCAGCTACCAGAAGACAGGAGAGTCATTGAGAGCCCTTATTAGGGCTACTATGCTGAACGGTATATAGCTCATTCTAGCTATATACACACTGCACACAACGGCTGCTTTAGTGAGGGGTAGCTGCTGCTGGAATAGGGACAGAAAGACTTCAGTGGTGTATTAGCACCTATATACAAAACTATATACACTCTGCTCAAAACGGCTGCTTTAGTGAGGGGTAGCTGCTGCTGCTGGAATAGGGACAGAAAGACTTCAGTGGTGTATTAGCACCTATATACAAAACTATATACACTCTGCACAAAACGCCTGCTTTAGTGAGGGGTAGCTGCTGCTGCTGGAATAGGGACAGAAAGACTTCAGTGGTGTATTAGCACCTATATACAAAACTATATACACTCTGCACAAAACGGCTGCTTTAGTGAGGGGTAGCTGCTGCTGCTGGAATAGGGACAGAAAGACTTCAGTGCTGTATTAGCACCTATATACAAAACTATATACACTCTGCACAAAACGCCTGCTTTAGTGAGGGGTAGCTGCTGCTGCTGGAATAGGGACAGAAAGACTTCAGTGGTGTATTAGCACCTATATACAAAACTATATACACTCTGCTCAAAACGGCTGCTTTAGTGAGGGGTAGCTGCTGCTGCTGGAATAGGGACAGAAAGACTTCAGTGGTGTATTAGCACCTATATACAAAACTATATACACTCTGCACAAAACGCCTGCTTTAGTGAGGGGTAGCTGCTGCTGCTGGAATAGGGACAGAAAGACTTCAGTGGTGTATTAGCACCTGTATACAAAACTATATACACTCTGCACAAAACGGCTGCTTTAGTGAGGGGTAGCTGCTGCTGCTGGAATAGGGACAGAAAGACTTCAGTGGTGTATTAGCACCTATATACAAAACTATATTTGGCACTACTGTTTTGTGTCCTCTGTGCCAACAAAACCCTGTTATATACCCGGTGCGTATAGGCACCATTTCACCTTCTGGCAGTATACGGCTGTATAGCCAGGTGTTCTCCTAAAAAATATATATATATTTGGCACTACTGTTTTGTGTCCTCTGTGCCAACAAAACACTGTTATATACCCGGTGCGTATAGGCACCATTTCACCTTCTGGCAGTATACGGCTGTATAGCCAGGTGTTCTCCTAAAAAAAACCTTCTATATTTGGCACTACTGTTTTGTGTCCTCTGTGCCAACAAAACCCTGTTATATACCCGGTGCGTATAGGCACCATTTCACCTTCGCCATCTGTGGTTGTCATAGGCAACGTGATTTTAAGGGGTGCAGAATTTTGTTCTTTTTTTGTACAGTTTGGCTTGGGGTCCATGGCAATGTAGAGGAAAGAAGGTTTCCTTGTCTTGTCTCACTTTACGTAGAAGTTATATTGTGTTTGGAGTGTATTGTTGAGAGGCTGTGATAGTGGCGTAATAGTGCGACTTGGGCGCGTTATATGCACCCAGACATGCTTCCCCTGCTGTCCCAGTTGCATTCCAGCAGTGTTGGCATCATTTTCTGATGTTTCAGGGTGGACTTGGTGACCTCCAAGTGGTCGAATTGAGATTTCCAAGTGGCGAGCATTTTTTTCCCATAGACTATAATGGGATTCGATAATCGGTCGAGTAGTCGAGTAACGCGGTCTATTCGAATCGAAATTCGAAATTTCGAATATTTCACTACTCGCTCATCTCTACTTACTACTACTACTGGCTTAGTGTGTTGTCGTTCACAGACCCCAATTATGGTACCAAAGTTTGAGGGTGGCAGTTCGGTGGCGAATATCTGAGCAATTGCATACTTGTTAAAGTGGACCAAAACAGCCCTGCTGTGTGAAACCCCATATATTGCTCGAAGAAACTGGGAAGAAAGTGAATGGGGTGACAGGGGGTTTCACACAGCGGGGTTTTGAGCCACTTTAAGAGGGGTGTTGCTGTTTATGACTCATTATGATTATGCCACGTGTTGCTTTTTGTGTACTCACCGTACATTCCCATTTTTGAAGTACATCTGAAGACATAGCCCTAGCCCTTTCAGAATTGGGGTAGTTGACTGGGTCACCAGGTTTTTTTCTAAAATTTTTGTGAATTCAACTTGTTGCAACATGATTCTGCTTCCTGTATGTTGGTTTATATCATCATTTAAAGCGGAACTTCAGTAAAATGATTACCCTACCCTAGCGCTGACACAGGACAGGAGGTTGGGGTTACAAAGTAAAAAATCCCTTACCTGACCCTCAAGCTAGTGCTGCTCCTCCATCACTTCAGATCCTGGCTGCCACCATCTTGCCTCGAAAGAGCAGTGCACGCTCCCACCTGCCCATTCAGGTGAATGAGCGCGCGGATGTGGGGGATGCGCTTTGTGTCTCCTGCAATGGCCGCACAAATAAGGGTGAGCAGCACTGGTGCATGGATGAGCTAAGGGTTTTTTTTCTTTGTAGCCCTGTCCTGCCACCCTACCCTGACACTAAGGCAGGACGGGGGGGGGGGGGTGTGGAGGGTCATAAGTTGACTGAAGTTCTGCTTCAAAGGTGAATATATATTATGTTAGCAATAAATGGTATCACTTTTACATCAATGGCTAATTCTGAAACTTACTAACTATAAAAGTATAGAAATGTAAAAGTGCACTTTGTAACGTGTTTGTATGTTTTATGTGCTGCATACAAATTGCATTTAAAATATTTTAATTATTCACTGTAGTACAGACTTGAATTTCGCTCAGCCAGAAGAGCTCCTCTCCCAGCAAAGTCCCATTAGCAAATAATTTATGAGGGATAACAGGTTGTAGAGTGTCTATGTGAAGTAGGTGTAATAACCAGCGGAGAGGCAAATGCCTAAACACGAGCTTGCTCTCACATATGTAATGTATGCTTTCATTGTCAGCTGCTCTGATCTCATTACCGCCCCAACAGTGGTCTGTAAATATAGCCGGAGGCTGTTACTCCTTAAAGTTCTCCTTCTGAGAATCCTGGCTGGCTGCAGCGTCTGCATTCCTCTGCAAGGTTATTAAAGGCACCTTACTTACAAAAAATGATACTATTTGCTTTGCAAACCAGAAGTTGGGTCCAGCCCAGTGCTGACAAGAGGCTCAGATTATGCTGCTGTCCGTCCGGTAATAAGTGACGTAGACATCTGTCTGGTGTCGGCTTCACATCTGCTTTATGGTTATGAGTGTTAATGTCTTCTTGTCACACCTTTCATCCTCCCAAGAGTCATTCCTTTGGATTGTGTGGAGCATGTTTATTCAGTTCTCGCTCGCTCAATGTAAGACAAAGTGACAATGAGTAATTGTGGGGATTAGTAGTAGAGACACCTTTATAACAGAAGAGGTTGACTTGTTTCGGCCATCCAAAGATGTCATGGCATAAGGAAACATCTCTGGACAATTGTTTTATTTCATAATCTTTATGAAATTGTTTATTATTGTCCCTAAATTAGACTTCCAGACTGTCCAGACAAAAGGGAAAAAGACAATACTTACTTTTTCCCCTCCTGATTCAGTGAATGGATTCTGTGCGCGCATGCACATGGATATTGTTCAGGAGCTCATTCACCGTTCACAAACTGGTGGGCTAAATTCCACCCCTCCATAGCATTTTGCTCAATTCCCTGTGACCGAAGAGGTGTGCCAGTCATGTTTTGGTGTCCTCCCTCATTGTGAGGCTGTGTCTGTCTTTGCTTTCTACAGGAGTGTACAGAAGAACAGTTGATTTTGCTGTTCATTCTGGAATGGCCGGTTCTATAATAGTGATAATGCAATAGTGATAGTGCAATCACATGGAATTCCTTCTCCACATTTTACCCATCTGTGCACTGTGAACAACACCATTCCGTGCACACACCAGTGTATAAACACCATTTAAAGTGGACCAACACCCACGGGTGATCGGCCCGGGAATCTATAAGATTCCCGGGCCGATCACCTCCCTCCCCACGGGACATCCGAGATCGGGATGTCCCGCGGGGTGAAACCCCCCCAAACCCCTTACCTTATCTTCGGCGGCGGCAGCCGCCTCCCTCGTGCCCCTCTAGGCGTGCGGGCGCGCGCGCGTCAAGAGGGACGCGCGGGAGGCGGCGGCGGAGGAGCCGCTTGTCCGCGTCTTGTCCGTCGCCGCTGGGACCGGGGAGAGGTGAGTTTTTCGGGGGGGTTTCACACAGCGGGGCACCCCGATCGGGGGTGCCCCACCGAAGTGGACCAAGACCAAAATCCTGGGTGTTGGTCCACTTTAAGTGACTATACACAAGTGAATTACAAACTAAAGGGCAGTGAAGTGTATATGTGCCCAGAGTGGCGGGCAGCCCTAAACTCAGCGCCCGGGGAGCAATTAGGTGTATTAAAGTTAGTGCTCAAGGGCACTTCAGTCATGAAATCGAATCTGCCACCTTCCAGTCACAGGCCTGTCTCCCTACCTCTAGGCCATAACTGCCCCTTCTCTAAGCATCTGCCTATGACATTAATGGCAGGACATTTGCACAACCAGTGGTGTGACTGTATCTTTCCTTAAAAAATGTTTTCTGTTCTATTTTGTTTGCGCTCCCATTATTGTATGTAATAATACCCCGTCTTTATTAATTTTTTTTAGATAATAGCCCCTTATGAAGCTTGAAAGGGGGCTGACCAGGGAATTATACAATGAAGGAGTATTTTGGTTTGATGATAAAAAGCTCAGTAGATTATTCCTAGTATGTTATCCGTTGGATGTTATTTTCAGATTGTATTAATGTGGTCAGAAGATTTACAGTGCAGCGGAATTGTTACTGTCTAATGAGGGTGATGTTTTAGTTAGGTTGCTTTCATTTGTGCTAATAACAGTTTATTATAGGATAGACTGTTAAGTGTCCCACACCCCGTACTGAAATTCTGTCAGCCCATATAACTGATATAAAGCATAAACTATGAGATAGTGAAAGCAGATCTTACATTAAAATGATGTTTAAAGCGGAACAAAGCCCTGCATGGCTGGCCCTGGAATCATTAAGATACCAGGGCCAGTCGCTGGGCAGATTTGGGATGCCCTGCCGTCAGTAACAGTATAGCGTTTGCCAGTCAAGTGGTGCTCTCATCCAATCAGTCATTTGCTGTGCCTATGTAATTCAACAAACTGCTCTAGTTGCTCGCAATGGGGAGCACAAGCGGGCGTATTAACTGCATCTTCAGGATGCAAGCGCGCTCCTGTCCCATACATTCAAATAGGCTGGGACAAGAGCGCAAGTGCTGTTGGGCATGTGGCGTCTTGCATTCCCCATTGCAGAATATCAGAGCCAATTGCCGATAAAGGAAGGAGCTTGTTCATGCTCTGTTGGACCTGGGAAAGGTAAGCTGTTACTGCCAGTCTGGAGAGTTTCCCATATCGGACACGATATGATAGATATATGCAATGTGCTTTTACAGCTACCCAATTTTTGCCTTTCTGCCAGTTTTTACTTGGCATCATGCCAACAATTCAGTCCATTTTACCCTGTTTTTGCTGCAGTGTTTTAGGGGGGCATGTGGTGAAGGCCAAATCAGCAGACCCAAGTCCAGTTTTTGTAGGGTAAAGTAAAAATGTAAGAACCACAGGAGTTTGGCATAATACTGCCTGTCTTTGCCCAAATGCTGATGTAATGGGCTGGTAATGTGCCTGCTGTGCCCTGGATAGTCATCCATTTGCCCCTCTAGTGGTGTGGCTGGGTTGTCTCTGAAGGTGTCTGACCGCTTGTCCCTGGTCTGACCACCATTTCTCAGTCTTCGTGAATGTTTCTGGTCTGCCCCTGTGTGTGTTAATTTTTGCCTATATTCTTTGGCCTGCCCAGTCTCTTCCAGTCCAGCCTGATCCAGTCTAATTCTCATTCTATCCCACTTTTGTGAACACGCAAGTTGACACACATGGGGTGTACACACCTGCCAGGTAAACCCAATAGTTTGCTGGAAGGCCAATGGATGTGCGCATGCAGATATGGCAACTGCAGGGACACAATATGAGTATTTTACTCAATTGTCTCTCATCCTGGGGGGAGCTGTGTCAACTTTAACAGCAAAATCTTTGGGGGTTATTAGAACAAAAATCCAATTCCAGTGACACCCGTTTGGGTACTGTGAGACCCATAGATTTTTTACTTCTTTCCAATGGCATACAGACAGCAAACAGAATGCTAACCCCCCCCTTCCTACAATAATGTTACTTTTGTAGTTACCATGTATTGCCGGCATTATAGGCAGGATATAAGAAAGATAAATGATTGATACTGAGCCTATGTCAGGACAGAGACACCAGTGGCTAATGATGAAGACCTCAGGACTGGATGAGCCCGATGGTGATTGAGCGTTCAGTTAGCAATGGAGTTGTTAAATTGCGCTGATGCAGAGCACAGCTGAGCATGACCATGATCATGATGGAGAGCCCAGCTAAGAATCAGATAGCCGGGGAGCAATGATGCACATCTACAGCCAGGGTAACATGGCCTGAGCATGAACATGCAGAGCTCTGATCAGCCAAAGATCACAATGATGATGGAGACCTTGGGCAATGATGATTGAGTATTTATGTAAGGTTCATATCACAGCAGCAGTCAGCCAACTTGGGTGTAATTTAAAGCAGGTAATACATATAATTAGTGACATAAATGGGAGGATGCATTGCAAAGCCCGGTTTAAATCATTTGGAGCTGTCAGAGGATGTTCGTTTTAATAACTAATGGCCTCCATATACATGGCTTTATAAGATGTATCTAAAAATCCCAAAACAAATGGAGAAGAATGGAAAAGAAGCAGTTTAAATGTTTGCTATGGATGTTAATTCCCATGTGGCATTTTTACAGAAGGAATGGCTTATATTAGTTTGCCTGCAGTTGGGCTATAATTTGTTTGTGTTTTCTTTTATGCCGATCAACAGAATTTCATGTTAAAGTGAAAACAGATCTCTTCAAAGTATTCCATCATTCCTTTTTACAAACATCTCGAGCTCTGCTAGGTTGCATTGGTAACATGCGTAATCAGTCCACAAACTCTGCATTATATAGAGATCCAGCACATTAATGTTGTGTTCAGACCGGTTTTGGGTAGCTTTGGTCTTTATGATTGGGGTCATTATCTTGCTGGGGGAAAAAAATCTTTAGTTTCCTGTAAACACTATCAAGTTCTCCTCCAGTGGATCTCCAGCCCGAAGCTGCCATTGGGGACACAGCCTCCTCTGACCTTCCAAATTTTGGGTGCCCCAAATGATGCTGAATTATAAATCTGGTCTGAACGTGTGACCCATGCGGCCACTGGAGGCAAGTAGGGTTTCTAATTTTATGATGCTATTTTAGACCATATCGTTGATTAATACCACGTTACGAGATGTCTGGTGGCTGGGGAAAGAACAGTCTTGTGAGCCATTTGAGCTTTGTGTGCCCTTTAATCTGCCAATACTGTGTTTCCCCGAAAATAAGACAGGGGTTGTATTCAGCTGGCAGTTGGCAAGGTGGTGGCGGCAGTGGGTGCACAGA
Source organism: Gastrophryne carolinensis (assembly GCA_027917425.1). Taxonomy (NCBI): domain Eukaryota; kingdom Metazoa; phylum Chordata; class Amphibia; order Anura; family Microhylidae; genus Gastrophryne; species Gastrophryne carolinensis. Next base: position 495,561,323 of record CM051235.1, read on the forward strand.
GCTGGGTGGCAGTGGGGGGTGTCCTCACCCTCCTTTACAGCCACACCCTTCTCTCTGCTGAACCCGGCAGCTGGATTATGAATTGTAACTCGGGTTTATTTTTGAGGTAGAGCTTATATTTCACACATTTGCAATGCTAAAAAGATTGCTAGGGCTTATTTTCAGGGAAACAGGGTCTTATTTTGGGTGGTTGAGCTGAGAGAGAGACAGAAGAAATGATGGCTGTTACGAAAACATAAATGCAAAAGGAGGAGTATGATGCCCAGTTTTTGAGGAATACCTGCCACATATAAGCAGATGGGTATCCCAAATCAGAATGCCTGAGGGATGGAGATATAATTGTCCTGTGGACTGTTTGGCTTTAAGTTCACTTTAACCTTCAAGCATGTTTCTTGGTTAGTGGAAACCCACTTTTTTTTGGGGGGGGGGGGGTCATCCCCTTTGAAAAAGGGGGTGACACCAAAGTTTTGTTGGACCCTCCAACTAGAACTGAAAAGTTATTGCTGGGCAATGCAAATGGGTATATTTCCCTATTAAAAGGGGAAAAAGAGGAGTGGGCTGGTTGTGCTGGTGGCCCCTAGAGCACTACAACCGGTTTAAACCAAGGTATAATTGGCCATCACCTTGGTCTAGGATATCTATCGGGGCTCAACCTTGACTACCTCGCCTAAATCACAACATGAATTTAGTTAAAAAATAGATCAATTTATTAAAGACTCGTTAAAAATCATGATATACATAGGTTGTGTACATATTCATACAAAAAGGCCCAACTGGGGGAAAATATTAACTCCATTGTATTCAGAATAACTTGGCAGAAGTTACAATAAAATTGGGCGATGTCCCGCAGAACAGACTAGTTTCGCTTTTTACTACGCTTCCTCAGTGTCTGCTGGAACTCCAAAAATGATCTGGATATGAAATGCAGTTGCTTCTCATTTGTAGCAATAGTGATCATCAGGTCCTGTCTATTGGGAGTATTGAATGCGCTGAATGTAAATATAGATGGGTACAATGCCCTTATTGCTTGGTTAGGGAAAGCCAATCAATCGTAGGCCTGGATCTGCCGCCCTCCGGGTGCTGGATTGGCCACATTGGAGTCCCCCCAGGTGTAGGAAGCCGGATAGAAGATATCGGGGGGGCGAGAGTGTCCGTGCGGTCGCGTGCCGCCCGCGTCTTTACGCCTCTTCCGCCGCCTCTGGTTAGTGGAAACCCACACAGAACTGCTAAGATTTAAAAAAACTTTATGCAGTTAATGTACAATGATCAAAACTTACAGGAGGTCCTTTTGCCCTTACAGCATGGGGACACCCTGATTTGGATGACTCTGCTGAATATCACCTGCGTTCCAACAAAGGCTGCCAATAGCATGTCTGCCAACAGCCAGTTTCGTTTGCTGGATAACCCAATAGACTGCTGAGGGACACACCAGCATTTACTGGACAAGGCATGGGCTCCCTGGCATCCTCCATGGGCATCATGGCAGGGCATGTGCAGCAGAGCATCAGAATTAGGATGTTTATTAATATTAAGCAAGCTTGCAGCTGCTCAACCAGTTGAAAATTTACCTGGCTGTTGCATTCAGCGGGGCAAACTCAATACTCAGTACTCAATCCCTGACAAGTCCTAAAATCTTGTCAGTTGCACCAATTTGCAAATGGGCTGCACAATTCATGGCATCTGCATCAGACATGAGCCGCCATTTTGTTTTTAAAATTTACCACAACAGGAGTTAAATGAATTTTTATGTGCAGCAATCTGAATTGCCCAGTGAAGAGGTTCATATGAGCACTGTTTGATGTGTTGGTCCGAGTTAAGTCATTTTTTATTGCTACTCCACTTTAAGGGATAACATTGGAGGTTCTGTCTGTGTTCCTATGAGTAGAGTGAATTAAGCAACTTCTGTGCAGCCCTTGTCTTTCAACCTATGATTGGTCGGTGATCACATAAAGCTCATCAGGTATCAGCACACTTTGCCTGTTATAGCATTTTGCCGGTTTATCTCCTGCTGACTGGGTTTTGCTCTGATTCCTGGCTAAGCTTTTGTCCTAACCCTTTGGATACCATGACACTCATATTTACAGCTTCGCCTTTGTTTACTCCTTATTTTAAGACACTAGTAGGACTGATAATCTGTTGTAGGCCCGGCTATCTTTTATTACCCTTGTGTATCTAATACACCTGTTTTGCCCTGGTTGCACGTCGGTCTTTGTGGTCTTTGCACCCTTAAATCCTGGGGGCAACCATGTTCGGGTATGCTTGTCTATAGGTAAAGATGGCGGTGTTATATTGGGAGTTGGCACCTGAGCAAAGGCTGATGATAAGCAGGGCATTAGAGGGATAGCTCCACATTTGGGTTATACACAACAATGGATAAATCAGGAACTAGTTACCTAAGGTTGTGTCAGCCGTTTACTGGTCCAATATTGTTTTAGGGTGTAAGCTTAGAGAAGAAAGGATGGGACTGAGGGAAAGGGGTTATATATATATATATATATATATATATATATATATATATATATATTGGAGGGACTCCAATTTTCTGAAAATAGCGTGTATCGAGGAATTGAAAGGCAGCCCAACTTTGTTCATGGATTACCGGCTTTGTTGCCTTGAATAAAAGCCCCTGCTGTAGTAATTCCAATGTAGAGGTTCTACACTTTAAGAAACACACAATAAGAAATGATTCCACCTCCATTGTAAGGCCAGAAAAAGAGTGTGCAAACCTAGACCACTCAACAAAGAGGTCAGTGTGGGCTTAGATGGCTGTTACAGAAAAGCCACACTGTAACCATCGGCATTGTAATTGGTGGGGAGGATTTCTCTGTCTTACAAGAGCCTCATAAATCCTTGTTAACTCTTTATCAGAGTTGGAAACTTCCACTGCATTTTTTCTTCATTCCTGGCACCTTCCAGGGCCCGGGCTGTGAATCAGTCAACCGCCCGCATTCATGAATAGTAAGGAGCCCATTGACATGTTTTTTGGCCTATTATTCTGGCAGCCAAGCTTATTGGCATGCCTCGGAGTAGCCGTGGCTATAAATGGCTGCTTGTACAGATTAGCATTTGATCCGCAGACATGTGATGTGCCTTATCACCACTGAATGGCGTGTTTAAAGCGTGCACCGCCAGGTACATTGCCTGTTCCTTTTTTTACATTCTGTAAAGTGTGCTGTCGCCCAGGGACGGTTTTATTAGTCTTACATTGGTGTTGAGTTTCTAATGCATATCTGGATCCATTAAGCAAGGCTTTGGGAATGCACACAAAGGCCAGAAGAAAAGACGACGGGTTTTCTTTCCTGTAAGAAGATGAGAATTGCAGATTGTCCTAAAATTGATGATCTTTTTTCTTCTGAGGCACGGTTTGCCAAATATATCTTTTATCTTTACAAAAAAATCCCTTGGTGGGGACAAC